>JAJJWW010002518.1:0-463379 GCA_023531295.1 Papaver armeniacum | reverse complement strand
ATTTCTTAGCTCTTCGGCTCCTTAGTTTCTCCGAGCTTTATTTAATACCTAAAAACACAAAATTAATTAGTGCAAATATTTATTCTTGAAAACAAGGAAACTCAACCGATAACCGATTCTTGAGCACAAAAGATGAGTAAAATGCCAATAAAAAGGTGTATAAATATGCAATATTTGGCACTCATCACAAAGATTACAAGCTATGGGGCCCACCTCTGCCACATTCATATCCCAATGCATTGGACGCAACCCTGTATCCATTCGATCCCTCTCGGTGAAAATCGAAGTCGGAATTCGGTGTGAGTCTAGCACAGCTCAAAAAAAAATAGGGAAAAATATCGTTTGGTCCTTTTTAGGTGGGCCCATGTCTGTTTGGTCCTTTAGGAAAACGCCTTTACTGTTTGGTCCATAATTATTTAAAAATATTAAACTGACAATAGTACCCTTCCGTGTTAATGTTTACTTATTTTCTTGTAGCAGTTCATTCCAGAAATGAAGTCCATATAAAAACCTAAAAAAACAGACTTCATTCCAGAAATGAATTTCATTTCAGTAATGAACTTCATTCCAAGAATGAAGTTCATCTTAAGCAGCAGCAGCAGCAGCAACAACAAAACACATAAAATCTTCACATCTTCACCAGCAGCAGCAACATCAAAAATCTTCATTAACAACACCAAAAAAAATCAAGATCCAAGATGAAGATTGAAAGTTATATTAGTTTTCTTCATCTTTTTCTTCTTCTTCGTCATACACAGCAGCAGAAAAATCTTCAAAACTCCATCGTCTTCATCATCTTCATCTTCTTCAACAGCAGCAGCAACAAAAAGTGACGAAGAAAACACAAAAATCTCCGTCGTCTTCATCATCTCCATCGTCTTCATCATCATATTCAACAGCAGTAGTAACAAATAGTGACGAATAAACCTAAAAATTTCGTCGTTCTTCATCGTCTTCATGAATAACAACAGAAAAAAGAAAAAATGGGGAGGAGAGAAACTAGATCTAAAATAGAGAGGAGAGAGAAATTAAATCTGAGAATGAGATATTTTCTATTAAATTTTTGTATATATATGGTCACCTTAGGACCAAAACCATTATTTTCTAGGACCAAACAATAATATAAGGGTATTTCTGCCACTACAAGATGGCATTTACATCATCCATGACATCACCCTAAGACCAAACTATAATTTATATTACCAAATAGGACCAAATAGACAATTGGCTAGGCTCTCTCTAATATATTATTTGTAGGACCAATTGGTATTTCCTACAAAAAAAAAAAAAAAAAAAAAAATACACTAAGAAAAAAATGAAAGAAAATCTTCCTAAATTGAACACCCCATATTCTCAGGCCCACCCTCCAGGCTGTCCATGGACTCCATGCGATGAAACCCGTCTACCCTATGCAAAAGGCAGATGAGGAAGGGGTAAATAGAGCAGCATTAGAAAAATGCGAAAGCTCTTATGCCGCAACTATGAATCTTCTTGAGAAACAAGGCTTAGATTGATTTATCATGAAAAGACAACTTCCCCCAATGGATACAAAAGCGTATTTACCTTTTGAATGGGTGCATCAGGTACACAAAAAGGCAATCCGTATGTCATTAATAGGAATGTGCTCCGAATCTTTTAGGCACTTGAGTCGTGCTGTCACGCGGATGCGCGCATGACGGCGAAAATGAACTCGCACCTTATGGTCATCGGATGTGTTGTTTGTCGAGATTCCCAAATACAGATCCGTATTTAGTGTAATTTTGTAACTCCTAGTATCTTATTTATTATTCAAGCCCCTGTAAGTTCATAAATCAAACGTAAGTTCCTAAACAGAGGAATTACAATAGATAAGAATCACTGCAATTCAAACTCATCAACCTGGTTCTCTCATCTCAACTGATGATTCACAAACTATAAATATATGGGCTAAGTTCCAATCCTAATTAATGGCATAAAATATATACTACAGATTAAACTAATCAAATTGAAGAAGAAGAAAAGAAGACAATATGAGAAGCAAAGGAACAAAGGGGGTAATTGGAGAAGGCCTCTTCTGAGTAGATGAAGTTTTCAAAAAGATACCACTCCACTCTAATGTTATGTTATTTCTTTCTTTACAGTTTACTCCAACACCTTAAATATTTCTTGCCAAATAGAAACCAAACCAACTACCCGTTCTACCCATGTAAATTAAGAAAAACCAATATGCCAGTTTCTGACACATATATAATTCAAATTTTCGTTCAAAAGTTCAATATGTATGGTTTTAGTGTTAGAGCGTGCAAAAGAAAAGAAAATATCAATTGTGTGAAGGATCACGAAGATTATACTTCATCAAGCCATCAACAAATGAAGTTCTTTTAACAACTCATAGAATTGATGTCGAGATATGAAACCAATTCAAGTCATGGAATCAAGTTTTGGATCATGCACTCCTTGCTAGTTGGAGCTAATTCACATGATGATGATGTTGCCAAAGACAGAGTCTTTATGTCTAAAATGTAAAATAGTGCAAGAATTTGATACCTGAATTAAGAAAATCATTGTTTTTGTGAGCATTTAATAACATCAATCTTTTTTATAAAAAAAAAAAACATATTCATTATTTATTTTTTAGCCCCAATATTAAATCCTGGTTCTGCCAAGTGCCACCACTTGACTCTCTACTGTTCAATACCCAAATTCAAGTCTCTCATGCTATTTAACAAAAATGTGCTTGCTTAATTCAAATTGGAAATTTTAGATGGGTGATATTTTAGTGTAACCATTTCACATTTCAACAAGAAAATAGACCATCCAACATCGTAAAATTGTAAATTATGGGAAAAAGACATTAAAAAGTGTTTCAAATCAACTTAATGTGAGCATATGTACCTGGTAACAAAAACAAAGTGATTGTGGAAACAGCTTATGCTACCCAGCCTACCCTTGTATGCCATGTTAGTATTGTCATTGTCATTTGCATCCAAGTCCCTCCCTGGACACATGCTCCTCAAATTGGTAAAATGAACTTTTTATCTCCCCGCCATCTATTGGATTGCCATGACCACTGTAAATGTGTACGACCTGGTTTGGCTTACTCACCTGTAAAGCTAGAGAAATAGATACCACTCCGCTCCACTTCTGCCACTTTCATTTTCTCTTCTTTGCCGCCTTTCAGCTCTCCTTTGTACTCTATCATATTCTTCATTGATATTACCATTATTGCGATTTTGTTCACGCCTTCTTTCTCGATTATCACGATTGTTCTGGCGAATTGCCTCTTGCATCTCCCGTTCTTCCACTTCTGCTCTCAATCTTTCCCTCTCGCAAGCTAGACGTGCTTGTTCAGCGTAGTGTCTTTCAATTTCTTCTTCAATTATTTGTCGGTTTCTTTGAACTTCTCTCCCATGTAATATTCTCCTTCCTTCTTCCTGATTTTCTTCGCCATTTTGATTATTTCGCCCCTGACGTTGTCTATTTCCCTGATTTCTATCGTTTTGCCCATTTTGAAGAGTTTAAGCACGTTGGATATAATGATCTTCCATTATTTCTCTTCCTTCGCGACAATCTTCGCCTGGATTTTGTACTCCCTCTCGAGTTTCCTCATTAGCATTTTCTATAGGAAAATTTTGTCTTATTTCTTCTCTAACTGATCTTGAACTTGACCTTGTAGTGCTTCTTGACCTTCTACTTTGTAATCTCATGTTTTCCATCCTCAACTCATGATTTTGCCTTGTCAGATTTGCACGTTCTTCCGCTTCTAATCGCCTTTCTTCATGTATTGTTTGCATCAATGCTTCTAACGCTACAATCTCTTCATTTCCATGAATTATTCCTCCAATTACTTCTTGATCTCTCTCCTCTCGTCCATTGTTTCCTAATTGCTGCTCTTCTCCCATTTCATCTGCAGAATCTGATCGCCAAGTATGTACACTCACTCTGTCATAATCCACAGTTCTATTTTGTATTAGTGTACGTTGAATTGGCGGTTGAACTTGATTTTCCCCATTGTTTCTTGTGTGCACTCTTAGAGATTCCTCAGTTTCATCTATCTCTCTTCCAGCAAGCCTCCTACTCCTTCTAACAGTTGTTGGTTGTTTTGATATATTTCTTCTTCTAGCCATTTTTCAATCTTTATGAGTTGTTTAAAAATTATGTAAAATTCTTTACCTATTACTCCAAATTCCTTCAAATCACAATATCAATCTTTAGTCCCTGTTTCTGGCGCCATATGTAATTGCAGGAAATCCTACAATACATCCCTCACAAGAATTCATAATATTCAACACATCTTTAAGATCAACAATCAATGTCTTTATTAATTGAGTTAGAAATTTTACAAGAAGGAAGTGAAATCAAGAATATAATTGCTACCCTAGACTTTCTCTCTCCCTCTAAACTTTCTCCACTCTAAAAAGATCTCCCTCTCTCTTAAGCCTGTTTCGGCTCTTTATATAGGGCATTACATAGTGGATGACAAATAAGCTATCCTTTATTTTTCGGATCGGCTTGCGACATTATCGCAAGTGTACAAATGCTAAATCTCGCTCCTAAATCTCGGGTCTTCACATCTTTCTCGTGTTCAGTTGTCGTCATCCGTTGCGTCATTTTTATTACCAATCTGCGATATCTTCGTAGTGTGTCGTTCATGGATTTCGCAAGGGTATTGGTGTTGCGATATTCTGGTCCTACATACCGAATGCAGGGGAGTAGAGGGTGCGTGGATAAGATTTCCATGAATTTGACATTTGTGGCATTTTTGAACAAAAGCAGCTGCATGTCCTCCATGGTCGGCCAGTAGTATCGCTCGTGTATTTGGAGAAACAATTTCTTTTTCCCTTGGTGCTCGCCTTCGTGCATTTCTTTCAGCATGATTGGGATTTCTGGCTCGCCCAGGCATCGTTATAAATCTCCTCCAAAACTTTTTCGATACAGGATTCCTTCATGGAGTATGAATCTCTTGGATCTTTGCTTCACCTTGGTTGCATCTTTCTTGCTTGCAGGGAGTACGCCGTCGCGAAGATAACTGATGTACGGCTTTTTCCAGTCCCAGTGTGGTCAACAATAAAAACTTCCAATTGATGCGGCGGTGCTTGGAAATTGGAGCAAGATCCTTAGAGCAATCGAGATTGATCCTCCATTTCTGGCCAGTAGTAGCCATGGCATTGCAGGCAACGATAAAGTGCTACCACCAACGTTTGTCCGCAAATTTCGCTATGAATACGGTTAAGCTGTTGTTGTGCCTCTTCATCTCCGAGGCATTTTGACAGGGAACCATCTGGGTTCTGGTGGTATAACATCCTATGAAGCATGAAGAAGTTTTGCAAGGTTTTGAGGCCGACGTTTCCTTGGGAAAGCGAGCTGTTAAGTTCTTGAATAATCTGTGTTCTCCAATCGCTGGCTCCTTAGATTGCGAAAGCCATGTTGATGCCACGGTTCGTCTCTTCACCGTCAGGGTTTCTTCCGAACCTTCGAACTGCGGATTTAATGATAATGTGGCTAGGAAATCAACTGTCTATTGTTGCTACGGCCAACATGTGTTATGGTCGCGTCAGCGAAGTTATTTAGCAGCTTTTGTGCCTCGGATCTATATGGGGCCAGCGTCACCTATTTCAGTGTGTATACTCCGTTCATCTGGTTAACCAATAATTTAGAATCACCCCTTATTTCCAGACGTGTGGCTTCATCTTGCTTGGCTAATGACAACCCTATGAGAAAGGCTTCATATTCTATTGAATTGTTGGTGCAATGAAAGTCTAGCTTGAAGGAATGCGAGAAAACTTCACCGGTTGGAGATACTAGAACCACACCTGCTCCTCCGGTATTATTGCTAGGGGTGGCGGAGCCATCGAAAAATAGTATCCACGCTTCTTCTTTGACAAAAGAGATTTCCGGAAATTCTCCAGGAAGATCTTCGTGCAGTGCTGTGGTACCCTCTCCTGGGAAAGCTACTAGTAAATCTGCGACCGCTTGTCCTTTGATAGTTTTTATGGGTGAAAACTATTTCTGCCGGTTTTGGTAATTTGGGGTGTGTGGATGAGAAATGAGTCTAAACCTTAAACAAATGCACTGCGCGGTGAGTGCTTGTAGATTCGAGAGATCAATCTGTTCAAGTCCGGCCTAAACCAAGAAATGGCCGTTCCAGACTTGTTTCGGTCACAAAGTGAAGGAGATGGGGTTGATCTTAGGGAGGGAAGCGAAGAAGGTGTTGAGAATGTGAAGGTGTTGTCTATGAATGACTTGTATCAGAAGGCTGAACTGGCTTTCAAAGGTGTAAGCTATCAGTTCCGGTGTTTGAATACAATTGTATCAACACTTGCCTCTGTTGTCTGGACTTGTCCTGTTGTTGAAAATAGGGAGGAGAACCTATTTATACAAGTCATTTGAGCCTTATTCACGTCTCTCGTGGGAAGTGGAGGAAGTGGAGTGATGGAGTAGTGGAGTTGTGTGTTGGTGTTACACGACCAGTCTTGCCCACTTCTCCTGTCATCTCTAATCGTCCATGACTTCCTGACACGTTCTTGTGATGGCGCGTTGCACGCTGCACGCAAAACCTCCAGACCAATACCCCAGTATGTATCCCCCAGTTTGTGACATGATTGATGTCTCGAGTGTGTGGATCGTGGGACCCACAAAAAGTTGCATGTAATGCTAGATTAAATAACTAAGTTATTTAGGAAGTCGATACTTGTGAAGTATCGTGTGTATTCTTTGCGAGTGTATCGCATCATGGTGTGGTAGAGTGACGGGTGGTGATTACCATGACGCCTCACCGACCAATTAACTCCCGACCAGTGGTTGTATAACCAAGCCGGTGAAGTTGGACGGACGAGATGATCTTTGAGACACTCATCTCGCGACCGTTGATGGATTTAGGGTTTTGAAGAGGTGCGCAAGCATCACTCTTCAGCTTGGTCGAATCCAAGATTGGGATACGGTTTTGGCCAGGCCGATCATACATGCGTGTAGATGACATGACGGTGTAGGCGCCCATACCCCATTATCTCACGAAAGTGTGATCTGGACCACTCAATTCCGTCCGGCAAAGTCGAGTGGTCGAGATCGGTTGCGGCAAAAACGAGTGCAAACAAAAGCCGCGCATCGTGCCAACTTCGGGTGCGTGTTCCAAGACGACCAATCTTGGTCGGTCTTGGCCGATCGGTCTGGCGTGTAGGTGGTAGGCTGGTGTTCACGCCTATACCTGACCGTCCCATGAAAACGTGATCTGAGCCACTCAAATCGTCCGGCGAAGTTGAGCGGTCGAGATTAGTTTGTAATTGGGAAGTGTATCCACGCTAGTTTGGGCGGACGATTTGGGATAACCAGGCATGGTATGCCTTGTCCAACCAGGTGAGGAGATTGATGGGTCCACGGTGGTCATGTTGGTATTACCGGACCTGCTTAATCTAATCTTGGGCCTTCCATTCGTGTCGGAGAAGATGGACGCTCGTGATGCTCAAAACCCTAATTTTGGCTTTCACGGCCGTGTAACCATGCTTTATTCGGGCGCATTTAATTGGAATGACCAACCATGGTTGGTCCTGGACCGATTGGTCGTATGTAGGCGGCCCAAGGTGATTGTGTTGACATGCTCGGGCCTTTTGAATCTACATCTACACCCTCCATCTATACCTGCGAAGATGGATGGTTGAGACTGTTTTGTGACACATGTAATGTGCCGCAAACCCTAATTTAGGGTTTTCCGCCCATACCGCTTTGGTTTGGACGTTTTGGCAAGTTATGCCAATGCGGAGGCCGACCATGCGGGTCCGCGTTGGTTCGGCAACGAATATTCCATACCTGCTTGGGGGTTATGGAATTTATCTGGGCCATCCAATCATGCTGGTGAAGTTGGATGATCGAGATCATATCCAGACTGATACGGACAGTCTGGATGCTCAATCGGGCTAGTATAACACACCGAGAGTTGCTCAATCGGGCTAGTATAACACACCGAGAGTTGCAGCCTGTACGGGTATTTCGTACATGCTTTCATTATAATGCTTGGAGGTTCGTGTTGCTCTATGGAGAGCAACACTCAGTCGTCATGCCGCACTGATAATGAGTACAGGAAATACAAGGCTGCTTATGCATTAATTAATAATGCTATAAATTCACAGGGTATATGGGATTGTTGCTACATGCTCCAACCTGGATGAATTTCGTGTATTTAATTCACAGAATGGGATTGTTGTCACATGCTCCATTCTAGGTGAATTAGTAAAGTGAAGAAGTATTCAACACTTATTAATGGATTTATCTTTTACAAGATGTTAGCGCATAATTTTATGGTTTTTTACAATTTTAACCTTAAATGAAAATCCACCATCAACATTAAGTCCCCTGCCTAGCACATAATGGTTACACTATTGTGGGGTAGGCATGAAATGGTGACATATACAAGCATAAGAAGACAAGATAAAGGAAGTCTCCCTGGAGGGATTCTGACCAATCGTGGGCAATCCTCCATACGCGCGTGACCATGGGCCTTGATGGACCGGCTTCCTCCCTTAGGTGCTTGAGTTGGGGATAAGATTCTTCTTCCATTGGGATTCCGGGCGTGGGTGCTCACACACTGCTGGTTGAATCGCTCGTGTATCCAGATGCTCTTCTAATTCTTGATTAGGGCTCAAAAGAAAGCCTGACTTGGTCGGTGTCGAATCCCCATATATCGGGCGCCGTAATCGTTTTAGGGTTTCCTCAGCATATATGCAGGTGTAGAGATTTTGAACCACTTTTAAGATTTTACAATAGGGCTTTCTCGTGAAACTCCGTTTCCTTATCATGTCGAACACCCGTGGATCATCTTCTTCATACCGTCCGTGATCTTCCGTTAAACGTGCACGACCAAGCGTCTGAGCTTCATGATGAATCCCCTGCTCGTGTTCTCCGAGTCAAGAAGATCATACCAGTTCGTCTCTTTTTCCTTTTCTGAACAATTGCTTGTTCTTCATAATGATCAGGTGAATAATCCTCTCATTCTTGCAGAGATACCCTACCGGAACATGTGTGATTGCTATCGATAATGACGACTTAAACAAATCCTCTTCCTTCAAAATCAAACACGGCTACCCCCGTGGACCTCGAAGATGCTTCATCTCTGGGTGTCTCATCTTATGAATACCCCTAATGCGAGTCTTTCATTCGATGTTCGCATGAAATGTTTATCCTCCAGCTATCGAGATGTCGGTGGATTCTTAGTGCGGAAGGAGTTTGTGCCTTTGTACACAAAGTTATGGAGAAAGTATGGCCATATCGCAACTAGGAATGTGGTCCGGCACTGTTCATTTGCTCTGGTCACCGCGGTAAACTTCCTTCTTCCCATGATTGCTGAGATGGAGAATATTTCTATCCGCAATGTTGCCGAATCAAGCCTCGAAAAATGGGAGAATATGGTATCTACCTGTGAATCCATGGAGTTCAACGTGGGATGGTTGAGGCAGCGTCTTGATATCATCAAGGTCGATCGAGAGGGCATCCTCGTGAATGTTGTTCCTGCTGCGAAAGCTATCTTGGAAGAGGAGAAGGCTCTAGATGCATAATCAAAGGAGGTAGAGCGGGCTGTACAGGACTTGAAGAAAAGAACAGAAAGATATCAATCTAGACTGGAGATGATGCTCTCAAGGAACTATAATCTTCTAGATGGCCTCTTCTAAGTCGTATTCAGCTGTATTCCCTTATTGTTTATGTCAAAGTTTCTTGAACGTCTTTGCAGAATAAATTGCATTGGTTTTTGATTGGTGAAACGGGTTTTTTCATTGATGCATCTCTGAATATAATTGATGATTCAAACATGTAATGAAAATAAATGCTTGTATTGTTGACAGAACATATAGTGGTTAGGCATGATATGCCTTGAGCCACTTTCCATTGATGATCGCCCCAATTTGCCTCCGTCCACCTTAATAATCTTGTAGTAGCCAGTATTGTAAGCCTTGGTGACTGTGTAAGGACCTTCCCATTTCGGTGAGAACTTTGGTGCGGACATGTCTTGTTGGATGTGTTTGGCCGTTTTCAAAACCAAATCTCCCACTTTGAAAACACGTGATTTCACAGCTTTGTTGTATGCCCCGGAAATTCTATTCCCTGTACACCTCGAGTGCGTTCTTCTCCTTTGTTTCTTCCAAATCCAGAGTGTCTAACTCCTCTACTCTATAGTTAGAGGCTTCACCTCGTTCCTGTGGATCCCGGTTGCCGCCGCAATCTCGGGCCGATGGGATTTTGATCTCTCTTCGGGAGAATTGCATCCGCTCCGTAAATAAGTGAGTATGGGGAAACTCCAATGGAGCTTCGGGTGATGTCCTATTCCCATAGCGCCATTGGTAATCGGTCATGCCATTCCCTAGGATTATCGTGTACTTTGTTCGACCGATGATCCGCATCAATATCTTGTTGGTACTTTCACTTTGTCCGTTCCTCGAGGATAGTAGATGATGGAGAAGACTGTTTCATGCCATACTCTTCAAGTAACTCTCGTACTGTTTATTGGCGAAGGGAGTGCCATTATCAAAGTGATGATATGCTTAGGCACACCAAAACGACAAATGATATGTTCTTTAATGAAAGCCGCAATTGTTGCTCCCGTAGTCCCTCGCAGAGGAATGGGTTCTACCCATTTGGTGAAGTATTCTATCGCAATTATGATGTACTCATGTTGCTTTGATGATGGAGGGTTGATTTTCCCATAATGTCCCCCACCAAAATGGCCATGGACCGCTTATCGAGTGCGAGAGGGGTAGAAGGCGCATGAACAAGGTTCCCATGAATTTGGCATTTGTGACAAATTTTGAACAAAAAGCTGCCTGGTCATCCTCCATGGTCGGCCAATAGTATTTCTCGTGTATCTCAGAGAAACAATTTCTCTTCCCTTGATGTTCTCCTTCGTGTGTCTCCTTCAAGATGACCGGGACTTCTTCCCGGCCAGCATCGTAGTAGATCACCTCCGAAGCTCTTGCGATCAGATCCCTTCGTGCAATATGAACCGCTTGGCCTTTTGCTTTATCTTGATAGCATCCTTTTGATTGGAAGGAGTTGTCCCATCACGGAGATAACTAATGTATGGCTCTCTCCACCCCAGGTAGTTCACGTTAAAAATTTCCAATTGATGTGGCTGCTTGGCAATTTGAGCAGACTTCAAGTAGTCCGGATTGAGTCTCCATCTCTCGCCGCAATATCCCAAGGCGTTGAAGTCGCTTTAAAGCGTTACCACCAGTGATTGTCCACAAATTTCATTGTTAACATGACTCGAATGTAGCCGTGCTTCGTCATCCCCAAGACATCTTGACAGGGAACCATCCAGGTTTCGATAATACAGCATACCATGAAGCATGAAGAAGTTCTGCAGGGTTTTAAGACTGACCTTTCCTTGGGAGAGTGAGCTGTTGATCTCTTGAATGATCGGAGTTCGCCAATCATCGGTCTTGGTGTCTTTATATTGTGATAACCATGTCGATTCTATGGTTCTCCTCTTTACTGTCATGGTTTCTTCCAAACCTTCAACTTCAATTTGGAAGCCAAGTGTTGCTAGACAATCGGCGTGTTTGTTGTTGTTGCGACAGACATGGGTTATGGTTGCATCAAGAAAATAGTTCAAGAACCTTTGTGCTTCGATCGATATGTAGCTAGCGTTACTTCCTTCAAACATTATAACCCATTCATCTGATTCACCAGTAACTTGGAGTCACCTCTTATCTCCAGACGCGTGACTCCTGCTTGCTTGGGTATTGACAGCCCTATGAGGAAGGCTTCATACTTTGCTGAGTTGTAGGTGCATTCGAAGTCCAGCTTGAAGGAGTGTGAGAATACTTCCCCATTTGGAGATACTAATACCACGCCCGCTCCTCCAATATTACTGCTAGGGGTAGCAGGGCCATCAAAATACAAGAGCCATACTTCTTCTTCCAAAATGAGACGTCCTGAAATTCTCCAGGGAGATCTTCGTGTAGCCCCGTAGTGCCTTCTCCAGAAATGCCGCGATAAGTCGCAAACGCTTGACCCTTGATAGCTCTAGGTGACGCACACGTTATGTCCAGCTCGACATTTGGAGAAGCCATTTGCTGTCCTTCCGGTCAGGACCGACTTTGAAAGTAAAAACTTTGCAGGATCAGATTTAGACACGAGTATCACCCTATTAGACAGTAGGCAATGCCTAAACTTCTGAATTGAATGGATCAAGGCTAAACATGCTTTTTTCGCTAGTGGCGTCTACTAACATGTCGATGTTAGGCAGAGGAAAGTCGTCCTTGGGGTAGCACTTGTTCAAGTCTCTGAAATCCACGCAAAGACCGAATCTCGTCCGTTTTTCTTCTTTCTTTACCGGGACCACATTAGCTAACCAGGTCGGATGATGAATAGGTCCGATGAAGCCAGCAACTAGTAACTTCAATTTCGTTCTTGATTTGTTATTCTACTTCATGTCCGAATTGCCTCGGAGATTGCTTGATTGGCTTGGATCCGTATGACATGTAGGTGATGGGTGACCAATTTTTCATCTAGACCCGGCATTTCCTCGTATGTCCAGCGAACACATCTTGGTACTCCTTGAGTAGTTAAACAAGACTCGTGACGTTAAATTCGTGGACAGAGTCGAATCGATAGAGACCGGCCGGAGATTCTTCATTCCCGATATTAATGAAAGATTTGAGCTCACGGTTGTGGAATTGGTTCCATCTTGTAGTTGTCATGGGCATCTAATACCTCCTCTTGTATTTCGTCGTTCTGCATCATTCAATCGGGCGGAGAGACCGGTGCCGCCTCTCCTGCTAATTGCTAACACAGCCCACTGCCAGATATTGTCTTCCCCTTCGGTCACGTTTCGCCTCAAAAGTGCGTTCCCTTTTGGTGTGAACGTGGATTGAAGCTTCACTGGATAAAGATGGACGCCTCATCGAGAAGGCGTGTCGTGGTGCTTGGCCCTCGGTGATGCAAGTCGGTCTTCTTCCCGGATTGAAGCCCACGTGGTAGTGGGGTGCACAGACTTTGTCCGATCTTCCTGCGAAGTATCTTTTGGCTCGAACAGCTCCACTCCGCATATTGGTGTGTACGGAGACAATGATGCAGGAATACTAGATGACTTTCTCATTTAGCATGGTCTTCAGGCACTGGTGATACATTGAAGGAATGACCGTGTTGTCGTGAAGCCATGGTCTCCCAAGATCATATGGTAGTCCTGGCTCCCTTTTCTATGACTTCAAACTTTGCTCTTGACTGAACGGGTCCTACTGATAAATTGATTAACATACCCGTATGTGCTTGGGTCTCGATTTCCTTCAAGTCCGTCATCGTGGTGGGTCTGTCGTACAATCTTGCATGGGCTAACCTTGGCTGTCTTGAGAGTATTGAGAGTAATCACATTCGAAGATGCTCCCTGTGTCAACGAGGGCCCTCCTTAACTCTGAACCCTTGATGTGAGCGGTAACATGTAGGGCCCGGTTGTGACCTTCCTCTGCCATCATGTCATCCTCTCGTGAATGTAACATTATTTATAGATGTTTCCGATGCGCTTAAGACTTCGGACGAGAAGGAGTCAACAGACGTCCGAGCTATTTTATTAACCGCAAAAAACGTCTCTTCCGTTGATTCTTCGAGAGGTGCAATAGTTCACACAAGCTTTCCACTAGAGATGCCGCTTCCATCCACCGGCCTCCTCGGTTCGTAGTAAAATCCTGTTGATCTGGGGAACTAGTCCCGGTGTAAAGGTCTCCGGGCGCTCATCTCGATGTCATCTTGATGAGGAGATCAAAGTATGCCGTTCACCGCTTCTTTGATTAGCTCCATGTTCTTCGTGTGAATCTCCCCGTACCCGTGCTAGTTCGCTTAATGTTGGGAATCTCCTCGATCATGCCGTCGATACGCCGTTGGAGGAGGGGTATCTCCGTTGGAGGAACCATCGATTTGATACCGTCGAGGTGGTCCTAAGACCAACCATCAAAATTGAATGAATGGTATTGAAGAAATTGACTTTACAACCGAGAGATTAACCTCCCACTGTGGTCGCCAATTGTTTATCGGTGAAAACTATTTCGCGGTTTGGTAATTTGGGGTGTGTGGATGAGAAATGAGTCTAAACCTTTAACAAATGCATCGCAAGGTGAGTGCTTGTAGATTTGCGAGATCAATCTGTGCAAGTCCGGCTAAACCAAGAAATGGCCATTCCAGACTTGTTTCGGTCTCAAAGAATGAGATGGGGTTGATCTTAGGAGGGAAGCGAAGAAGGTGTTGAGAATGTGAAGGTGTTGGCTATGAATGACTTGTATCAGAAGGCTGAACTGGCTTGCAGGGTGTAAGCTATCAGTTCTGGTGTTTGAATACAATTGTATCAACACTTGCCTCTGTTGTCTGGACTTGTCCTATTGTTGGAAATAGGGAGGAGAACCTATTTATACAAGTCATTTGAGCCTAATTCACGTCTCTCGTGGGAAGTGGAGGAAGTGGAGTGATGGAGTAGTGGAGTTGTGTGTTGGTGTTACAAGACCAGTCTTGCCCACTTCTCCTGTCATATCTAACCGTCCATGACTTCCTGACACGTTCTTGTGATGGCGCATTGCACAAAACCGCCGCACCAATACCCCAAGATGTATCCCCGGTTGTGACATGATTGATGTCTCGAGTGTGTGGATCGTGGGACCCACAAAAGTTGCATGTAATGCTAGATTAAATAACTAAGTTATTTAGGAAGCTCTGTACTTGTGAAGTATCATGTGTATTCAATGCGTGTCGCATCATGGTGTGGTAGAGTGACGGGGTGGTGATTACCATGACGCCTCACCGACCAATTAACTCCCCGACCAGGGTTGTATAACCAAGCCGGTGAAGTTGGACTCCGACGATATGATCTTTGAGACACTCATCTCGCGACCGTTGATGGAATTAGGGTTTTGAAGAGGTGCGCAGTATCACTCTTCACTTTGGTCGAATCCAAGCTTGGGATACGATTTTGGCTGCCGATCGTACATGCGTGTAGACGACATGACGGTGTAGGCGCCATACCCCATTATCTCACGAAAGTGTGATCCGGACCACTCAATTCCTCCGGCAAAGTCGAGTGGTCGAGATCAATTTCATGAAATGAAACGAGTGCAAACAAAAGTCGCGCATCGTGCCAACTTCGGCGCTGCGTTCCAAGACCGACCAATCTTGGTCGGTCTTGGTCGATCGATCTGGCGTGTAGGTGGTAGGCTAGTGTTCACGCCTATACCCGACCGTCCCATGAAAACGTGATATGAGCCACTCAAATCGTCCGGCGAAGTTGAGCGGGTCGAAATTAGTTTGCAATTGGGAAGTGTATCCACGCTAGTTTGGGCGACGATTTGGGATAACTAGGCATGGTATGCCTTGGCGACCAGTGAGGAGATTGATGGGTCCACGGTGGTCATGTTGGTATGACCGGACTCCTTGAATCTAATCTCGGGCCCTCCATTCGTGTCGAGAAGATGGACGCCCGTGATGCTCAAAACCCTAATTTTGGCTTTCACTACGTGTAACCATGCTTTATTCGGTGTACGAATTGGAATGACCAACCATGGTTGGTCCCGACCGATTGGTCAGGTATGTAGGCGGGCCCACCTGGGTGATTGTGTTGACATGCTCGGGCCTTTTGAATCTACATCTACACCCTCCATCTATACCTGCGAAGATGGATGGTTGAGACTATTTTGTGACACATGTAATGTGCCGCAAACCCTAATTTAGGGTTTTCCGCCCATACCGCTTTGGTTTGGACGTTTTGGCAAGTTATGCCAATATGGAGGCCGACCATGCGGGTCCGCGTTGGTTAAGCAGCAATATTCCATACCCGCTGGGGGTTATGGAATTTGATCTGGGCCATCCAATCATGTCTGGTGAAGTTGGATGATCGAGATCATATCCGCATCGATACTGACATCCGGATGCTCAATCGGGCTAGTATAACACACCGAGAGTTGCTCAATCGGGCTAGTATAACACACCGAGAGTTGCAAAATATGTACGGGTATTGCGTACATGCTTTCATTATAATGCTTGGAGGTTCGTGTTGCTCGTGGAGAGCAACACTCGCCGTCATGCCGCACCGATAATGAGTACCGATGCGCTTTTTACAAGTGGTAAGTAGAGTATCGTTCGCTGACTCGTTGAGGTTGATTTTAAGACTTAATAACAAAAATACTAAAAACAAAGAAAAGATTTTAACAAAGTTGAGAATACTGGGACTTAGGATTCCACCAATCTTCACAATCAATTGGTTCATACAAATATGCATAACAATTTTAGCTCTTTTCTAGACTCTATTTCTTTGCCAAAAGTAGATTTTATAAAGCATTAGATGTAAATCGTAAGCATAGTGCATCAAAAGTTCTTAGACTAAGCATACACTATCAAACAAAATCACAAATAATCAATGAAAATCATAAATCGATTAAAAATCAATGCAAGAAGTCATAAGAATCAATTATAATTACCAAACAATTGTGAACTTGGCTTCCTCCGTCATCCCAGTGTTGGGGTTTAGCTCCTCATATTATTCACGTGCTCAAAATAATTGTTCATAGCTCAAAAGTGTGTTTACAATAGTCAAAAGAGAGAAGAGTAATGGAAACAGAAAACTGCAACGTTTATAAGTGTTGCAAGTCACTGTTATAACAAACGATAAATCAAATGTGTTGCAAAATAAAAGACTGCCACTGCGAGTCTGTTCTTCGTGTTCTTGAGAACGACACTTCTTTGGTGTCGTCTGCAACTTCTCTTCTTCCTCTTCACCTGCCGCACTCCTTCAGTCAGCGTGATTTCCTCATCCTAAGCGCACCCAAACTCCCCGTCTCCCTTCTTGGAACTAAAGCAAAGCTATTTAGACACTACAGTAGGTTTAATCCGCACGAAATCTTCGTAATCTTCTCCATTTTTCCTCCACTAAAAGTCACGGACTTTTCTTCCCCAGTAAATCTTCCTTACACGTCATTGATCGAATCGTAGTTGTTCAAGACTCTTCTTAGGATAGAAACAAATCTAAATCAGATATTCACTTCCCTCTGCCCACGTAACTTCCAAAAATATACCACAGAAATCCGAGTCGTTTCCTTCCGTGTTTTAGCTTCGAACGGATGATCAAGCCCAATTTAGTTTGTTAAATTACCTATACCAGGCCTGTTTAGCTAAACCAAGTCCATCCCAACCTTATTTGGCGATTGAATATCGTCCAAAACCTCCACAAATCGTTGCCAGAAAGTTACGCTGCTGTAACTAATTTTCCCGCCAAATCTCTTGTTAAACCGTGAAGAAAGGGTTGCCCTAACCTCTGTGGGTGCGAATAGCAAGTGGTGGTGAGTAGTAAAGAGGATAGCCCTTATCAATTAGGTGCCCCTTAGTAATTTGGGTACCCCTTATCCAGAATGGGGGTCCGTATAGTAATTTTCTCCCACGAGCGCAAAAACCACTTTTCGAGCCAATTTTGCCGCAAAAGCTTATTTCTCCAAAAACACCTACAAAGACATAAAATACCAAAATAAACGCAAAATCGAGTACTAACATTACAGAGAATTGAGACTAAAATAGACACATAAATGCGTCCATCAAATACCCCCAAACTTATTATTTGCTAGTCCCGAGCAAATCAAATCTAGAAAAATAAAATCCTAACTCACTGCAAGAGGGAATCGTCGATTGCATTTAGCGTATGCAATAAGCCTTTAAACCCCTAGGTGACCCTAGTGGCCGAGTTATAGTCTCGGGAGGGTTTACCAGATCTGTACCCACAAAACCTTTATACTCCAGACCTTAGCTATCTACGTAGAACCTTGGAAGGCACTAAAGAATCTCCTTGGTTGGCATACTTATTGATAACAGGAGAAAGTACCCTGATGCGAAATTCCAATTGCTGTACACGAGTTTGCACTCAAGCATACTAAAATTCATATATAAGTCACAAAGCTCTACTTAGATAGTTTCTGGACATCATAACCGGAGTCGACCAATCACATGGATAGAGTAAGAAATGGATATAGAAAAACGTAGATGGTTTTGATGTTGTCTAAGTTGAATGGTGTTTCTCATATTTGTCTCAAGGCCACTTGCCAAAACGAACCTATCCTAATGGACCGAGATATTGTTCTGACTAATATCAACACACCGGCATATACAAGGGAACCAAATGGTCGATAATCCTAACTCTAGGTCAACACAACCGGCATATACAAGGGTTCCAGTGGTCGACTTTATTGAATTTATTCTGGTTGGTCTGATGGTCTGGTCTCAATTTTTCTATTTTTTTTTAATTTTTCATAATAATTCTTCTTTTTTTTTATTTTTCTTTTTCACTTTTTTTTTTATTTTTCTTTTTTCTTTTTTTTATTTTTTGTATCTCAATCACTCTATTTCACCCTAGCAGCAGTGGTAAAAACTTGAATCGTGAGCCCCACCTAATCACTTAGAGAAACATATTTTAAAGAAAACAAAATAAAAATAGAAGTGAAAAGGATTCAACGAGATATGGCGAAACTACCATGTTTTTCTTTAATTCTAACACATGAGCTCAGGCTTTTATGAATAGACTCTTTAGATGTTTCCATCTAATCGATTGGTTCCTCAACTCCTACAACCAAAATGCTTCCATCCACTTAGATTGGTTAGTGCCAACCTTAATAAACATGAATTTCTAGGCTCTGGAGTTTAACAATACAACTAAAAAGTTTCTCCCACACCCCCAAACTTAAATCTAACATTGTCCTCAATGTTCTAAAGATAAAATTAAAAGCATGAACAAGGAGAAACTGTTACCGTTTGAAGTAAAAGAGTTAAGGAAAGATATTACCGTGTTGCATGAGCATGGGTTACCTCCCAAGAAGTGTTAAGTTTAACGTCTTCAGCCAGACATAAGAAAGAATTAATCACTTCATATCATAAAGCAATAACCGAAACAACTGGGATCATCTCGCATCAAAAAGTGTTAACACAGATAAAAGGAAACTGCAACAAACCAAGAATAAACATAGCACACCCTTGCCTAGTTTCCTGTTTAAGACAACTACATCTAGTTGTGGTTCAGGTTCAGGTTCTATAAAGGGGTCTAAATAAAATATTTTCATGGGCTGCACCTCCTCATAAGTAAGATCCAAAATATCAGGTTCTAAGGTCTGAAAAAATTTAGAAGCACACAATAATAACCTGAATAATTGAGGATCCTCTAAGTCAATCATATTTGACTTACACAATTGACCATAATGAGAGTGGTGGTCATTCTTAAGCAAATGTGTCAATTCTATTTTCCTAAAATAATTAGGTTTAGTCTCAGAACTTAATAATTGACACATCTGAAACATATACGTTCCCACAATTGGTTAAAAAATATTTGGTGGGAAAACAAAATCAATCTTGGTATCATAGCCTGGTAAACCACATCAACCGAGAGGATGGGTTTCTAACAACCTGAACTTCTTCCCTGGACATTATTAGGTTCGGAGAACTAGTATGAAGGCAATCTGGCACAATGGTTGAGGCACATATATCAAGTCCCAAGTGAGGGATCTCTACAAGAGCTAAAGGTAAAGCACGAGGACAATGATAGTCACCCCCAAACTTAGAGTTTTGGGTGTCTCTAGATAGACTAGCTACAATTTCCCTAATTTCTAGATCATCAGAATCCTGAAAATGGTCAATTGCTTCTTGTAGGTCATATTCAGGTGACGCATCCTCATACATGTTTAAAAGCTCTACGAGTTCATTTTCTTCGTCTAAGACTCATGTTTCTAAATCTATAGACTCTAAAATATTATTCTTAGAATAAACTGTTCCTCTAAGCCAAGATCGGCTTCGTAATCAAAAGGAAATACTACATCGTCTAAAACGGGGTATCTCTAGTCAAATCCTCGTCCTTTGAATAGGTGAATAATTATTAAAATTATTTGGATTTGAAATAGAAATAACATTATCATTATAAAGCTCAATTGGAGTAACAAATTCCTGATTACCATGCCTACATATTTCAGATTCTTCATCAACACTATCCTCATCATAATCATCATTATAATAACATGAAAATGGTTGAACCTCTTCTAAACAGGTAGTGTTACCAATTCTAACCTCACATCTTGATTATGCGAATAACTATTCTCATTTTTAAGGCTAAATTGGAAGTCAAGATTATTTCGAGCAATTCCTTCGTTCGTTTCTAACACAAACCTATTTGTATTCTCGGCCATCAAACTTGAGAGACTCTTCTAGAGGAAGAATAGGACCAGAAGAAACAAAATCGGTTTGAGAGACTCTTATAGGGGTAGAATAGGAATGGAAGGATCATAATAAGGACTAGTTTTCAACCGTTTAATTAAGTCGTCCAAAGACGAGGAACTAGTCTTTAATATTCCTTATTTTCTTGCTCGTATGACCCGTGCGCGTGCGATAATAGTAATTGGGCTCACTATGATATGAACCATAACCTTGAAAAGGTTGGTGTTCCCAACCACTATGCACACCGTGGTCAAAGTAGTAGTGTCCATTTTGAAAATCGATCGGATATTCGTTGTATTGGCTATTGTAATACCGGTTCGACATTCTTTTGTGCAAATACAAATGCAAGGTCGACTAAAATGGGTAGGCTCGAGGTTACCACAACAAAATATACCCAAAGGTACGAGGCTGAGGTTTGTGGACTTTCAGCTGGTAACTCCCATAAGGCCCAAGGCACGGGTTCAGCTTACTAATCCACAAGTTTTCATAAAATCGGTAGTCTGACGATGCAATTGGTGTGTGCACGTGTTATTATTTTTTTTTTAATTAATAAACTACTAAAAAAAGTAAACAAACAATATACTCCCCCCGTCCATTTTTAAGAGTCCGCTTTGACTTTGTCAAGATATTAAGGAAATCATATAAAATGTCATGACTATCCCTTGACTAGCCTAATTAATATTACGTTATTACCAAAATTAAAATTATTAGTGTTAAAAATTCTAATTTGGATAGTATTATTGTTTTAGGAAATATTGTAAAGAAATAAAAGCAAACTTATACTCCAAAATTTAAGAATTTTTATATTTTCCATTTGATTTTGGTTTCCCGCACTAAAACTTTGGAGCCTTTGGAATTTTTATTTGAGAGGGAAACAAAATTGAAATTGTAGATTATTTCCTCTTTAGATATACTCTACCATGAATTTGAGATTTTGTCATAAATTTCTTTGATTCTTTTCCATGTAAGAATAAATAGAAGTATTAGGAATTTTGTAACTACCCATAAATATTTTTATTTAAAAAAGGAATGACAATTAATATAAAAAAATATTGAATGGATTTTTCCTCATATATGATGATGATATTTATGATGTTGAATTAAGTTTATATTAAAAATGATTTTATAATTATAAAAAAGAAAGGGTATATTTGATAGTTTAAGGAAAAAGTATATCTATAAACAGAGCGGACATATAAAAATGGACAGACCAAAGTAGAAATTAGGATAGATAAAAATGGACAGAGGGAGTATACAAGTCCAAAAATAAGGAAAATAAAAACTAACAAAAATAAAAGCTTCGGCTTTCTCCTTTTATGGCAAGTCCAACTTTTCACCTTCATTTCAAGCAAAACCTGCACAACAAAAGCAAAATTACCCAAAGTAAAATCAAAGAAAATAAAAATAAAAATATATATACAAAACCTAAAAAAAAAAAAATGCTAAACCTAAAATCTAAACCTAAATACAAGTCCGCGTCAAGGCGCCAAAATCGATGCGGTTTTACAAGTGGTAAGTAGAGTATCGTTCGCTCTTCTGACTCGTTGAGGTTGATTTTAAGACTTAATAACAAAAATACTAAAAACAAAGAAAAGATTTTAACAAAGTTGAGAATACGGGACTTAGGATTCCACCAATCTTCACAATCAATTGGTTCATACAAAGATGCATAACAATTTTAGCTCTTTTCTAGACTCTATTTCTTTGCCAAAAGTAGATTTTATAAAGCATTAGATGTAAAATCGTAAGCATAGTGCATCAAAAGTTCTTAGACTAAGCATACACTATCAAACAAAATCACAAATAATCAATGAAAATCATAAATCTATTAAAAATCAATGCAAGAAGTCATAAGAATCAATTATAATTACCAAACAATTGTGAACTTGGCTTCCTCCGTCATCCCGAGTGTTGGGGTTTAGCTCCTCATATTATTCACGTGCTCAAAATAATTGTTCATAGCTCAAAAGTGTGTTTACAATAGTCAAAGAGAAAGAGTAATGGAAATGTAAAAACGCAACGTTTATAAGTGTTGCAAGTCACTGTTATAACAAACGATAAATCAAATGTGTTGCAAAATAAAAGACTGCCACTGCGAGTCTGTTCTTTGTGTTCTTGAGAACGACACTTCTTTGGTGTCGTCTGCAACTTCTCTTCTTCCTCTTCACCTGCTGCTGCTGCAACTCCTCCTGCAGCGTGATTTCCTTCTTTGAAGCGTACCCAAACTCCCCGTCTCCCTTCTTGGAACTAAAGCAGGCTATTTATACACTACAGGTAGGTTTAATCCGCACGAAATCTTCAGAATCTTCTCCACTTTTCCTCCACGGCAAGTCACGGATCCCTGTAAATCTTCCTTACACGTCATTGATCGAATCGTAGTTGTTCAAGACTCTTCTTAGGATAGAAACAAATCTAAATCAGATATTCACTTCCCTCTGCCCACGTAACTTCCAAAAATATACCACAGAAACCCGAGTCGTTTCCTTCCCTGTTTTAGCTTCGAACGGATGATCAAGCCCAATTTAGTTTGTTAAACTATACCAGGCCTGTTTAGCTAAATCAAGTCCATCCCAACCTTATTTGGCGATTGAATCTCGTCCAAAACCTCCACAAATCGTTGCCAGAAAGTTACGCTGCTGAAATTAATTTTCCCGCCAAATCTCTTGTTTCAACCGTGAAGAAAGGGTTGCCCCCTAACCTCTGCTGGGGTGCGAATAGCAAGTGGTGGTGAGTAGTAAAGAGGATAGCCCTTATCAATTGGGTGCCCCTTAGTAATTTGGGTACCCCTTATCCAAAATGGGGGTCCGTATAGTAATTTTCTCCCCCACGAGCGCAAAAACCACTTTTCAAGAGCAATTTTCCGCTAAAATAGCTTATTTCTCCAAAATTACACTACATGACAAAGACACAAAAATACCCATATTAATGTTTCAAAATAAATATTTGCTCGCAAAATCGAGTACTAACATTACGCTAAAATAGACACATAAATGCGTCCATCAAGTTTTGGTGAATTAATTCATGTAAAGTGAAGAAGTATTCAACACTTATTAATGGCTTTATCTTTTACAAGATGTTAGCGCATAATTTTCTTTTGTTAATTTACTCTTTTTCATTTTTCCTTAGCAATTTTAACCTTAAATGAAAATCCACCATCAACACGAGATAGCTTTGGCAAACTTGTAACGACATTTGGAGCTCATACTGAGCCATTTGGCATCGGCCTTCCTATATTGAGGGCCGGTTTTGATTGGGTTCAATCCATGGTGTTGAGACAAAACACCTTTTGCCGATGTTAGCGATATCCCCTCCTGAACACAGGCTTCACAATCTTTAACTTTAAATTTAAAATCTTGAGCCATCCCAAACAAACCAAATCTCACTTGAATGAACAATGTGCACAACCATTTAATGATTATTCATATGAAACATGCATACCCATTATTGAAGACTCTCCCTCCATTGAACAATGTCACATGTTCTTAAAGATTTCAACCTACCTAAACATGAATTTTGTGATCTTAGTTATGAGCTTAGTTTTGTGAAATTCTTAGGTGAATGTGAAAATGATTAAATGATTTTATACAAGAACACAATTTCTCCAAAAACACCTACAAAGACATAAAAATTTTTGTGTGGAATGCTATAAATTGCGGGAAAAATATCATAAAACCACAATAATTGGGATTGAGACTTGCTACATTCTTTCATGCTGCTCGAAAATCTGAGTGCTTGGATTGGAGAAGGTTGTGGGTACACCTAACATTAGGGACACCTAGGGGTGAATTAGTAAAACTGTATAGTTAGGATTTCTTATTTTGTTTCACTTGAGGACAACAAATAGTGCTTATTTTTTTGTGGCATTTTACTCATCCTTTAGGAAATCGAGATATTATCCCATATTAATATTTTCCTTGTTTTTTAAGAATAAATATTGTTTAATTAATTTTGTGTTTTTAGGTAATAAATAAAGCGAGACTAAAAATGACACATAAATTCATCCACGCTTTTGTCCACATTTGGAGAGGCTAGTCATCTTTCTTTTGACTAGGGTTTCTTCCACATATCAGCATGGACCGAGTTTTGAAAGTAAGAACTTCACAGGATCAGACTTGGATATCAGAACCACCTTGTTTGAGAGTAGATAATTCCTAAACTTCTGAATGGAGTGAATAAGAGATAGGCACGCTTTTTCTGCCTTAGGGTATCTGAGTTCAGCATCCCTCAAAGTCCGACTGAAGTAGTATATAAGGTCCTCAATTCCTTCATCATCTTCTTGGGCGAGAAGAGCTCCGACAGCAGCATCACTAAAAGCAGTGTAGAGACACAACGGTCCTCCTTGTGCAGGAGATTTCATGATGACTGGGATGACAAAGATCTCGTTGAATCTTCCGAAAAGCCTCTTGTTGTAGTTTCGTTCAAAAAAAACTTGCCCCTTTCTTCAGCAAGGGGGTGAATGAAGCAATAAGTCGAGCCAAACCCGGTATGAAACGCCGGATATAGTTTACCTTACCCATGAAGCTCTGGTGTTCTTTCACAACAGTGGAGGTGGCATCGTGAGGATGGCTTGGGTTTTGGCTGGGTCGACTTTGATTCCTCGGTGGTCACCCTGAAAACCTAGAAATTTGCCCGAAGAGACACCAAAGGCACACTTCAAAGGATTCATCTTTAGTTTGTATTCACGACACCTTTCAAACACCTGTCGCAGAACCTCTGTATGGGCCGCCCGGGTTTTTGATTTAACCACTATGGCATCCACGTAGTCTTCAACTTGCTTATGCATCATATCATGGAAAATTGCGGTCATGGCGCGTTGGTAGGTGACGCCATCATTTTTCAAGCCGAAAGGCATCACGGTATAGTAAAAGTTTCCGAGAGGAGTTCGAAAAGATGTCTTACTTGCGTAAATGCTCGTACATCTTTATTTGGTTGTAGCCGTTTTACCCGTCCATGAAAGAGAACATACCGTGTCCACTGGTAGCGCCTACCAGCATATCAATGTTATGGAGAGGAAAATCGTCCTTGGGGCAGCATTTGTTCAGATCCTTAAAGTCAACATAGCACCTGATTTGGCCGTTCTTCTTCTTTACTAGAACTACATTGGCCAACCAGGTGGGATGGTGAATGGGTTTGATGAAACCAGCGGCTAGTAATTTTTGAACTTCGGTCTTGATATGTTCTTCCACATCATGTCTGAACTATCTCGGAGATTGTTTGACCGGGTTTGGATCCGGGTATTATATGTAGATGGTGAGTGACCAGTTTCTCATACAGGCCAGGCATTTCCTCGTACGTCCATGCGAATACATCTTGATATTCCTTTAGAATGTCCATAAGTTTTTTGCATTCGTCAACACATAGAGTTGAAATGATGGAGACAGGCCGTGGAGATTCCTCACTTCCGATGTTGACAACTTCGAGTTCATCTGTGGTGGAGTTGGTTCCGTCCTGCAATTGTCGTGGTGCATCCGACACCTCCTCTTGTGGCTCGCTGCTGTGATTGCATTCCATTGGGCGGAGAGACTGGGTGGTAGTCTCCCCTGCTAATTGCTAACAACGGTGCCGATATACGATTTTCCCTTTTTCGTCACGACTTGCAATAAAAACCCGCTCTCGCTTGGTATGAGCATGAGTCATATTTCCGTTTGATGAGGGGAAATTGGCGTGCTTTTATTTTGGAGGGATGGCGCGAGATTGAGTATCTTAGTGCAGCGATGTGAGCCTGTCCTCTTCTTCGATTGATGTCCATGTCGGGAGTGGAGTGCAAAGAAATTTGCCTGAAGAGTCCCGCGAATTTTCCTTTGGTTCGAACATCTACATACCACAGATTGGTGCATAAGGAGATAATGACGTGGGAATGCGAATAACTTCTTCATTCAACATGGTCTTTAGGCACTGATGATATGTTGAAGGAATGATCATGTTATCATGGAGCCACGGTCTTCCCAAAGATCATGTGGTAGTCTGGCTCCTTTTCGATTACCTCGAACTTTACCTTCGACTGGATTGGTCCTACCGAAAGATTCAGGTTGATGTATCCATACGTGTTGGTTAGGTTGCCTTCGAAATCTGTCATCATGTAGGCTATCGTACAATTTTACTTGGCCGCACCTTGGCTGTCCTGAGTGTTCTGAGAGTAATAACATTGGAGGATGCCCCTGTGTCGATAAGGGCCCTTTTGAACTCTGAATCCTTGATGCGAGCAGTGATGTGCATGGCTCGATTATGTCCATCTTCTGCCATCATGTCGTCTTCAATAAATGTAACATTGTTGACGGACATTTCTGACATTCTTGAAGCCTCCGAGCGTAAAGGAACCAAACACGCATCTAGGGCTATTTGATTAATCGCGATGAAATGTCTCCGCTCGCTGGTCCTTTGAAAGGTGCAGAAGTTCGCATAAACTTTCCACCAACGCGGATGATTCTTAGTTCACCGGTATCTGATTGGTGGCGATGGTGGTGACTTGAGAATGATCATGCGGGACGTCACTCCCAAAGGTGTTGGAATTCCTGCGGGTGAACCGCTCAAATCGATGTAAATCGATAGGAAAGTTAAGTATGTTGTTTATCGTCTCCTTCATCAGGTCCATGTTCCTTGTGTTGATTTCCTGAACTCGTGCCAATTCAGCCAACCTTGGAATTCCTCCATCGGCTGCACCATTAGGTGTCGTGCTAGGGAAAGAGACATCGCCATTCGCCCGAGCTCGGAGCGGAATTTGGGATCACGAGACTCGGTTCTAACACTACACCAAATTCTGGGATTAGAAACGAAACCCAGTAGTTACAAAAACGGGTTAACGGTCCTCACTTTGTCGCAAAAGTGGGTGTTACATTTTTTTGTAACGGCTTTGTGGCCGTTACAATTTTTTGTAGACGCCCTCGTAAGCAGTGCTTGAGCTGTTACTGTTTTCCACGTGGTAACAAATTTCAGGGGCGTTACTGAATTTTTTTGCAACGGGGCTGTTGTAATACATTTCGAGCCATTACGAACTTTTTTTGTAACAGCAAAAAAATTACTGCCGGTCAACCTAGACCTGGTCAAAATTAGTCAATGCCGACCAATTTTGACCGGGTCAATATTGACTGGCAGTTCATTTTTTTTGTCGGAAATTAGCCGGAATACAAAATTAATTACCTGCAAAAATCTTTCATTCAATCTTGCCAAATTCTATTATACATTCAACAACACTGACTTGTTCTATTCTTTAATTAATTCAGTCCAACAAATTCTTTGATATTCAACAAAGTCATTGACTTAGAACTTAAAGGAATTCCTAAACACCCTTTTACTTGAGAGAATTCACTCAAGCAAGGTTTAATACTTGAGAGAATTCCTAAGTTTTAGAGAATACATTTATCCTGCTTAAGTAAACTAACAGATATGGAACTCACATAACAGTCTTTGCCTTCTCTTGCATCTTGTTTGTCTCTCAAATCTGCAGTACTTACAAGGTCTAGGGTATGGACTGCACTTATGCACCTGAATAAGGTCCTGGTTGTGAGCACCTTCTGCAAGGAAAGCAGCCACCATAGTCTGCGATCTGCAAGGCAAGGAATTGGAATGATCACATTTTACTTTCCGATACAATCTATCAAATGAAAAACTACCACTGAAGACCCATCATGCAAATGCCAGAGGTACAACATGTGGAAGGTAGGTGTTCAGTTTTACGAAAGATATTTTCAATGGCCTTCAGCATGGAGGAATGTAACTACTAAAGCATCGAGACAGTGGTACTTTTATTCCAAAGAAAAGCATACCTGTGCGGAACCAGCATCTAGAATTTTAGCAACATTGTTGAATAGCCATGGATGTATTTAAGAAGCTCACTGAACTTCAAGGAAAAATCATGAAAGGAAATTGAATCCACTAACTGAAGGATCTAAGTAATGCCCAAAATAGACTAGTGTTAAAGAAAATTACAGAAATTGTAGCTTCAATATACGGGGATAAAGGGATTTCAACATACTTGGCACCAATTGAATCCATTCTGCAGATAAAGGGCTTATCATCTTCTCCTAAACCAGTAATGACAGGCTGACATAAATATCACTACGCCAGAAACCAACATCCAAGAAGACGACATCAAGAAAAAAATGAAAAAAAAAAAGCAGAAGGCTACTACCCTAAGTGTGAGTATTAGAATACAAAACAACAGTGGCACTGGTATGGTTTATAGCGAACTCTGAAACCATGGGCAAGTGCTTTTGAAGAAAAAAATCTCCCTAAGAAAACTCTTACACTGCGAGCTTCATGGCCTCCAATCTGCGCCATCTCTAGAAATAACAAGCCTGACCTGACTCTCACGACCCGCATGATAGATTGATAAAAAGAACTTGGTATTTCATACCTCTCCAAATCGTTCCTTTCTTCAGGTACTTTATCTTCTTTTCCTACACAATTGGCAAACACAGGTGAAAGTCAAAACAAAAACCCGTCTCTATGAACTCGAACTTTCACATAACATGAATAGTTTACTATCCCCTTACCCTTCTCTTGCTCAATGTTCCTCTTCTTTTAAAAATATCAAGTGCAATCCGATCTGCTTCTTCGTATAATGCACATACATGAAAATAAAAATACAACATTACACACCTAATCCGATCTGCTTCTTCATACAATGCACATACATGAAAATACAAATACAAAATTACACACCTAATAAGAGTACAGGATGGAAATAATTACTTACGATCAAATTAGAGAAACAGAGAAGTGAGGATGCGAGCAACACACCTTCTATTACCTTGTAAAGAACAATAAATACTTCAATGATATAAAACCACCACCCTTTATGAAAGTAAACAACCATTCGCAGATTCAAAAGAAATAATAACATAGAAGACACAACACATCTATAAGCAAACAAGGTAAAACAGAACATATACGAAGTCTGTAGATAAACCAAAAATTCAGAGCAACGATAACCAAGTCTCATTTACCAATTTGCTAATCTATGACATATGAGATACAACATAACAACAAATAAGTTGGAAGCAGAAACATGCCTAGAAAAATTTAGTCACTATTCTAGCGGGGTATTATAAATAGGTGCTTAAAAGAAACCAACTATAGCTACTAGCGATAAGATGGAACTCTCACAAACCTATCATTGTAAGCTTCCCGTAATGAGAAGCACTTTGCCACCTTCGCCATAATCTAGCCGAGCCCTTTGGCGCGGACCAAAGATCAACATAACGTGGAGGAACATCCTCCTAAAGTAACATAAACAAAGAAGATAATCAGACTACTAAAAAAATAAAATAAGTCCAACTATTGCAATAACTGTACTCAAGACTAAAACCCCGAACTCAGCCAATGAAAAGTGAAAACTAACCAATGCGAGAATATTGGCGTTTAGACCCCAAATGCATTCATAGTCATGAGACCGAGCGTCACGGTAATTTGAGGAGGTCTTTCAAATCTCCGCTTATAACTTTCATCTATATAATCTCTCCTAGTAGCAGATGAGCACCAATCCGTGGTGGGATTTTATCGGCATAGCTGGATCCTCGTGGAAGAGAATAATCATCTTTATAATACGATGCCTCTCCACTGGGGCTCTAGGATCATGTAATCTATGATTCGCTTCTTGGAGGAAGCTCATCCCTTCAACCATAGTCTCTCTTTGAACCGCTCTTGGTGTATGAAGGGACCGCAAGAGTCAAGAAACATCCAATAAGGACAACATCAAAGTCAACTCATCAAACAAGGACCAAGGCTATTAGATGTGCATACTTGGTCTCCTTGTGTAGGACCAAAGTTTGATAACCATTTCACCACGAGAAGATGGTACATTTATAGACATGGCTCTTTGTTGGATCTGTTTACGCATAAACGAGGTAGAGACAACGCAGCAGACAACACAATCACATCAGTGGCAATACAAAATTAAACTCATTATAAGATTTTGAAATCAGTTCATGATTGCCCACATCAAAAATTAAAATAATTACGAGTTTGCAAACCTTTTCAAATGTAGTGGAGATTGAATCAAGACCTTGTCCATTTGTAAAAACCAGGACTATATGTAAAACTTATGCAAGACTAGGAGCAGTTCCAGATTTTTGTGTGTCCATCGGCTCACTGCTAGCGAATTCACCCTCCCCTGCGCTCGCATAGACGTCAACACCATCGGTTTGGGGTTCGGCTGTGCTTTGTGGTGGAGGTGATGGTGATTCTACTGGAGTAGGTGGCTTTGGCGCTGCTGGTTTGGGTTTCGTCATCACTGGCCTGCAAAACCTTTTCCAACGAAACAAACCAAATATATTCATCACTCAGAGAAAGTGGATGAGGCAATCAATCACGGCGAACTTTCTTACAAGAGTTTCAAACAAAGACACATCCAATAAAATGGCGGACCTCATAGAATCACGAGACTCACAAGTGCATTACACAATCGTAGATTACCAAACTACAAGAGTTTCAAACAATTTCACATCTTCAAAACAATAAATCTTTGAAATGGAGAAAAGATAATCATAAAACAGAGAGGAAAATAAAAGCTTATCCACCTCTACATTCTGCTTTGTTCCTTGTATACGTTCAAATCCACATATTACGAATAAGGGCACGCCGTCCTTCAATAACTGGGTTTTCCGAGGAAGAGTACAATAATCAATGACCCGTCACAATTAACATAGAAATTTAGCCGTAAGAACAATGTATGGCATGATTCTAGAAATGAAATCCAACTCCACACAGTAATTCCAGAACAACCTAAATATAAATTGTTTACGATCAGCAATGAATGTGCCCCGGTAAAACCTCATTAGCAGCGTCATTTCTCCAAATATAAATATAAGTATGGAAAATGTATCAACTACTTTTCATCATACCGTCATTCGCATCACCAGCTCAGATTTGACCTGCACCTGTAGCTAAAGCTATGACCATATAACGCCATCAGATTACAAATTTTGACAGGAGCAAACTAAGCTAAACCATCTGGCCTTTTGTCTAACATCAAAATTTAGCACTGATCCCAATGGACTCATTTCATGAGTTCCCAAGAAAACTGATATTAGCCTTGAAAATGAATCGCCATAGTGCGGGACCGGTTGTTACACAAACTGGCACACTTCAAAATACATAATCATATCTGTAGTATCGAATGACATGCTAGAATTCTAGTTCAAAAGTTAACTGGTACTTAGCAGTATCTTAATCTAGATTAAGAAACATACATGTCAAAATCCACTGAAAAATAGAGTTGACCACCGATGTTGAACATCAATACTGAAATGGGCATATCTTACATTGAGTAGCTTAGGGAATGCCACTAAAGATCACAATTGATTCATCTTTCAAAGGACTAAAATTTATGAAAAGAAACCATGATTCAGTTCAATATTTAAAGTGCCTAGGTTCAGGATGAGAAGTCACAGGACAACATAAGAAATTCCTGAGATAATGTGGTTTGTTTCAATTCAAATAACCATCTTATGAAACTAACACTTTTGGTGACTTATGATCATAGCATACTTAATTCTAAGTTCTAGCAGAGTTCTTCCCCTATCATGAAACAACAGTTAAGAACAACACATATCAAGCCATGGCGATATCAACAAAAAACGAATAAAGTGCTCACTTCATTCAACTAACTTCCGGTAGAGTCCTAAAGTTAAAACAAGATGCAAATGAGTCAATTTTGTTGAGATGCAGGGAACTATCATGAGAGTATGACAAATGAAATTGAAACCGCTCAAAACGAAACAACCAATAAGTGAATCAAACTTAACACCAAACCGAGATCGTCACTCGGGGTGTATGTTGATCAAGGAATTATCTCTAATCCAATTCAAAATATGACATGTCTACAAACATGCCAACTCAATTCTAAACATCCTAATAGTAACTGAACAAGATTTCTAACATAAATTAGCTAAGTTCTTGTAGAACCCAAACTTCATGACGAATAATAAATTTGGAAAGCCTAATTTCAAACTTTATCGATCATATCTCCTTCCACAACTTTAACTACATAGATAAGAATTCAATAGCAACCCTAAGTCTCACAAATACAGATTGAGAAAGCTATGCAAAAGTAAATTATAGAATAATCAATAAATCATCTTACCCAATTCAATCTACTGAAACAAAAACTTTCAAGGTAGAATTCGTACCTTTAATCCCAAAATAAGAACAACAAAGATTCCCTTTTGATTTCTCCTGATCGACCACGAGATTGACTAACCCAAAGATTCAAAACCGACACCTTTCCTTCATATGAAACAAATCGTTTTAGATTCACTTCGATTAAAAACAGAAAAACTAAAAAATAAATATGAAACGAATCCCTAAAAAAACATGATCGATTAAAAAAATGAACCTAAAAATCGAAAAACAAATCGGTTAACACTTACACAGATCGATGATAGATGATTCAACATTTTCTGATGTTTCTCATTAATACGATCTTTGTGATTGAAACCTAGTTTCATCGCCTCGAGTAGGAAGAATTGAAAACTGAAAAATGAACCACGATTTTCTTTCAACAGCTAGGTTATCCATAGAATTCACGCATGTGAATGGCACACTCGTGGGGAGGAAATATCCTCTGCTATAACTCATCGTGGGTGGAAATATAATGGTACGCATGTGAGTGCCACACGCACATACTCAAGGTGTTACGACCCAAGTGTGACCAAGCGTGTGAGTGGCACTTATAAAAAATTTAGTAACGGCTTAGCTCTGCTAAATTTTTGAAAATTTAGTAACCGCCCATTTAATTACTAATTTTTTGAATTCGCCTTTTTAATTGTCAACGACCCATAAGCCGTTACGAACTTCTGTCTGAATCCGGGAATTTGGTGTAGTGTAAGACCAACCATCTTACTCGAAATTGAGTTGCAACCGAGATTTGACCTCCACTATGGTCGCCAATTGTTTGTGGGTGAAAACTGTTTTCCGCTCGATTTTGGTAATTTTGGGTGTGTGGATGAGAAACGAATCTAAACCCTAAACAATGCACTACACTGGAGTACTTTGATTTGAGAGATCAATCTGTATAATCTCGGCCTAAACCAAGAAATGGCCGTTCCCGGGCTTGCTTCGGTCACAAAGTGAAGGAGAAGGTTGGTCTTAGGGAGGGAAGCGAAGAAAGTGTTGAGACCGAATGAATGATCCCAAGGTGTGGTTTTTTTATGACTTGTATGTAAAGTGGAACTGGAATGAAAGGTATCAGTTCTTTGGTGATTTCTGGATACTGTGATGTTGCCGACCAAAAACTTTTTGTTTGGTGAAAATAGGTGAAGCCTATTTATACAAGTCATATTGAAACGTACCCTGGTCTCGTAGGAAGTGGAAACGATTGAGTGGTGGAAGAATAGAGTAACGTGTAACCGTCAGACGTTCGTTCCATGATGAGGAAGTGAATTCGTGTAACCGCCATCTCATTACGCTTCCATGATGAAGGAAATGAATTGTTTACATTGTTACTTTTCACCACCACTAATTGTCCTATTTCAGGACACTTTCTTGTAACGGGCGTATTGCATCGCAACATGTCAGTAAATCGCTGAGACCAATACCCTGATGGGTATCCTCAGTTTGTGACATGTTTGATGTCTCGAGTGTTTTCGTGGAAAACGTGTAGAAGGTTTCTATGTGTAGCAAGTCAAAGTCAAGAGACTTTGCCATAATTAAATAGCATGTGATGCTATTAGGCTTGTCTTGGCTCGGCCACCTAAAACTTGCCACAAGTCCGCAGGTTTGGTGGCGAACTTGAATGGCCGGGATTACATCTCGTGAGGAAGGGTAGCATTTATTATGGCCGCATCTTTGTTGTGTAACAAAGTGGCGCCATTAGCATAGTGGTGCCGGCGTGGCGGTTGCTGGGACTTGCCGTAAGTCCGTCGCCCATGGCGAACTTGGATGGCTGAGATTGCATCTCATGATGAAGAGTGTCCATCGATTATGGACGCATCTTGTTGTATAGCGAAGTGGAGCCATTGGCATAAGAGCACTGTTTGAGCCATGGCATAGCGGCATGCCAGCCGGCATTGTGGCATGGCCACGCCCGTGGCGTTAATAGCATGGCCAAAGCTAGGATTTGGCGTCTTGGTAAGAATTAGGGCTTGGAGGCGTGGACAAGGCTAGGATTTGGCGTCGTGGTAAGAATTAGGGCTTGGGCGGAGTGGTCAAGGCTAGGTTTTGGCGTCGTGGTAAGAATTAGGCTTGGCGGCGTGGCCAAGGCTAGGTTTTGGCGCCGTGGTAAGAATTAGGCTTGGCGGCGTGGCAAGGCTAGGTTTTGCGCCGTGGTAAGAATTAGGGCTTGGCAGCGTGGCCAAGGCTAGGTTTTTTGGGCGCGTGGTAAGAATTAGTGTCTCGTAGCGGCTTAATACGTTGTGGTGTTCAAAGCCGGACTCAGGTCCCGTGGTTTTTCTCGCATTTCACGGTTTCCTCGTTAACAAAACTTCTGGTGTCTTTGTTATTTCTTTTCCGCATTATATTTTGTTATATAATAGAAATAACACAAAGTTGTGCGTTAAGTTCAATCATTTCTTGAATCCGACCTTTTGGATTGTTAATTGGATTGATTGACACTTGGATATTGGTTTGTGATACCGTCCGTTATTTCTCTTATTCAATCGGGCTCGCAAATTTCTATTTGTTTGATTGCAGATTGAATTGATAAATTGAGATATAACTATTTGATATACTTTTCTATAGATTGAGTCTGACTGTCTAGTTGATTCTCTTGAAAGTATATTGGGTTTGTCTATTGATTGTCGAACTAAATATTGGGTGTGGTTATTAAACCCCAGCTTTTCACTAGTGTTTTAGAAAATTAATCTAATGCAAATTATCTCATAGAAATAATTTAATCGCACTTGAACATAATCGACATGATTAGTAAATGCACAAAGTAAAAATACCATAGCCATTCGTGAATTGGATTGAGTCACGCTACGCTGTACTTTCGTTTGTAAGTCAAAGAGCTAAACCGAGTTCCTGATCGACATAACTTTTTTGATTGCGTGCGGTTTGAGTACTAAACGATACTTAAACCCTGTTCCATAACCACAATTAAAATGGTTTGCATACTTAATATGCATACCGATCCGGATTGACGAATCAAACTGGGGATTTCGTGATGTGCATATGAATATGCGTATCAAAACTTGTAAGTCGATATATATCTACTCTACGTATACGAGTACTTGTGTCTGATTCATACATATAATGATTATCACACTTTGTAAGACCTGATAATACCGTCTTGTAATCCTAATGAAGTAGTCCTATATTTTTTCTAATCAATTCAAACATTCCCGAATAACATCAATGACACATATCAGCATTGAAAAGACGAAGGTACCCAAATACACCACAATCTTTAATTTATCCACCTATAAGTTCTCTTACCGAAAGTGATTGTCTACGGACAAAGTCGTAGATAATATTAAAATCGGATTCACACTTTGTGATTGTCTATAGATACTAGATCGAGACAATACGAAACCAAAGTGCGATTACTTGATAATAGGTTCGAGACTTAACTAAACTCTATAGGGATCACTATTAAGCAAAGCGGAGTTAACGTTTGTGTATTTTGTACTTCTAATTATAATTGGCAAAATAGAAAAGTAAAAGATACAAAGAAAATTTTGTTAAAGAGGAAACCGCAAATGCAGAAAAACCGGACCTAGTCCAATTGAATACTCTAATTAAGCCGCTATAAAATCTAAACCAACTCAGATAGTTGAGACCAAGCAACTAACCCTAGTTCACTTAGTTTCCTCAAAGTATCCCTGCGCCGACTTCGATGAGTGCACACACTGAACAATTCCTTTGGTTTGTATTCCAAACAATAAAGGAACAACAAACTGCTTTGGTAACAACTCTATGATTCTTTCCAAATAAAGATATCTCTAGTCATATGCAAAGGCTCTTCCGTTTAAACTAATAAACTCCTTTTCCTGGTTAGATCAATCCAATCTCTATTACCTAAGTAATAAGATTCGGATTTATAACAATCAAAATAGATCTCAAGAGAACTATTAGGAGTTACCGATATCACGTAACTAATCAATCGAATAAATCCGATTCTGGTTGGATCCCAGCCGATCAAGGTTTGTGATACACAAAGATATGAGAAACCAATAAGAAATCTTCTTCGTCTTCAATCTTCTTTAATCTTCAATTAAACCTACACAATACCACTTGAATCTCTTGTGATCAATCACGCATAGAACGGAGTCTGTTAACAATAGATTATCATAAGATGTCTTAAATCTACAAACAGGTAAATATCCCGTCGATACTAATCTAGCTTGAGTGAATCTTATATCAAAAGAGAAGATTCTCAAGAATAAACAACTAGGTGCAATCAAAGTTTCAACATCCGTTAGTCAATCAAATCAATTGAAACTAATAACACTATAATTATCTAGTTTCCCACCAACGGTACTCAGAGAGATTCTTGATCCCACATAGGTCTTTAAACGAACTGCCATAAGAGATTTCGCTAAATAGGGTATTTTCCCTCTTCGAATAAACTAGCTTCCACCAAACAACAAAAAGATGAAGTTTTCCTGGATCTTAGGATAGTTTGATAGAAATGAAAACTTAGGTATTTATAAACCAAGGATGTTTGGACACCAAGGAATTTCCAAAACCGAAAGTATTCTCAAGATATGCAATAAATGCCCATTCGGTTTTCATAATTCCAGGAAATGCTTTGTCAAATATTTTCCAAAATCCCTAAATAGAAAATCTCCAATTGGTAAATGCACATTACTAATTTTTATTCTCTAGAGATTGCATTTAATTGCTGGTAATTAAAGCATATAAAACTAACAACCTTAATTAAAAGATTCTTAATTTATTTCGGAACAGGATCTCCTTGATTACTTAAGGAATATCTTTAAACAATAAAAGATAAGAGTTATTGTTTGTGTTCAAAGTATGTTGAAATCTCTTCTTTGTAAATCCTCTTTCATATTTACAATCTTGGATTCGATTATACCACACTTCCAAACAAGTTTAAAATTGGTTCATCCGTATTCCAAAACAACTATGGGTTCAATCGGTTCTACCCTAATATGGAACACTTGTGATCGGTCACACAAGTTACCAGGATCTGTTACATCAATTACCAGGACCGGTTACCATATACACATGGTATTACTTGTGATCAGTCACACCAGTCACTAGGATCGGTTACACAAATTACTAGGACCGGTTACACTAATTACAAGGATCGATTACACGACTCTTTGTGATCGGTCACACCAATTACTAGGATCGGTCACACCAATTACAAATATCGATCATACCATCTCGAGTGATTACTTAGGATAGGTTACACTAATTAATCTATTGGAATAGATAAATCTGTCTCCCAAATAAATACCTATAGGTTTTGTTCAGTCTTTTGATAAATCAAGGTGAACGAGGAACCAATTGATAAACCGGTCTTATATTCTCGAAGAACAACCTAGTATTATCAATCACCTCACAATAAGCTAAATCGTTTGGAAGCGAAACTAGATATTGTGGAATCAAAAACGATGAGACGAAGGTGTTTGTGATTACTTTTTATCTTGCTTATCGGAGATTAAATCTCGAGCAAATCTTAGAGAAGATAGTACTCACATGATAGAATCGGGCAAGATCAGAACACGCATCTACAGAGAAAATAGTTGGGTCTGGCTTCACAATCCCAATGAAGTCTTCAAGTCGTTAACCTACAGGGTCTCGTGAGAAACCTAAGGTTAAAGGAGAATCGACTCTATCTATGCAACTAGTAACACAAAGCATTCAATATTCACCGTTAGATGAAAAACCTGATTCAACCAAGCTAATATCTTTCGACCGTTAGATCGAACTTAGCTTGTTACACACAAATAAAATGTACCCTCATTTAGGTTTATGTAACCGTACTTAAACGTGTACACCATGTTGGCTCAACAATAGTTAACCGAAGTTAGCCATATTAACACTCTCATATCAACCTTATACATCTTAACCATGACTAGTTCAAATGACTCAAATGAAACTAGTTAAAGAGTTGTTCAATTGCTATATTCTCATAGAAGTATACAAGAGCACAATTGAAGAAAAATCGGTTTGATTCACTCGAATCAATTCATGAACATTATAGCCACGGTTTGCAAATATTGCATTCCTTATTATATAAATGTTTAAGTTCATGTACACAACCGATTTTAGAACTTTAACCTTCAAGTATGCAAACGTGTACGCATACTTGAAATATCCGGACCAAGATTGGGTTTTACCAGTACGAAAACGGGACGCGTACTTCCGATCCCAACAAAAATATTCGAACATGAACCTTACGCCAGTATGTGAACGGGTGCGCGTACTTAAGTTCCCGGATTTCTCAAGCCAACAGGTACGCGTACGGGTACGCATACTATGGTTCCCGGACATGGATTACATATGTGCAAGAAGAGTACACAACATGTCATATCCAATAATGGTTAAGTGTTCTAAACCCTTATTTCAATCATTGAAACTTTCTTAGAGGATGACAATAGCCGTTTTCACACACTATTCGCATCAAAGCAATTTTCAAGCTACTGAAATAATCATAATGAAACATTCCAAGTCTACACCAAATGATTGTATCACACAAACCATGTAAGATGTTACCCGACAATTTTCACATGATCATCTTTTGACTTGCGTCAAGAATATAAGATGAACTTGGTTGAAGCGACATGACTTGCCAACACATATTCGAGAAATATGTAAGCGAGTTAAACTCACTCGAAATCTCAAATGTGTATAATAGAAAACTATATCGTAACACGACTTATGTCTCAATATAGGAGATAGAGTAGAAATAGACTTTCCAAGTGATAGATGAGTTTCGGTCTCCACATACCTTTTGTTGATGAAGTTCCACAAGCTCTCCTTAGTAGTTCTTCATCTTCAAATGATGAACGCCAGTGAAGTCTATGTCTCAACTAAACAATCTATGTCCTAGTCCGAGACATCTATAAGTAGACTAGAAATCAAGACTTATAGTTTTGATCACTAACATTGACAAACATGCTTGAGATAGCAAAGCATGCGAGTTCGACCGAGCAGTGCTCTAACAATTTGTTTTCGGTCGTTTGCGCAGTAGTATTGTCAAATTTAGTTGTCGAGACTTTGAGACGATTGTCGCATAACTAATTAGAATAACTTGCATCATATCTTCACGAGTCCACTTGCCTATAAATACTAGTCTACGTAGAAGGAGATGGTCATGTAATTTTAGATGATCTTTCTCCAGAGAATTATAGAGAGAGATTTAGAGAAAAAAAGAGTGAGAAGTTTAACTGATATTCGTAATTCATCTAGGGTAAGACCTTCAATAATAAAGATATACCAAAATTCCTTCTCCCTTTACGAGTGACATCCAGGTGAGTTTGGATATAAGAAAATTTGTTCTCTCTTATCGAATTCAATGGTTCAACCCAGGGGCGGAGCCAGCCCATTGCAAGGGGGTGCACTTGCATCCCCTGCCCAGCCGGCTCCAAAGCCCATTTTAGGCCTTATAAGAATTTTTTTTTATTAAACAAGCCAATTTTTGCACTTTTCCGCCCCTAGAATTTTTTGGTTGCACCTATAGCAAATTTTTGCACCCTTTCTCATGATTCTTGGCTCTGCCCCTGGTTCAACCAAAAAAAAAAATTTGCTTACTAAAATGAAAAATCCAAGGACTATGGTGTGGCCAGCTAAGACATATTGGTAACCGGCCCAATGAATCTGGACACAGAATTCCGTTCTCCCTTTTTTTGGCGATCGATGTCATTACTAATTAGCACTGATGGAGAAAATAAAAATAGTTTATTTAAACAGAAACAAGCAAAACTAGTGAAATCCAAGATTTTCTACTGATCTTTTACTTACTTTCCTTCGAGCAAATCATTCTCCTAAATCTGCACTAGGAAAATGTGTTAAACACTGACAATCGCAAATTTCACAAAGACATGCCAAAGAAGGCTTTGCCCCGATTCTCCACTAGTATTGCGCTTCCATCCAATAAATGAACTCTAAACTCTAAAGGTCGAGAAGATGCTAGACGGTTGCGCCATAGAAAATTCGGTTGGAGAATTCTCCTTTGCGAGAGAAGTATCAATATCATCATTATCTTCATCGGAAGCTTTGGCTGGATTGAGGATTTGAAGGAGAAGAGGAATGAATCTTTCGTTTCTTTGAAGGTGGAGCAGTAGACTTCTCCCTGCGAAGAGAACCTTTACCCTTGCCTTTGGTCTTCGCAACCTCATGACTTTCTTCTTCTCTAGCAACTTCAACACCAACCTTCGCACACGAATGAAGATAAGAAACAGATGCAACAATATTGTTAATAAAAATAATAAAGAAAAGTGTTTATTACTTCATCCGTGATCGAACGGAGTGCTGCTAGGGTACTTGCCTTAGCATTTCTTTTGTAGATCTTTCTCAACTTGATAATCTGAAAATTTCGCAAGATTAATAGGTATAAAAAGGAGTGAAGATTATAAACTGAGCGAAATTTAGGAAGTATACCTCTTTTGCTTTTTCGGGCCGATTAAAAACCCAAGGTTGATAATTGGCGAGATTCGCGAGGAGCACATGTGAACTGAAATGTAAGGTCCTTTCAAAACCAACGGGAAGACGTACCATCGTCGTCTTTAGAATGACGAGGAACATTATTCTTGCGAACGCCGGTCGATATCCTGCATAAGTATTTTATCGTTGGCGACATTCTCTATTCTCTTCAAGCGAGCACCCGGCGAGTTTTATCATTCTTCATATTTATTACTTCATAGTTTTCGAAGAAGCTTTCCACCGTATATTTTTCTTGCGAATATCTCTAAGCCCACAAATTTAGGATCTCGACTTCTTTTGGATAAAGAGATCCCTTACATTACCACGGTTGGCGAACTCAAGCATTAAGCGGATACAATCCCGCTCGGTTGGTAGATGGCTCGCGAGAATTTCGCATGAGCAAGAATTTCATAAAATAAGGGAAGATCGGGTCATAGAGAGGAATGGGAAGGCCAGTGAGAATCTGACCTAGCAAAATTATGATTTCCTGATCATCACAACGATGATCAGAAAATAGTTTGGCAGAAAGAATGGATTTAGATTCTTGATTGGGAATGATGGTTAACGTGAAACCTTTATCTTCGAAATCTTTTTGCACTTTGTCCGGAGAAGCTTCATATTTACGACCAACTGGAGGCATTTTCAAGGTATGGGAATGAAGAGAAACTGAAGATCAAAAGAAGTGAAAAGGAAAAGATTTACTGAGTAAACGAAAACGGAAGTTACGGAGAGATGTTGAAGAAAAGTTGCGGAGAAAACAAAAGGAAAGTAAAAAAGAAGAAGAGAGGAGTAAGAAAAGTATATATAGAGAGAAGGTTTCTCGAAAATGCAAACACATTTAATGCGAAGAGTAGACATGAACGGTTGAGAAAAAGCAGTTGAAAAAGACGTGTCAAGAAATGGACGGAGGAAGAGATACGTGTAATAAATTCTGTGTAAAAGTACAGAATCATGTCAATACTGAAAAATATGAAAAAATGAACAGCTGCGGCATTTTGAAAGTACTAATTCTCATGACATTCTCTCCTTCGCAGAGAAGACATGAGAAGAGGCAAGATGTAGGATCAGAATATCGCAACACCAAGACCCTTTCGAAATCCATAAAACGACACATTGCGAAGATATCGCAGATGGGTAATATAAGTGACGCAACGGATGACGACAGCCTGAACACGAGAAAGATGTGAAGACCTAGCGAGATTTAGGAGTGTTGCAAGATTTAACATTTGAATACTTGCGAGAGTGTCGCAAGTAAGACCTGAAAATAAAGGACAGCTTAGCTGTCATCCACTATGTAATGTCCTATATAAAGAGTCGAATAGGCTTAAGAAAGAGAGAGATCATTTTCGAGAGTGGAGAGAAAGTTTAGAGGAGAGAGAAAGTCTAGAGTAGCAATTACATTCTTGATTTCACTTCCTTCTTGTAAAATATCTAACTCAATTAATAAAGAGATTGATTATTTATCTTAAATATGTGTTAGATATTATGAATTCTTGTGAGGTGTGTATTGTAGGATTTCCTGCAATTACAGCGTATGACTTGAGATATCTTATCTCAAAGAATCAATAGAGTTGTTACCAAACAGAGTTTTTGTTTCTTTACTGTTTGGAATACGATCCAAAGGAATTGTTCCGGTGCGTGCACTCATCGAAGTCGGAAGCGCATGAATACTGAGGAAACTGAGTGAACTAGGGGTAGTTGCTTGGTCTCAACTATACGAAGTTGGTTTATATTTTTTATAGCGGCTTAATTCTGAGAGTATTCAATTCTGGACTTGGTCCCGGGGTTTTTCTGCATTTGCAGTTTTCCTCGTTAACAAAATCTTTCTTTGTGATTTACTTTTATTTTTCGCAATTATATTTGTTTTTATAATTTGAAGTAAATTACACAGACGTTAACTGCATCATATTTGATAGTGATCTATAGAGTTTGGTTAAGTTCGAACCTATTATCAAGTATCACACTTTGCTAATCGTATTGTCTCGATCTCGTATCCATAGACAATCACACAAAGTGTGAATACCGATTTGTTGTATTGTCTCGACTTTGTCCATAGACAATCACTTTAGGTAAAAGGACTTTTAGGTGGATAAATTAAAGATTGTGGTGTATGTGGGTACCCTCGTCTTTTCAATTGGTATCAGAGCAGGCAAACACGAAAAGATCTAACATTCCGTGTTTGGTGCGATCTAACCTATAAGAAATAAACTCGAGTTCACATGAATCGATTTCAGTTAACGTACCGCCAAGATTTGACGGAACAAACTATCTATGGTGGAAATCTTCTATGATATCTTTTCTACAATCACGAGACTTTAATACTTGGCTATTAGTTATAATCGCCCGAGAATAGAAGGTTCGGAAGCTGAGTTTAAACGCTTAGTCGATTCTTCAGGCGAAGAGAAGGCTTTTGCAAAGTACAATTCAGATTGTTTGAATGATATTATACATGTTGTAAGTCGTGATCTACAACATCATGTATCCACATGCCAAACTTCACAGGAACATTGGAATAATTTTCAGATCGTATTTGAAGGAAACACATCAGAAAAGGAAGCTAGACTTCAAACTCTCACATCTAATTGGGAAAACCTTCGAATGAATTACAATGATACTTTTGAAGAGTTTCATATTAAACTCTCTGAGATAGTAAATGCCTCTTTCTCTCTTGGAAAGACTATTTCTGAAAAAGATATAGTATGCAAAATTCTCAGGTCATTGCCATCTAGATATGATTTTAAGAAGCATGCAATCATCGAAGATAACGATCTTCCTTTCTTATCAAGAAGTTCTCTTGTAGGAAAGCTAAAGATATTTGATCAGGAGTGTTTTTCAAAAAGGGAAGACAAAAACTTGGCCTACAAAGCCATTAAAAATCCGCCGACCTCAGAGTCTGGAAAACTCCCAAGATCATGGAGCTCTAGATGATGAAGATGAGGCTGAATTAAATCATCATTTGTCTCTTATTACTCAACGATTCAAGAAATTGTTGAGACATCGAAAAAGAGATCTCCTTGTATCAAGAAGAAATCATTTTTCTACCCCAAAGAGTGAAGATACATGGGATGAAGATGGAAGATAAGTGCATACACTGCTACTCATGATTTTTCCCATGATGAGGATAATCAAGACTGTATGATAGACCATGATGCAACCATTGCAGAAGTCTATGATTCAGAAATACTTTCAACAATAGATACTCAAGAAGAGTTCACTTCTAAGATTTTTCAACAAGAATTTCCTTGTGAAGATAAAAGAATTCAGACTATTGAATCTGAAATCTAAGGAATAAAATCATCGCTTGATCAAAACTTAACAAGCGTCTTGTGAAAATCGAACTCTCTCCATGTTCCGAGAAAGAACAAGTATATAAACTCATCCATGACATCAACTGTTGTCAAAATGAAATCAAAAAGTTAAAAGTAGAGAATTTGAAGTTGAGAAATAAACTTGTCAGCTCTTGTAAATCAACTCTTGATATGAATATATCAAAAAGTGATAGAAAAAAAAAAGGTTGAATAAACCTATCAAACCTAAGGGTTGTAATCGGAATACTTCTGGGCCTTGTTTCCGATGCAGACAATGGGGGCACTATCAAAAACAATTCCCTAGTATCTCGCTAAGAGAAAAACTCTGTCGGTCCAAAAAACCATGATCTAAGTCCAAATCGAAAATCACCTCTGAGAATCAATTTGAATAACGTGATTTTTAGATACCAGAATCTTATCTCAAATTTGAGAAGAGAACTTAACAGTTCAAAAATAAAAGACTCTCAAATATGTAAGAATGTCAAAATTTCTAAGGGAAGAAAATTCAATAACAGAAAATCGATAACCTAACTTGGTTATCATAAACATGAATCCTTATTATTTATGTTCAAAAATAAACAGTAAGGATATGTATGTAAATATTTTAACAAAAATATTTCTAATAAATTTTCGGTTACGAATCCAATGCTTCGCAAAGCGTAATTCTGAGTAGTTCAAACACTAATAATTTTATGTTGATCCCGCAATCAACATTTCAATCGATTATACTCGGTCCGAGTTGACAATATCTTAAATTAATATTTTATTTGGTCCCACTACCAATAATTCATCAAACGAGCAATATTTGCTCAAACTAGGAATATTGATTCAATTAACAATATTCAATAGTTTATCGAACAAGCAATATTTGCTCACACGAGCAATATTTGCTCAGGAATATTGGTTCAACTATCAGTATTCAACAATTCATAAAATGAGCAATATTTGCTCATACGAGCAATATTTATTCGCTTTAACTATTAACATTCATTCGGCAATTATACATCTGTCTCAACAGACATGTTCAATTCATGAATCCTAGAGCATTCTTAAATCATGCTCGACTCAGCAATACAAAGACTCATCGTCCAATCAAGTCAAATGACTAATTGAATACACATCTGCCTTGCAGACTCTACAATCACAATACATCAATCGTGTCACATGGGGGATATTAACTAGAGTTTTGGTCTGGCGGCCAACGACACGTGTGTTCATCCATGATGAGAATGCGACTAAGTCGTGTAAGCGGTTAGAGGAGTTAACAAAGTAGTGGGTGGACAATCAACCAAGTCTCTGCACGATGAGTAACTGGTTTTAACACGATTTCCCACTTTCCCACTCTTTGACTCCAACAACCGTCACACTTACTGGGATCAATGTGTCCGCTATTTCTTGCAATATAAATAAGTATCTGAACCCATGATTCAAGGAAGAAAAAGGCTCGTCTGAACAAAAGAATTCTCATTACACAAGAATTCTCACCGTTTGAGCAATCACTCTCGACAGAGTAAGCATTCAATCAATCAGAACTTATTTTATTTCTTCACGCAGAATACACAACACATCCACAATCCTTGATCAACATTGATCTCACACACTTCTCAGCTTCCCTCTACAGATCGACCCATCCTCTCTTGTGACCGAATTGACTCTGGAACGACCATTGTATTGGTTTAGGCCGGAGTCTTACAGATTGATCTCTCGAATTCAATCACTCCATTTGCAATGCATCTGTTTGCAAAAGGTTAAAGCAATGTGATCGGTCGAGAAGTTTCCTCCACACGGTCGTCTCCTCATTTTCCCATAAAACCAGTAAATAGTTTTCCCCCATCAACAACTATATGTTTCCTTTTTATTTATATTAAACAAATTATCTATACAATACATTTAAATTATATAATCTTCTTACCCCATGAGTTTTTGGTTCAAAAGTAATTTGTGTCATCGAAGACTGGTGGTACGTTAATAGAGATTGAAATCTTGTCCGTAGATCCATATCACCATAAACACATACTTATTAGGTCTAACAGTGTTTTCCTACTCTAATACCAATTGAAAAGGAGAGGGTACAAACTACACCACCAACTTTTTTGTTCGACAACCTAATACAATCACAAGTAGGTCAAAGCAAAGACCCTTAAGAAGATTGTATATAAAGTTTTTCTCTTTCGCTTCCACAATCAATATGTATAGATCAAAGGTTTTTGAGCCTAATTATGTAGAAGAGTTTTTAGACGATCTCAAAAATCAATACCCAAGATCAATGTAGTCATATATAAATTAAGAGGATCCAGATTCTAACAAGTGTGAAACTTGCAATTTATATTTTAAGATATGAATTCAACAGGAATGTGTCTTGTTTTTTATATCAAATAATAATAACTTAAAATATCTTTATTAATTCACATACTTCTTGTGCTAATACTATTATAAAGATAAATAATATAATACGGAAAAGGAAAAGGAAAAACACAAGATACCGGAAATTTTGTTAACGAGGAAAACTGCACCTAAGGCTTCACACAACCGATCCAAACCGCCAAGCCGAACCGAAACCGATTAAAAAAAAACCGAATCCAAACCAAATCGATGACCTAACGGTGGTTAAACAGTTTTAATTTTTTTAAAACCGAAAATCTACTCTCATTAGCGGTGGACACTAAGATCCGACCGATGAAACCGAACTTCCAAATTTCAGTCTTTAATCAAATGATAACCCTAATATATAAATGAATTTTCTTTAGCTTTCTTCATTATCTCCATATTGCCTCACTTTCTTCCCCACCATGCATCCTCCCTCCCTCTCTTCCTTAACGATTGAATTCTCAAAGAAATTGTTTATTTTTGAACTTAAACAAGATACAGTTAAATCTCGAAATTGTTTGATCAGATATGTAGATGTGGAAAATCCTACTTCTATATCCATGAAACATAAGCACACACACAAGATAGTAAACAAGCAAGAGATGTACAAGAACACAAGATATACGTGGTTCGGTATGACTACCTACGTCCACGGGGTGAAGGGTTGATGATCTTATTACTCGAATTGAAGTTACAAGGATGTTTCTAGATCACAAGTTCTCTCTTCTTCACTTACAAGTACTTAGTGCTCTCTCCCTCTTACTGAATGCCTTTTTTTAACTCTCTACAAAGCTCTCTATTTATAGCCACAAGTGCTAATACATCCGAGTTATATTGTATGTCATGGTGTATCTTCTTTGATGTTCTCTTCGGCTCTGGTTGATGCCCTGCTCGATGTACTAGGCCGAGCTTGATGATATTTCCTCATGTCGCCTTTTCACCCGATATTAGCGTCCTTGGAGAATGCTGCCGATGTCGCCCGTGATACCCTAACCGAGTCTTACCTTGACCGAGTCGTCAACCACTTAGTCAGTGCATTTATTGCTGATGTACCTGATGGCTGTCACGTCCCTACTTTTCATGCATTGTCTTCGCGGGTTCACTTCACATCTCTTTTCTCGCGCCAAGGCTGAGTGGTAGGATTCAATGCTTCATGCTTCTTATGCAACTAATGTCTCGCCTCCTAGGATTGCTCCACCTGTATCTGTGGATTATTTACACCTACATTTATGCCCCTTCTTTCACTCGTGTGATCGACACGAGGGAAAGAAACCACTTTGGCTTCCACGTTGTTTGTCATGCCGTATTCCGCGCCATGTTGTTCCCCACTCCCGCTCATCTTTATGACCGGTTACCTCTTCCGTCGGTTATAGTTTCCTGGGGGTATAAATCCTTCCCTTAAACCCTTGGTTTCTCATTCTGCCTTCTTATTCCAAAATAACATTCTCTCTCCTTCTCACCGTTGCTATGATGTCTTCTTACCCTCTGATCTTTTCGATAGATCTCAATCCTTTTCGCCTTTTGATGATCTTTTGTTACTGCTGTCACCGTGTTTTCGTTGTTCGTCTTCATTCCCTCAGTTTGAGTTCTACCTTTTCTGTTTCTTCAATGGCTTCTGCTTCTTAAACTCCTTTTATGATAGAAAAAATGTGCGTAAGTTATACCTTTTTTGAAGACGATGGTGCTCCTCTCGATTCTTTATTTATTATTGATAGTCCTTCCCATCATGATTCCCGTGCCATGAATTCTCTTTTCTCTGATGGTTCTCCTTCATCTTTATGTAGGAATGATAAGAAGGCCTCCAAGGACTTGATGGACGAACAGTTCATTCAACAATTAAAGGATGACTTCAATCTTCATGATTACAAGGTTACTCTCTTATCGGGCCAGAAAGGAGTTTTGAAGAGAAGTGATGTTACCAGCTTCTCCCACTCGCCCGAGGCGACTGTCATTACCAAAGGTCAGCTAAAGATCGGGTTGCGCTTTCCTCTGTATGACCCAAGTCGTCCATTTATGCATGAAGCCCTCTCCAAGATCCATCCTCATCGAGCCTTGGGTCAGTGGAATGGTAATACTTTCCGCATCATAAATGAGTTCGAAAGGCGAAGTCTGGGCGTCTGTACTCCTACTGCTTGGTAGACATATGATCCTTCCCAAGCGGGCGATTATACTCCTTCCAGTTTTGCTGCCAACTATCGGAGTGGGACATCTACTAATGGAGATCTTGCTGGTTTTGCTGCTAGCCCTCACCGCAACAAGGTTATCCCCGAGGGCTTTAAGAAGCTTCTTTTGGACGAGGATCCCGAAGGGAAGATTACTAAGACGACTAACAAGCATGCCCGTCATACCAGTGACGTAGCTTGGGATCGAGTTACGTTAGGCATCTATGGTCCTCTTTATAGTGGCAAGTTTTCTCCTCCGGCCGAGCCCTACCCTTTCTGGGTCGTTAATGTTGATCGGGTAAGTTCCTTCGTCTTGGTCGATGTCAACTCATGTCTTCAGCAATGTTTTAATTTTGCCTGCTTTTTATAGTTCAAGTCTCAGATCGCCCAACCAGAAGCTCTCGTTCCTCGAAAGAGGGGTTCTAGCACGAGGAGGTTAGGAGGAGACAGCCCTATGAAGGTAACAAATATCTTGCTTTGTTTATAGTACATGTACTTGCCCCTATTTGTTTCCTTGAATGTATCTGACGAAGGCTCATGTGCAGAAGTCAAAGGTTGAGAAAAATGGAGCTGGAGGTGTAGTTCTTGGAGATGGTGAGGACCCCGAGGATCGGCTTCCTTTATCTCATTTCCTGTGGAAGTCGCCTCAAAAAACCACTGATGTTTGTTTTGCCATTGTAGGTGGTAAATCCATGGGGAAGGGTAAGGGGACCAAGGGCGACTTGTCTTCCCCGGGAAAAACTGTGCCCCAACAGTTAGCTGGTAAAGGGATTGTTCTTGCTGATGGTGTTGTGTATCTTGAATCTGATGGTGATGATGATGAAAATCTTTTTGATGGAGAGAAAGAGGCCAATGGTGATGAAGAGGAGCCGAAGCAAATAGAGAAATCTGGTGATGGTGGAAATAATGTGGTTACTCGTGGCGAAGAGAATATTACTTCTGGGAACGAGTTGTTGGAGCCCATTTCTCCTGTGGTGTCTAACTCGGGCAGTACCACCTCTTTTACTGTCTCGGGCCCTATGCGCAATTCTTTAGGGGCTCTACTTTCTCCTGAGTTTGGTTCCTTGTCCGATGAGGAAATGATCAATTCCGTAGCTTTGTACTCTGCTGGTATAAAGGGCACATTTGATCGAATTGTAAGTTGTTTTGTTTATCCATAGGTTTGTAGAGTGAAATGATCACTAACATTTACAATGTTCCTAGGCGGTCAACAAGGAGTTGCCGGATGCTGCTATTCGTCGGAGAGAGCTAGCGGAGAAGGAGGATCTTCGGCTTCAATTGCAGCATGAGCAAGGACGGGCCCGAGATCTGGAGAAACGATTGGCTGAGGCCCAAGGTACTTTCTTGAAACCCAAATCTTCGTGATTGATTCTGTAGTGCCAATATTTTAAGATAAGTATTATCTTCTTAGCCGAGGTGTCTAGTATTGATGCCGACGCCGCTTCAAAGTACCGTTTGTTAAAGAGAAAAATAAACATTGAACTGGGTCATGTTGGGAATCTACTCAAAGAATTGTGAATAAGGATGACAAGATAGGTCGACAAGAGTCTGAGCTTGAACAACTTCGAGATGAGTTACAACGGTTTCAAATATTTGAGTATGTGCCCGATGAAATGGATAATCTCCGAGCAAGCTTATCTCGATTCCAAGGGATTTCTGCCGATAAGACGTTGTTGGCCGATAATTTGGAGAATCAATGTGAGAAGTTCAGGCATCAGCTTAGGGATCTGCACGTCGATCGTAAGCGGCTTTTGAAGGAAAGAGATCTTGTAAAGCCTGTCTAATCAAGAGTTGAAAGAAAATCTCAAACAACTCGAGAAGGTATCCCAAGAGTTAGAGTGGATTCAAACTGAGATGTCATGTTTGCGACTGACACATGATCGACAAAAGGATGATTGGAAAAACCATAAGAATCACTGCCCCACCAATGAGTTCAATGATCCGCATTACAACGAGCTCACAGCGAAGATATCGGCCCTTGAGTATAGTTTACTTAAGTCCAAGGATACTATGAAAGAAGTGTTTCCATTGCTTGAAGGTGTTATTATGTGTAATATGTGTTGGTTGTATTCGTTCTTTTGTTATGCTGCCCTTGTCATAATTCTAATCGGTGTCTTTACCCCTGTAGCCGAGCAAGAGAAAGTGAAGTTGTTAGAGGAGGCGAATGTCCGATGAAGGCGAGGGAAACCCTTTGCTTTAGGAAAGTAGCCACAATTGAGGCGGCATCGACTCGATTGACTCGTCTCTCGGCTGCTGAGAAGGAGAGGTTCAATTCCGAGCTGGTTGTTAAAGTGAAGGAAGGTGTTAAAGCGGTAATGGATAAGAAGCGGCCGATCTTTGCTTCTAAAAAGGCCGGTTCGAGGATCGGTTCCTCCAAAGGCATAGATGGACCTTTTGTAGTCTTTGCGCCACTATTCTCGCTCCTTACGTTGAAATCGTAATTCGTTTGAACACCTTTATTTTCTTTCCGACTCTTTGTTTTATGGGGTCTTTGCGTCGCCAACCGGTTATTTTCTTGTTACTTGACATTCTCCCTTATGCCGTTTTGTTCATATTTTGGTTGTCTATTAATGTTGAGTTTGTGCATAAATTCCATTTCTGTCGAACACACTCAACAGGGAGGGTCATCGGGCCCAATGCCATGTCCCAATTGAGGTATCTCATCACTGTCATTTCGATCTAGTGGTACGGTATTGGTCTTTCCTAAACTTTATTGGCTCGATATCCCCAAGGAGCTATCAATTAGCTACCTTGGGCAAGTGATTTCGGCCACTTGCGATGGGATCAATGTTGTATGCTCGATTGTCGCGTACTCATGCCCCAACAATCGGCCGCTGGTTTCCAACCACCAGATCCCTTAGACTACCTCGGCACTTGCACACTGCCACCGCTCCGAGTTCGAATAACCCGTCGAGTGTAAGGCATCTCGGCACTTGCACACTACCGTCGCCCCGAGTACGAATGCCCATTCGAGTGTAAGTGACCTCGGCACTTGCACACTGCCGTCGCCCAGAGTACGAATGACCATTAAACGTAATTGTCATAGTTCCTACCCCACGTGGATTTTTAAGGATACGAATGACAAGATATCATACCTGTTTTTCGAACCTCTCATGGGTGATACAGCTTTAGGTGTCTGGCGTTCCATGGCCGCGGTTCGGGTGTTCCGTGCGGTTTCAATATCTTATATGCCCTTTCTCCCACCTTTTCCACAATCGTGTATGATCTGCCCCATCGCGCCGCTAATTTTCCTCCCTTCTTGTCACGTTCATAACTGGGTAGTTATTTCAGCACTAACTGCCCAGGCTGAAATTCTCTCGGCCGAACTCGCTTGTTATATTCACGCTGTAATCGTCTTTGATAGTTTTCCATTTTTTGAAGGGCCATCTCCCTAGTTTCTTCTAAGTCGTCAAGCTTGGCCAGGATCAGGTCTGCCGAGATGTTTCGTCTCCAAGCCTCAGTTCTTGTCGTAGGTATCATTGCTTCTGTAGGGAGAATAGCTTCGGTGCCGTACGTTATCATAAAAGGTGATAGACCAGTGGCGTCTCTGCGTGTAGTCATGTAAGCCCATAGAACGTTGTAGAGCTCCTCACACCATTCGCCGTATTCCCCATCCAACTTCTTTTTTAGGTTGTCGGCTATGGTTTTGTTTGTAATCTCGGCATGCCCATTACTTTGTGGGTAAATGGGTGTCTCCTTGCTCTTTAGAATGTTGTAAGTGTTGAATAATAGGTCGATATTTTTACCCTGCAATTGTTTCCCATTGTCCGAGACGATTGCAGCTGGTACACCAAAACGGCAAGAGATAATGTGCTCCCAAATGAAACAGAATACGTCCTTGTCTCGAATATGTCTCAGGGGTGCCGCTTCTACCCATTTGGTGAAGTAGTCCGTGGCCACTATCAAGTATTTTCTTTGTCCGGACCCGACATGTAGTGGCCCCACGATATCGATCCCCCATTTGGCAAATGGCCGAGGGACTAATATCGAGTTCAAGGTGATCTACGGTGCATGTATCTTCTTACCAAACTTTTGGTACTCATCACAGATTAGAGCCATGTGCTTAGCATCTTCATTCATGTACGACCAAAAATATCCCACGGTCTTTGCTCGGGCCGCCAGGCTCCGGCCCGAGCTATGATTACCCGTTGCACCGTAGTGCAATTCATTCAAGATCGTGTGCCCCTCTTCTTTGCTTAAGCATCTTAATAACAGTCCTAAATAGGATTTTTTGTATAAGATACCCTCTCGTAACTCGTACGCCACTGCTTTTCTTTTAATCTTGTTGATCTCGGGTCGCCCTTTTGGCAGTTCTCCCGTTTCCAAGTATTGGTGAATGGGTTTACGCCAGTCCCCAGCCTCATATTTATCGTCCGTGGTCACTGCTACATATTCCTTGAGGTCTCCATTGGTTCAGGTATAGATGGCGTTAAAATTCGCATAACTCGAATGCCTTCCACGTTCGGATCTGTTAGCATCGAAGAAATGTAGGCCAGTGCATCGGAGTGGCGATTATCTTTTCTACAGATATGTCGGAACTTAATGTTTGGTATTTGGGCGATATAAAATTGGGCGAGTTTACAATACTTCTGCAAAACCGGGTCATGTATGGCGTACTGTCCATTGACCTGTCTAATGACTAATTGGGAGTCGCTAGTGAGCCTTACATCGTGGATTCCCATTTCGACTATAATTCGCAAAGCATGTATTACCGCCTCATACTCAGTAACATTGTTTGTTGCCTTAAATTCGAGCCTAAACGAGTGAACCATGTTCTTCTCCTTTGGCGTAGTGAAGACGAGTCCTAAACCGGACCCATCTTTGTTGGACGACCCATCTACAAATACTTCCCACCGTGTTGGGTCACATGTATCGAGGAGATCGGACGGATCTTCTCTGTCTTTCTCCATGCCCGGGATATCCTCGACCCAATCCTCCTCGTCCAAAGGAAAATCGGCCAAGAAGTCTGCCACTGCCTGCGCCTTTACTGCTGTCCTCATTTCGTAGAAGATGTTGAACTGCTTAATTTGAGCACTCCATTTAGAGATCCGTCCCGACCTTGATGCGTTATCGAGTACTGATTCTATGGACGACTTCGTTAGCAAACGGATCCGGTGAGTCTGAAAGTACGTCCGTAGTTTTTGTGTCGTCTATACCAAAGCGAGAATGAGTTGCTCGATCCTGGTATAATTCTTCTCGGCTGGATTCATGGTCTTGGTTATGAAGTATATAGGATTCTCTGATAGGTGTCATAAACACCTTAATTTTATATCTAGTATTTATGCTTTCTTTGCTATTGTCGTGTAAATTATGTATCTTATGTGTGCTTTTGAGTTTATTAGGTGCAATGGAGTCATTTGGAGCAAAAAGAAGCGGAGCTCGCCCAAATCTTGGATTCCTTCTCATCATTTTGTTGAGTACGAGAAGATGAAGACAATGGCGAAAGAACGGAATCATTCAGAGCTCGTATGAAGAAGTTATGGGCAAAAGAAGAACTTGGAAGACTAAAGGGGCAAAATGGTCATTTTCTAGGCCAAGTGCTATTGCCACCCCACTGTACGTTAAGGGGCAGTCATTCGATAAGGGGTGAACTGTTTCAAAGGGACTGCTAAAGGGAGTTTGATCTTTTACTTAGGGGGAAGCCAGAATTCAAAACATGTTTTAAGGCACCAGTCGTCTTGCTAAGGGCACCTTCTTCTTCTTCTTCCCTAACTCAACAGAACTCGACGGAGGTTTGGTTCCCGGGAACCATTGTTGCTGACGATAGAGTTTGGAGATTAACAGGGAATGGTATGATTGATGGAGTTGATCAGAGGCTAAAGGAGATGGGTTTTGAGCTCGTGTTGGCAGCAATGAAGCTTAGCTCGTTGTGGGTGTTGCTGGCAATGATCACGATGGTGATAAAGATGTAGTGATCGTGATGGAGATTGCTGCTACTGATGGTAGAGTTACTCGAGTCTGTAGTCATGGTTATGATGGAGAAGGAAGTTACGGAGTTGAGTCTAGGCTGCTGCATTGATGGAGAGGATCTGTTGGCATGAAGGAGTTTTCTTCGATGCTGCCATTGACAGCATGTGATGGCGTTGATGATTCAAGGGGAGTTTCGGTTAAGCATGGAAGGAGTCGAGCAATTCAGAGAGGATGAGAGCAGGAAAACAAGAGTTGGAGATCGGGTTTGGCTATGACTGGTGGAGAGATATGAACCTAACATGGAATGAAGATGGCTCGATGGCGGTGAGGATTGATGGATCTTGGCGATTAGGGATTTCTCGAGCACTGACAGTGACGATGGAACAATGAGATGGATCTCGAGCATGGTGTTGCCATTGTTCGGTGATGGTGTTGATGGAGCTCGAGATGAGATTACAAAGATAGAGAAGATGGAATAGCCTTAGAAGTCACCAGCAGATCCATATCTGTATCACCAGGGAACTGCACGAGAAAGAGTTACAGTTGGTAGTTACGGCTTGTGATTTCTTGTTGTTGATTGCGGTGATGAGAAGAATGACTCAGCGGGTCTTGCCAATGAGAAGAAAAAGAAGAGAAGGATGCTCACTGCCATTGTTTGAGCTCAAGTTGGAACGCAAAGATTGATTGCAGTATAAGACTCGTGACGAAGGTTGAGTCTGTAATGAACTGAGAAGGTTTTGGCTTGCTGCTAGCACCGGAAGTCAATAATGGAGTGTAAACATGGCATGAGAGTAACGAATCAGTGGAATAGAAGCTCGAATCTGAAGATGTCTGCTCGGTGATGGATGATACGATTTGGAAATAGAGTGAACTCCTGATGCGGGTTGGATGACGAGCTCGTTCGATGGGTGATCATGGTCGATGTTAACTGTCAGATTGGTAGATGTTCCGAAGGAGATTGGTAATGGAAGCTTGAGCTGAGTTTGGTGGGACTCGAATACTTCAGAGAGAAGTCAGGTAACGAGTTCGAGTTGGAGTTCGGAAACAAAGATGATTGACGCGGAATGGCTATGAACGGCTGAGATGAGAAGTACTACAGTGATGATAATGCTTACACTGTCGGTTCCACATGACTAACATTTAAGCTACCAAGTGGGCTAGAACAATGCAAGCCCAATAATCTATCCACATATCACGACTAGAATAAGAGTGTGAGCCCAATAGGCCATTTAGCCAGAATATTTTACAAGAACAGAAATAAGGGTGCGGCTATTTCAGGCTTAGCCGTGACTTTGGCAACCTACTCTGCACGAGGTGTGATGCACGGGACACAATTCTTAAGGAGGTGCACTTTCCTATTTTTACTAGGTTTCCTAGTTTCTTCAAGAAGAGGTTACAAAACTCTATATATAGGGAAGCTTAGATAGAATTATGAATATCTTTTATTATCTTTTTGGCCTCTACTTTGTTTTCTAGGGTTTAGAACCATGAAGTCTTTTCTTTTTCTTCTTGTTATGAACTCCATGAATATGAGCTAGAGTTTTCTTTTGGTTATGGATTAGTTGGATTTCCAAACATGAGTTTTTGTGCAATAAATTAGTTTTCTCTCATATTATCGTTTATGATTCACTATTAATATTGTTACATGATTTGAATGCGTGTTTAGTCGAGTCGCGAATCGATTGAGTTTGCTTTCATCTTTATTGCTAGATTAGGGTTGTTATACGAAAAAGTGATAATTCCTGATTGCAAGTAGCATAAATAAGATTATAGTTTGTAGTGATATATTCTTATGATCTTATGTGAACCATAACCTTTGTTAAATCGGATTAGTGCTTTTACACGTTCGATTGCTTTGATTGGCCTTGATTTCATAGTACTTAACGCATCTAGGGAATTAAACTTGATTAGTGCTTTTACCGTTAGGTTGTTCCTTTAGATAGAATTCATATTCGCATCTTTTAATGTGTTTGTTGATGACAAGAGGAGATTAGCGGGATATTCTTGCGATCAAGGTATTCTAGGGCCTTTGATAAAAGTTGAGATTAAAATATCAATTCTAGTTATTGTGTTGAAAACATGTTTGTGATTGAAGACGAAATCCATGACCAATACTTTCTCATCCTTGATCTGCGTGTTTACTTTTTATTGTTTGCTTTTTGTTTATTTTTATTTACACAATTAGAAAATCCCCCGTGTTACTTATAAGATACCGAAACAATTTGACAACCTAGACCTCTCTGTGGGAACGATCCTTTCTTTCCCTTGCTATATTTATATTTTGAGTAGTAAGAAAGTGTAATTTATATTTGTGTTTACCGACAACCGGTCAAATTTTGGCGCTTGTTCTTGGGAGGCAACGGTTGTCACTTGTTTTTGGTTTCTTATTTTTTGTGTTGTTTTTTGTTTTTGTTTTATTTTTCTTATTTTCCGGGTTATAACCTTGGTTTGAGAATTTTATTTCAGGTGCTTGTTTCTCATGGAAGGAGCATACTACATGGATGGATACGGTTTTCAACAACCTCAACAATACGACAACTACCAATTCCATGGGTATAATCAAAACCAATTAATTGGTTATGACCAATATTCCATGGAACCTTATGGTTTTCCTCAACAACCTTATGGCGGGTATGTGTGTGAACAACCACAAGGATGGGAGGATTCTTATGCTCGTGAACAAAAAGTCTCTAACTTTATAGACAAAGTTTCCAACTTTTTACAAGAAGAATTTCAAAAAGCTAAAGAGACTACAAACGAGCAACTCCAAGAACTTCGTGAAGGTATTGCTAGCTTGCGAAGAGGCATTGATCAATGCAAGGAAGATATGGATAATTCTAATGTGCATATGGTTTGTGATGAATATTTGATTGATGCTAATGTTGAAAAAGGCAAATCCTTGGGCACTTTCGTTGATAATTGTGTAGTTAACTCAACTCTTGATCGTAATAATGATCATTCACCTATTCAAAAGGATGAGTTCGAGATTAGTGGTAGGCCTGGAAGATGGGTAAATAAATTGGCCTACGGTGATAACCGCAAGTGCACGGCGTCTATTGGAGACGCGGCAAGTACGCGGTCGATCCACAAGGACTTGTGTTACTCTTAAGGTGATCTTATGGCTTTCTCTAATGAATTCTAAATGAAGTAACAAGTGACAAACAGGGATTGTGCCGATACGGGCTGAAGTGAAATGTAGTCCTAAGCTAAGGTATAGACAAAGGACAAGGTAAATTGTAAAGCACAAGGGTGGTTTCTACCACTTTGATCTTATGCTAAGGCACTCAACTGATATTGTGTTCTTGTAACTACCCAAGGAAGCTTCTAATGAATGAAGTGTCAACTAATCAAACCAATCCCCCCTAGTATCAATCAAGTCTTTTGACAAAGACAATTGATCACGGGGCTTTTGGTTAACTAACTAAGCATCAATTCTGCATTGTTAAGCACATATCTCCTCCATGGCAGTCTCTATTGGATAATTGCCTAACTTCATTCTCTAGTTCTCCCATAGTATTGGCTGTCTTCTTACAGTACAGCCAATCACAGGAGCAATAGATCAATTAGCTAGCAACAGTTCTATCTTAATCAAGCACAGCAATTAACACAACATGAATATGAATTTTTTACTTAACATAATCTCAGGGGTTTCAACAACACCCTGGTTAAGAACTTAGAACATAATTTTAAGTAATTAAAAACATAAATTAAACTAATTGACACACTGGCTAATCCAGGCATGTCTTTCTACACAAACCCCTCACTGCTATTTATACATGCACAAAAATCCCCAAAATACAAACCCTAATTAAATTTAAAATAGCAATTAAGTCAAACCCATACTTCGAATCGCACTCCTCTCTTGTCAAATCGTCTCTGCGCTCCATGCTTTGGTTGTTGGCTAACCCTAGTTTCAATTATCTATCATTTAGCTTCTAGGGTTTGAGAAGCTATGTAATAGATAATTAATACTAGGAGCGGGCTATGCGGGGAGTTGTTGGTGGGCTGAGACGGTACGGGTGGTGGTAGAAATGGGCGTGGCGAGAAGACAGGAGATGGAGGTGGTGTACGGGAAGAGCGAGCTCTGCTCGATGGAGACGGGAGAGAAGAAGGTGAGAGAAGGAGATGAAGAGAATAGGGTTTGTCGATGGGGGGTATAGGGTGTTGGTCAATTTCTTTGTGAGGCATGAACAACGGGAGTCGATGGGAATGGCCTAGCGAGCGTCGGATGGAGTGATGGAGATCCGAACGGCTCGGGGAGATAAGCGGTTTTGGCTTGATCTAGTGTTGCACGGGAGCATCGATCTATGATGCACGTGGAGGCAGCGACCATTGGATGTGGAAGATAGAGATCTCAACGGCTCGGGATGAGCGGGTTCGGATCCGGGTCGTGGGTAGCTCTAGCCCATGTCTTCCTTGTTGGGTTACTGTGATTGCGCGCGACGGGCTTTGGCTATCTGCTCCATAAATGCTTGACTCCAATTCTTCGCTCTTTTGGCTCTCGAGATTCTCCAAGCTTTATTTATTACCTAAAAACACAAAATTAATTAATATAAATATTTATTCTTGAAAACAAGGAAAACACGGAATGCGGGATAATATCGATTTCTAAGCGCAAAAGATGAGTAAAATGCCAATAAAAAGGTGTATAAATATGCACTATTTGGCACTCATCAAATACCCCCAAACCTGAATTTTACTTGTCCTCAAGTGAAACAGAAAATAAGAAATCCTAACTATACCCCATCGCAGGTCTCTCGAATGCATTTAGCGTATGCACTAAGCCTTTAAACCCCTAGGTGTCCCTAGTGGACGAGTTGTAGTCTCGTGAGGGTTTACAAGAGGTGTACCCACAAAACCTTCTCCAACTTCGAGTGTAAAAGAGTCTCAAGCCTCCAAGAAGCTATGAGGACATAGAGTTTCTGCATGCTAGTAACGAAGTTAGAACTATCGAAGAACGCATTCTCATCCTTAAGTCTTTGAGAAAGAAGTAACCATACCATATGAAAGAATTCGGATTCGATTGTGATCATAAGTCTCAACTTCTGCCTCACCATTAGGGTTTTATGATAATTGCACTCAAAAAGATCGCTTGTTTAGTCTCTCATGTGTGCGAGCGGAGTAAAGAGAGAAATCCCGCACACGTTGTAGGTAAGAAGGATAACCTTCCGAAATAAAATCTGGAGACTCCACAAAAGTGTGGACAAAAAGAATCTTTTTCTAATGATCTCTAAGAAAGGAAAATCAACCATTAGCAAGGGTGGGAGTACTCACTCACTTCTCACCCGATCGGCAATTAATATCACTCTCTCATAAGAACCATAGAAACGTCTTCAATCTTCGGTCTTCGATCTTCACTTGTTGATGACGAACTTCTAAACTTCACAAAACTTGACAATTTTTAACTTTTCTACTCAAATTCCTTGTTGTTTGGATTTTTCTTTTTGAACTCTTCTTTACCATGGTGGTAGCAAAAATAAACAACATTTTTTTTTTTTTTTTTTTTTTTTATATAATAAGTGAAAATAAAAATACAAATACAAATGATGAAACAACTAACTCCATGGACAAAGGACTTTATCACTCAATTTTTCCACAACTTGTATTGTCTTGATTTTATAAATTTTATTAATTCTCATCCTATTTTCTTTTCGTTTTCTTTGTTGCACGTAAACCTTGGACTATCTCAACTTTTCTTTCAATATTCTGATTATGCTCCGGTTGCTGACGATGATGTGTTTCTATGGGTCTTGCTGATTGAGAGAGAGAGAATGATGCTAACTACAAATCGGTATTTAGAAGGAGTTTTCATCTTTAGACGTCACCCTCATGATTGACAAAAACTAGCACTCAAGAGATCAAAAGTAGTCTTTGAAAATGGTGCGAAGTTGGGTAGCTCACCATTCCTACCCGGAATTTACGTAAGGTGACACACACTCTAACGACTTTTCTAGAAAGTTGCAAAAAATTGAAGGTTGGTACCTCACTTGATGTAAATTGGGTAGTCTCCACTATGGGTGATCACAATTCTACTACCGAATATCTAACAGCACCTAATTCGCCCTCCGGTATGGTTAAATCCAACTTTAACGCTCTAATCAACTAAGAAACCCGATTGTGTTCTCCGGCACTTCTAAGTTCTTGTTATTTCGGTCAGAAAAAAATTCTCTATGTAAACATAGCTAGAAGCATGCTAGTGACTCTAAAATCTCTAAAAGTTGGAGGTTTTTACAAAAAGAGTTTTGAATAATTTTTTTTTTTTTTTTTTTTTTTTTTTTTTTTTTTTGTTTTTTTTTTTTTGAAAATCAAAGGTAAAATAAAAGACTAAAAACTCTAAATGCAAATGCACCCCCAAACCTAAATCAAACATTGTCCTCAATGTGTCTACATATAGAAAAAAATTTAAAACCGTCACATACCGAGAGAACTATCTTGAAAGAGAAAAGGGAAGAGATTACTGGGATGTCGGCGGGAGCAAGGTTGAGCTTCGTTAGTTAAGGCTAGAATCCAACATATCATATCGGATTAGCATAATATATGCGCATGAAGACTCAACCGATTCAAGAAAAGAAAATTTAACAAGTCCTACGGATATATACAATGAAAATTCACCATAAACCAAGAGTCTAAAGAGTTGAGGATCAACCCAATAGAAAATATGTACACACATTAACAGCCTTACACAGATATAAAATGAGAGTGCAAGTAAGACTGCAAATGTGAAAGAGTTTCCCCCAAACCTAAACTTGTGAACGGGTGTGTTTGGGAGCACAAAATCTTGCAATTTTAAAGGTACATCATGCAAAAGGTCTAACTCAAAAATGAGTTTTGCTAATATGACGGAGGCATATACACATTCCAACTGTGGCTCCTTAAGAGTGTTATACTTTGATGCAAAATAGTCCAAGAGGACTTGGGAAGCACAAAGCTCTAGGCCTAAGTTAGGCATTTGTAGAAAAGTTGGTTTTGCAATTTTGTGACAAACTACACCTAGGTTTGGTGGAAGAGTTTCAATTTGTGACTCAAGAGAGAGGTTAGGTACATCCAAGTTATTTTCATTTTTAAAATCATTTGTACCATCACACACTTTCCTAAAGTCAAAAGAGGGTAAATCATGTTCATTTTCACAGGACAATTCATCAATTTCCATGTCAAATTCATCAGAGGAGGCAACATATTGTGACATGGGAAGGGAATCAGACACAACAATAATATCATGATCCAAAAGAACATTAGTGTCAACGAGAAGATTCATCCTTTCTTAAGTCACAAACAAGTTGTGAAGCATGCTCACATTCACTGAAGAATTTCACAAAACTGAGCTCATAGTTAAGATCACATGTATGAATGTTAGAAGAAGTATCATTCATAGGGTTCACAGAAGAGACGCCTAACGTCTCTGAACCAAAAGATTCCATCATATTTTCAGCATGCACATGCTCTTCTAACATATCATATTCATCATCATCATCATCATCATCATAGAAATGCATTTCCTTATTAAAAATCATAGTATTTCTAGTCCCATCATTTGAAACAGGTTCATATGCAATATCAATTGCACGAGTAAGACTAGGCATACTATTTTCATTATGGGTGATAAACATTTCATTTTGAAAATCCTCCCTTTCCTTATTTAGTGCATCACAGATTTGACTCAATTTGAGTTCTAAGCTCGCAGTCCTTTGGTCAAGGTTTTGAATCAATTCTAGAATTTCATTATGTGGTTCAATGAAAGGAGAGTTTTCAAAAGTAGGAAATTCATAATCAATGCTATATGGTTTATCATGCAATACACTCCTAGCATTATTTTGTTCGATGAGTCTAAGATTTTCCTCCACAGTTGGAAGTACAAAATTGTTCATCTCCCCCACCTTGTGGTGAATGATGTATGTGATCATAATGATTAGGGTATGTGAGTTCGGGGCCACGAGAAGGCTCATAAAATTCCCTAAAGTCACTATGGTATGTGGGGTGTTCATCTGTGAAAGATGCCCGTAAGCAAGCTCTCTGAGGGATTTGGTTCCATCCCCAGGATCACGGACAAAATCTGACATGATTTAATAACTCAAATTGAACTCAAAGCCCAGTTGTAGTGGACTAAGTTTGGTTTTAGTGGGATTGGTTTGGTTTATTGGGTTTCATTTGGTTTGTTGGGTTTTGGTTTGTTGTGGGCTAGTTGTTTGGTTTTTGAGGGAATTTGGTTTGTTTGGGAAGTCCGGTGGGAAGCAGTTGATGCTTTAAATACAGAGATGGGGCTTAGTCTTTTGCACGATCCGGTGGAGGCGTGGGCTCGATTAAGCAGCCAGTGCACGGCCAAACGGATGGGTTCTAGCCTAGATGGTGCAGCGGTTGTTTAGCCCATGACCAGTTAAGTGAAAAATGTATAGCCGGTTGTTGGGCTTCGGTTATCAATGTTTAGCTTAAGCCCAGTTAGGCGGCGGCCCGGCGAGTGGAGTTGAGCTCGGCGAGAAAGGCTTATGTGGGCTTAGTATGTTGGCGAATTAAAGCCCGGGGAGGCTTCGACGGGTGGGCTAGGTTGTGTTGTAGAGCCCCGAGGTTTGTGTAAACACCCCAGGTATGGCGATGTGGGGTGAAGGTTGCGAGTTCTGACCCGGTTTTGTGGGCTAAAAGTTCGATGCACGCCAGCGGCTCGAGGATGTGGGCTTTGTTGCACAGCCCGGTAGTTTAGGCCGGTTTAACAGCCCAGGTTTGTGTGCAAAGCCTAGAGGTTGGGCTTCAGCTTAAGTGCAGAGCCCAGTGAGAACAAGCTTATGTGGGCTCCTTTGGTTTAAGCCCAGGCTATATGCTCAGTTTCTGCGGCTTAGGTTGGCAGTTTCACACAGCATAAGGTGGTGGTAAGCTCGGGGCTATCTTGCAAGTCTGGCTATCCCATCCTAATTCCGCAATTGCCGGGGGAGTGGAAGCTAGGTGTTCTGTGTGAGCAAGAAGCGACTTGGTTTCCACGGTAGCGGGGCTTTACAATGGTCGTGAGCACTATTAGGTGAGCATGCATGGTTATCGGTTCAAGGCGAGCATCAATCCACTAATTTGGGCTATCGGGTAGCTTATGCAATGCACGGCTCGGGGGTCAATGACTATTTGCAGCCTGAGATTCACCAGCGTGATGGATGATGCTCGGCATGCACGGGTTAATCGGCAATTCACAAAGCATGCTCGGTTTGACGAATCGGGCTTGCAATCGGCCAAGCGAGAGCAAGGTATGCGATGAGTTATACTCAGCTAACTTGGCTTTAGTTGTGACCCAACACTTGCAGCTTCAGGGGGCTAGCAAGGTGGTTTCACACAGGCTCACACAAGGGTGTATGCTAGTTTAACATATTATGTGGAGTCATGGAGTCACTTACCTGAGTTTGTAGTTTGCTCAGAGCTTTGTGGCTCAGGCCTTGCGCTTTTTCTTGGCCTTCTAGGCTTTGCTCAGCAGCAGCAGCAGCCAAGTAGCAACTCAGGTACCTGTTGCTTAGAGGAAAATTCAGTTCTCATAAAAGTGCAACTTAAAGCAAAGAGAGTTGAATATTAACAACGGCACATGCTACGAGAGTATTTTGGACTGATTGGGACTAAGATTTACAAGTGCCTTTGAGCTACACACTAGGCGGTGTTGCTTAGTTTCCTTGTAAACTAGTGAAAAAGCTCGGGTGAGCTAATAGCAAGAAACAACTACAAATATGCACGGATAAAAGAAACACTAAGATGCAACATTTCATGAGCAGTAGTTAACTAAGCTACACTACAATGAACTAATTTGCTCACTAAGTTACGGCTACGAGAGAAAAGATGCGGATGACAAAAGTTATACTAACAGTTGAGGATGCAAAATAATGAAGGATAGTTAAGTTACACTAACAAAGAACTAAAAGTAACAATGCAGTGTGAGTATTTACAGGGATGAACTCAGTAAAGGCAGCAATTGATTACAAGGCACACGCCAAGTCCCCGTGCAACGGCGCCAAAAACTTGGTAGGCTGGAAGATGGGTAAATAAATTGGCCTACGGTGATAACCGCAAGTGCAGCGTCTATTGGAGACGCAAGTACGGGTCGATCCCACAAGGACTTGTGTTGCTCTTAAGGTGATCTTATGGCTTTCTCTAACTTAATTCTAAATGAAGTAACAAGTGACAAACGAGGGATTGTCTTGCCGTCTGGTTTCAAGTGAAATGTAGTCCTAAGCTAAGGTATAGACGGTGACAAGGTAAATTGTAAAGCACAAGGGTGGTTTCTACCACCGATCTTATGCTAAGGCACTCAAGCGATATTGTGTTCTTGTAACTACCCAAGGAAGCTTCTAATGAATGAAGTGTCAACTAATCAAACCAATCCCCCCCTAGTATCAACTGTCTTTTGACAGCACAATTGATCACAGGGCTTTTGGTTAACTAACTAAGCATCAATTCTGCATTGTTAAGCACATATCTCCTCCATGGCAGTCTCTATTGGATAATTGCCTAACTTCATTCTCTAGTTCTCCCTAGTATTGGTGTCTTCTTACAAAGTCTGACCAATCACGATAACAATAGATCAATTAGCTAGCAATGCAGTTCTATCTTAATCAAGCACGACAATTAACACAACATGAATATGAATTTTTTACTTAACATAATCTCAGGGGTTTCAACAACACCCTGGTTAAGAACTTAGAACATAATTTTAAGTAATTAAAAACACAAATTAAACTAATTGACACACTGGCTAATCCAGGCATGTCTTTCTACACAAACCCCTCACTGCTATTTATACATGCACAAAAATCCCCAAAATACAAACCCTAATTAAATTTAAAATAGCAATTAAGTCAAACCCATACTCTGAATCGCACTCCTCTCTTGTCAAATCGTCTCCTGCGCTCCATGCTTTGGTTGTTGGCTAACCCTAGTTTCAATTATCTATCATTTAGCTTCTAGGGTTTGAGAAGCTATGTAATAGATAATTAATACTAGGAGCGGGCTATGCGGGGAGTTGTTGGTGGCCGAGACCCAATACGGAGTGGTGGTAGAAATGGGCAAGCGAGATGGGAGATGGAGGTGGTGTACTCGTGGAAGACAGCGAGCTGCTGCTCTGATGGAGACGGGAGAGAAGAAGGTGAGAGAAGGAGATGAAGAGAATAGGGTTTGTCGATGGGGGGTATAGGGTGTTGGTCAATTTGCTGTGAGGCATGAACAACGGGAGTCGATGGGAATGGCCTAGCGAGCGTCGGATGGAGCTGATGGAGATCTGAACGGCTCAGGGAGTTAAGCGGTTTTGGCTTGATCTGGTGTTGCACGGGTAGCGATCTATGATGCACGTGGAGGCAGCGACCATTGGATGTGGAAGATAGAGATCTCAACGGCTCGGGATGAGCGGGTTCGGATCCGGGTCGTGGGTAGCTCTAGCCCATGTCTTCCTTGTTGGGTTACAACTGATTCGCGCGGGCTTTGGCTATCTGCTCCATAAATGCTTGACTCCAATTCTTCGCTCTTTTGGCTCCTCGATTCTCCAGGAGCTTTATTTATTACCTAAAAACACAAAATTAATTAATATAAATATTTATTCTTGAAAACAAGGAAAACACAAATACGGGATAATATCGATTTCTAAGCGCAAAGATGAGTAAAATGCCAATAAAAGGTGTATAAATATGCACTATTTGGCACTCATCAATTAGCAACACTAAATTCAGCCGAGGACCAATCTTATGTTGACTATGATAGTGACGGTGATTATGATACATTGCTTGAACCAACTCATGGTGACATCTCCGAGGAGTGTACAATGGAGTCTTTTTGGGATCAAGATGAAGACGAAGAGGAATATGATGACACTTGTGTAGATTACTCGAGCATTGATCTTAATAATGATCAAGAGCCTATTCAAAGGGCGGAGCTTGAGGATGATGCATTTTCGAGTGTTCTAAAAAAGTTTCTTATAATAAAATTTGGATCCGCAAAAGAGTATGTGCCTTACAACAAAAAGGAGTGTGTTGAGAATGAGACCGTTATTACCAATATTGTGGAAGACCCAATTGAGCTTGCAAATGATTGTAATGATGATGTTTATGTCGAGACTTTGGTTAAGGCAGAAACGGACGAAGAATGGTTGCAAGGTTTGATAGAGGACCATGATATAAAAGAGGTGAATTATTCACTTGAGTTTTTCAAGGATGAAGAGGATTAAGTAATACAAGAGATTGTGCAAGGTTTATCTAACCCTTCGCCTATTGTTTCTTCTCCTTTACCTCTTATTGGTTTGAATGTATGTGCTTCGAGAATATTGTTGAATGACTTTGTTTCTCGTTTTCCGCCATTAGAAATACGTGATTATCATACTATGCAGGTTTTGGAACAGGAAACCGTGGTAATCCCTGACTTTTATATTCTTTATACACTTCCAAGTGTGGACAAGAATAAGTGTGGGGGAGACTTTTATCGGTTCATAGCTTCATTTCTGTTTTATATTATTAATATTTGTGTGAAGCTAGTGTTTGCAAAACAGGTTACATGGAAGGATCCCCAACTTTTCAGATTGTTGGTATATGGACGATAACAAAAGAGTTGGGCTGACGACTTTAAACCAAGCGCTAAATGGGAGGCAACCCATAGGTTTTGTATCTTAAACCCTTTTATTTATTTATTTTTATAGTTTTCATATCATATTTGCATCCCCATGTTTAATTTCATTGCGTTTGGAATCTATCTTAGAAGAGAATTATGCCGAATACCTTTTCGTCAGAAAAATTCAGACTGCACGTAGTTCAGTCCAGAGACCATAACTGTCAGACCGTTTATCGAAACACTGTGCCCTTTTGACACTTTGTAGAAAACACGTATATGAACAACTTTTGTGAAATGGAGTTTTTCCAAATTACTTACCAATTTGTACAGTTTTTGCGTTTTATCTGCTGTTACGTCAGAATTCAGAATTTTAGGTTTTAAACATTGAGGACAATGTGAAGTTTAAGTGTGGGGGAGTCTTTTGCATATAGAGTTTTTAGCCTTTTTGAGTCAAAATTTTCAATTTTTTTGTATATATTTGAATAAAAAACTCCAACTTGTAGTTAGTTTAGAGTCACATAGTATACATGTCGCTAAGATTACATACGAGAATCTCATAAGAGTGACTGAACTTAGAGATGACAGAGAACATGATCGGGTTTCTTACTTGTATGAGAGTTAAAGTTGGATTTAACCATGCCAGTGGCAAATAAGGTGCAGACTGAATTAAAAGTTATTAGAGTAGTGATCCCCTATAGTGGAGACTACCCATGTTACATAATGTGAGGCACCGACCTTCAATTCTTTGTACCTGTCTAAATTTGTGCTTTTAGAGTGTGTGTCACCGTACGTAAATTCCGGGCAGAATGGTGAGCTGCCCAACCTCCCACCATAGAAGCACTATTTTGATCTCTTGAGTGCTATTTTTATCAACCATGATGGTGACATCGAATTGCTAACTTACATACCACTTGTAATCTTGTTCGCAGTTAGCACCATCCACCTTATCTCTCTACACCAACAGTCCATAGAAACACCATCATCATCAACAAGAGGAGCATCACAAATTTGAAGGAAAGTTGAATACGTTCGAGGTTTACAAGCAACGGCAAATTGAGCAGATTTGAGATTCAAGTAAAGCAACAAGACAAGGAGCACTTTTATAAGTTGAAGACTATTGTACAAGAGCGAAGTTTATAAAGATGAGAGTTCGAGAAGTTTATGATATCGAGACATACAAGTTGTGAAGAATCAAGCGGTAAAGTACTTACACCATGGCCTTTGTACTTACGTTTTTATTTTATCTTTTTTGTATTTTATTTTTCTCTTGTCTCAAAAAAAAAAAAAAATTAAAAACGAAAATTAGAAGAAAAAAAAAAAGACAAGAGAAAATTTTTAGGTTTGTTAATAGTTTTTATTTTTGTATTTGTTTTATTTCTTATTTCTATAAAAAAAAGAAAAAAGAAAAAAAGAAAAAAAAAAACAAAAACAAAAAAAAAATAATTATATTTTGGGTTTGTATAGTTCGTTTTTAGTTTTGTATTATTTTAATAAAGCCAATGGAAGAAGGAATATATATAATGAAGTTTCAAGCAATAAGGATTTAGAGTAAAAGAATCACATTGTCGAGATTCTACGAAGTTCAAGAGTTATCATCAAGAGTTGAAGATCGAAGACATCGATTGAAGACCGAAGACGTTTCTATGGATGCTGTGAGAGTGGTGCTAGCTGCACTCCGAACGGATAACGAGGTAAGTAAGCATATTCCCACCTTCGTTAAGTGGTTGATTTCCTTTCATAGAGATCGTCAGAAAAATGGGTTTTCAAAAATTATAAAGATGTGGGTTTTCAAAACAATTCGGAGGGTTTTGCCTTCCTACCATTCAACGTGTCGCGGGATTCTCTCTTCATTCCAACCTGGACACAAGTGTGACCCATAAAAAGCTATTTATTATTGAGAGCAACTTCATAAAACCCTTTCTAGTGAGGCAGAGTCAAGACTTTCGATCACTCCGAACCCGAATTTCTTTCGAGAAGGGATGGTTATTTCTCTCTCAACTTTTAAGGATGAGATTGTGTTCATTTATGTGTCTAAATTCTTATGACTAGTGTGCAGAATCTCTATGTCTTCTTAGCGCGTTGGATGTTATCATTACGGAGAACTAGTAAGTTGGAAAAGTAGGTTTTGTGGGTATATCTCTAGTAAACCCTCACGAGACTATAACTCGTCCACTAGGGACACCTAGAGGTTTAAAGGCTTGTTATTTATGCTAAAAGTAACCATAGCCTCGACGACACGGAGTTGTATGTATGTTTTAGAATAAGTTTTGTTTGATTTGCTCGAGGACTAGCAAAGTCTAAGTGTGGGGGAATTTGATAGGTGTCATAAACACCTTAATTTTATATCTAGTATTTATGCTTTCTTTGTCATTGTCGTGTAAATTATGTATCTTATGTGTGCTTTTGAGTTTATTAGGTGCAATGGAGTCATTTGGAGCAAAAAGAAGCGGAGCTCGCCCAAATCTTGGATTCCTTCTCATCATTTTGTTGAGGACGAGAAGATGAAAACAATGGCGAAAGAACGGAGTCATTCGAGAGCTCGTATGAAGAAGTTATGGGCAAAAGAAGAACTTGGAAGACTAAAGGGGCAAAATGGTCATTTTCTAGGCCAAGTGCTATTGCCACCCCACTGTACGTTAATGGGCAGTCATTCTGATAAGGGGTGAACTGTTTCAAAGGGACTGCTAAAGGGAGTTTGATCTTTTACTTAGGGGGAAGCCAGAATTCAAAACATGTTTTAAGGCACCAGTCGTCTTGCTAAGGGCACTTTCTTCTTCTTCTTCCCTAACTCAACAGAACTCGACGGAGGTTTGGTTCCCGGGAACCATTGTTGCTGACGATAGAGTTTGGAGATTAACAGGGAATGGTATGATTGATGGAGTTGATCAGAGGCTAAAGGAGATGGGTTTTGAGCTCGTGTTGGCAGCAATGAAGCTTAGCTCGTTGTGGGTGTTGCTGGCAATGATCACGATGGTGATAAAGATGTAGTGATCGTGATGGAGATTGCTGCTACTGATGGTGGAGTTACTCGAGTCTGTAGTCATGGTTATGATGGAGAAGGAAGTTACGGAGTTGAGTCTAGGCTGCTGCATTGATGGAGAGGAGCTGTTGGCATTGAAGGAGTTTTCTTCGATGCTGCCATTGACAGCATGTGATGGCGTTGATGATTCAAGGGGAGTTTCGGTTAAGCATGGAAGGAGTCGAGCAATTCAGAGAGGATGAGAGCAGGAAAAGAAGAGTTGGAGCTCGGGTTTGGCTATGATCATGGAGAGATATGAACCTAACATGGAATGAAGATGGCTCGATGGCGGTGAGGATTGATGGATCTTGGCGGTTAGGGATTTCTCGAGCAGCCGGTGGATTTATGGAACAATGAGATGGATCTCGAGCATGGTGTTGCCATTGTTCGGTGATGGTGTTGATGGAGCTCAAGATAAGATTACAGAGATAGAGAAGATGGAATAGCCTTAGAAGTCACCAGTAGATCCATATCTGCATCACCAGGGAACTGCACGAGAAAGAGTTGCAGTTGGTAGTTACGGCTTGTGATTTGCTGTTGTTGATTGCAGTGACGAGAAGAATGACTGGCGGGTCTTGCCAGCGAGAAGAAAAAGAAGAGAAGGATGCCGCTGCCATTGTTTGAGCTCAAGTTGGAACGCAGAGATTGATTGCAGTATAAGACTCGTGACGAAGGTTGAGTCTGTAATGAACTGATAAGGTTTTGGCTTGCTGCCAGCACTGGAAGTCAATAATGGAGTGTAAACATGGCATGAGAGTAACGAATCACTGGAAGAGAAACTCGAATCTGAAGATGTCTGATTGGTGATGGATGATACGAGTTGGAAATAGAGTGAACTCCTGATGCGGTTTGGATGACGAGCTCGTTCGATGGGTGATCATGGTCGATGTTAACTGTCAGATTGGTAGATGTTCCGAAGGAGATTGGTAATGGAAGCTTGAGCTCGAGTTTGGTGGGACTCTAATACTTCAGAGAGAAGTCAGGGAACGAGTTCGAGTTGGAGTTCGGAAGCAAAGATGATTGACTCGGAATGGCTATGAACGGCTGAGATGAGAAGTAATACAGTGATGATAATGCTTACACTGTCGGTTCCACATGACTAACAGTTAAGCTACCAAGTGGGCTAGAACAATGCAAGCCCAATAATCTATCCACATATCACGACTAGAATAAGAGTGTGAGCCCAATAGGCCATTTAGCCAGAATATTTTACAAGAACAGAAATAAGGGTGCGGCTATTTCAGGCTTGGCCGTGACTTTGGCAACCTACTCTGCACGAGGTGTGATGCACGGGACATAATTCTTAAGGAGGTGCACTTTCCTATTTTTACTAGGTTTCCTAGTTTCTTCAAGAAGAGGTTACAAAACTCTATATATATGGAAGCTTAGATAGAATTATGAATATCTTTTATTATCTTTTTGGCCTCTACTTTGTTTTCTAGGGTTTAGAACCATGAAGTCTTTTCTTTTTCTTCTTGTTATGAACTCCATGAATATGAGCTAGAGTTTTCTTTTGGTTATGGATTAGTTGGTTTTCCAAACATGAGTTTTTGTGCAATAAATTAGTTTTCTCTCATATTATCGTTTATGATTCACTATTAATATTGTTACATGATTTGAATGCGTGTTTAGTCGAGTCGCGAATCGATTGAGTTTTCTTTCATCTTTATTGCTAGATTAGGGTTGTTATACGAAAAAGTGATAATTCCTGATTGCAAGTAGCATAAATAAGATTATAGTTTGTAGTGATATATTCTTATGATCTTATGTGAACCATAACCTTTGTTAAATCGGATTAGTACTTTTACACGTTCGATTGCTTTGATTGGCCTGATTTCATAGTACTTAACGCATCTAGGGAATTAAACTTGATTAGTGCTTTTACACGTTAGGTTGTTCCTTTAGATAGAATTCATATTCGCATCTTTTAATGTGTTTGTTGATGACAAGAGGAGATTAGCGGGATATTCTTGCGATCAAGGTATTCTAGGGCCTTTGATAAAAGTTGAGATTAAAATATCAATTCTAGTTATTGTGTTGAAAACATGTTTGTGATTGAAGACGAAATCCATGACCAATACTTTCTCATCCTTGATCTGCGTGTTTACTTTTTATTGTTTTGCTTTTTGTTTATTTTTATTTACACAATTAGAAAATCCCCCGTGTTACTTATACGATACCGAAACAATTTGACAACCTAGACCTCTCTGTGGGAACGATCCTTTCTTGCCATTGCTATATTTATATTTTGAGTAGTAAGAAAGTGTAATTTATATTTGTGTCGGCTGACAACCGGTCATTCTCCTATGTCCCAACATTTTTAACTAGGACCGCACTTATTGCATAACCCGTTGCCCCGAGATATAAGGTAAGCACTTCATCGGGCTCGGGTCGTTGTAGCGCCGGCAGGCTCGCTAGGTGTTGTTTTATTTTTTGAAACGCTTCTTCGCACTCCTCGGTCCACCTGAACTTCACCCCTTTTCTGAGTGTCCCGAAGAAGTCCTTGCATTTTTCGGAATATCTAGAATTGAATCGCCCGAGTGCGGCTAAGTTGCCGTTTAGTCTTTGTACGTCTTTCACCGTCACGGGAGATGGCATTTCTACCACAGCCCTAATCTTCTCAGGATCCGCTTCTATGCCTTCGTCCGTAATTATGTAACCCAAAAATTTACTCGAAGTGACCCAAAAGCACATTTAGCGGGATTGACTCGCATCTTATATTTCCTCATAGTTTGAAAAATTTCACGTAGGTCGCCAATGTGGTTGGATGCTATCTTGCTCTTTATCAACATATCGTCCACGTAGACCTCGATGGTGTGATGAATCTTGTCTTCAAACATGTCCTCCACTAACCTTTGGTAAGTAGCACCCAGCGTTTCTCAATCCAAATGGCATTTTGGTGTAACAATAAAGTCCTCTAGGTGTGAAGAACGACGTATGTTCTTGATCCTCAGGGGCCAGTGGGATTTGATTGTACCCCGAGTATCCGTCCATTACCGTGAATGCCTTATACTCGACTATTGACTCCACTAGTTGATCGATGCTGGGGAGAGGAAAGCTGTCCTTCGGGCAGGCCTTGTTCAAATCAATGAAGTCTATGCAGATCCTAACTCCCCCGTTTCTCTTTGGTACGATCACCATGTTATATATCCACTGTGGGTATTGAGCCTTTCGAATGATTTCCGCCTTTTGTAACTTTTTCAACTCGGCCTCCACCGCTGCTTGCAACTTGGGTGCAATTCTCCGTATTTTTTGTCGGATTGGCTTGAACTTGGGGTCTATCCTTATATAATGTGAGCATACATCTGGGTCAATTCCCTCCATATCACGCATATTCCAGGCGAACACGTCCATGTGTTCTTTCAACAATGCTATCAATTATTCAGTCTGCTCGCCCGTTAGTAAGGTTCCGATTCTTACTAATTTCGGCTCTTCTGTAGTACCTAAGTTAACTTCTCGGGTTGGCTCTAAAGCCGATAAGTTAGGTTTCAATTCTTCAACCGATGTCGCCTCCTTTAATTGCTATAATACCTCTTTTTCTCCCTCTTCATAAGTTGCAATAGCATGTGAAAGCACCTTTTCTAGTTCTTCTTCGGCCTTGGCTTTGTTCTTTTCTCGTTGTTGCCTTGATCGTCTTTCCTCATTTTGCTGGATATCCAACTGCATGCATTGTCTCGCTGTTTGGGGATCTCCCAGTACTTCCACAACTCCTCGATAAGATAGGAATCTGAGCCTTTGGTGGTACGCCGATGCCACCCCTTTGATACCCTCGAGCCATGGCCTGCCGAGGATCGCCTCAAATGGTGACACGAAGTCCACAACACAAAAGATAGTAAGCGTTTCCAGGTATCCTTCTCCGTCCGAGACTCTGAGTGTGACTTCTCCCTTTGGTACTGTAATTATGCCGTTGAAGCCGTAAATTCGATAAGTCAAAGGAATTAAGATGTCATCTGATAATTCAATTTTCTTGAAAGTATAATAGAACAAGATTTCGACCGAGCTTCCACTGTCCATCAGGATCCTCTTAACTCCCCATTCTTCAATAAGTAAGGTTATCACCAGGTGGTTCTCCATGTGCTTGGCCATTCTATGGAACATCTTTAGCTGAGAAGGTGATCGGCTGCATCATCCACGGTTCCATTGGTAATGTCTTTGCTATACTAAAGATTTCCTTCCCTGTTCGATCCCTATTACAAATCCTGGAAGTGATACCCGTCCCGAGATCAAATCTTTGTGTGGACGAGTGTGAGATGGTGTTGTAGGTGAAATGGGTTCCCCTGTCGATCCTTACTTGGTGCACAGGAATATCAGGCTGGACTGGTGCCGGCGCTGTCTTGACGAAGTGTCGCAAGTACCCGTCTCGGATCAAGTGTTGAACAATATATTTTACTTCTCGATAATTTTTAGTTGAGTGCCCTAGATACTGGTGGTAATGACAAAACTCGGGATGGTTTCTTGTTTCGTCGAACTGGATGCCCCTAGTCTTCGGGTATCTGATGTCATTTCTTTTTTCCACTTCCTTGAATATTTCCTCTAATGGTGCATTCAGGGGTGTGTAGGTTCTCGGTTCGTGTCATGGCTTCTTTCCCTTCTCGACCCATTCTTTCTTGCCCGAGACTTGCTGTGGGGCTCTGGCGCCTTTCTCGGGTCGCCTCGGATCTTACATAGGGACAAAGCTCATTCGCCGTGCTTTGCTTCTTGAACTCCTCTATCCCGTGCTCCTTCCTGTATCTCCTCAAATGCTATGTAATGTTCCTGTATTTTCCTTATCTCTCTTAGCGTCTTTGGCTTTTCTGTGTACATTGCTATCCAGATGGGATCTGACTTTCCCAATGAATTCTCAAATCCAAATATTTGCTGCTCGAATGAAACCTTCCCAATATCAGTACCTAATTTTCTCCATCGATCTGTTAAAGATCTCAGAGGTTCTCGAAACCGTCGGGATAGTGTGAATAATCTGTTTATCCTTGGGCGAGCAATGTTGTTATGCATATAGGTACCAAGAAATGTTTCCACTAGGGCCCCGTAGTTGCCAATGGATTCATCGGGCAAGGTGTAGAACCAGTTTTTCGCCTCGCCTTCCAGACTTGCTGGAAAGAATTTGCACATGACTACGTCGTAGTTCTTCCATTGCAGCAAACACATGCTATACATCTTGATGTGTTCTCCTGCGTCTCATGTGTCGTCAAACCTTGATGGGAAGGTGGGAAGCGTACACTTGGGGGGGGAATGGCGTCTGTTCAAGTGCTTTGGTAAATGGAGTTTTTTGCGCTTCGCTAATTACTTCCGCCAATTTGTCGTCTTCCTCATCGCCCACCAATTTCTTGACCATCTGCTCCAATTGCTTAATCTTAGCTTCGGTTGTCGTGTCGGGTGCCCTATTTTGTTTTTATTCCTCGGCTGAGGAGTCCTCGGGTGGTCCGTACCCGCCCCTTGATCGGTTAGGATCGGGGACACGTTCTCGGCCAGGAGTCGGGGTCCGAGTATTCCTTGATCGGGTACGGTTACTAGAGGCTCCTTGGTTCGAAGATCCACGTGACCCAGATCTCCGATTCTTGAGCCGATAGTTCTCGTGCTATAAATCCATATTTCTTCTCTGTAACTCCCTCATGAAATCTTCCTGCCTTTTCTGATTGGCCAAGATCGCGAGTAATGTCGGGTCGATACTCTCGTGACTGGAGTGACCATTCACATGGTTCCCTACTGTTAGTGGCGGCGCAGTTGGTGGAGCTACTGGAGGAGCAGTGTTTGGGGAGGCTGCAGCTGGTGGAATATCCCTGTTGGGGTTGCCCATATCCAAACGTACGTGTCTAAGCCTCTCTCCTTCTTGTTCCAAGGCAAATCGATACTCTGCACGCTGCCTTGTTAGCCTCCGGTTCTCTCGTGTAATTTGTTCTTCCTCATCGTCCTCAGTGTCCTATGCGGTCCTTCCGTCTACCATATCTCCTGGCCTCAGCTGGCTCGGGTTGATCTGTAATCCTCTCGGCGAGAGATCATCATCTCGGCCCAAGTCAACTTCCTCATCGTCAATTGTCATGACACCACCTAGCGCCCTAGATTCTTCCTGTTGGTGCTGTCGGCTACTTTGTTGTCGAGGATCTGTTACTCCTTCCTGCATGCTAGTGCCGACTCTTTGTACAATTCCTCGAGTTACGCCAATGAATCATGTGTGCTTGCCATCGGCTCGGGTTCAGTTATTCTTCACTCGCTCGTCCCTACCTACGTCAGCAAAACAGACATCACCTCACTTTGGATTGTTTTCTAAAAGGTTAAGAATGAAGTACAACAGATCTGAACTTGAGAGGGAAGAAAAATTTCAGACAAGTACGATTACCTTTTGCTACAGTGTGTTGAACTCAACAAATTAGGGGGTTTTGACTAACAAGACGAATTTGTGAAAAGGGGTTATGTCACATCGCTTTCGGTACTCTCCCTACGCATTCATCATTATTTGTCCTACATTCCAAGTGCCAGAAATCATTAATCTTCCGTACCTCTTACCGGAAAATTTCTTTCTTGGCCCTCTTTTGTACTGACTACTTCCGTCAATCGTTTTGCCGGCTATATCAACTACACCAGTTGCCAAAAGTAAAGTTTCTCGACTTTGTTGGACTTCTGATGGTGCTGTAAGACTCTTGTTCTAGGATTAGGATGGGAATACTATCTAAGTACTCATCCTTCCCCTTTTCAGTCTTTGCTTTGGAAAAATCCTAACTCAATGGTTTTGATCTGGTTTTGCCATTGCTGCTGTTGAGTTTAGTTATCCCCGACAAGGTGTTATCTGTGAGATGAAGTTTCGCTCTAGCTTCTACCAAGCATCAAGAATGATCTTTTGGGAGCTTCAAAACTTTCTAACAACTCATCTTAACCGGAAATTAACGTTAAGAAAGTGTTTTCGGAAAGAAATCGCGTAGTTGAAACTTAAATGATTGGGTAATCGAAAAGAAAGTATTTTCAATAACTTCGTTCAATCGGATGGTAAAGGTCTTGCTTTTAACAATAGCAAACTATCTAGACTTCAACACGAAACGAGGGATCTAAAGATTTTCATATAGAAAATCTAAGAAAGTAAAAACTCCATAAAAGATTTTAAACTAGATTTTGAAACTAAATTTTCAACTGAGAACCATAAGAGTCTTTCACTTAAATGGTTAGATTGCAAGGTATCAAATGATATTACACGGTCCCCTTAGTCGGCGCCAGAATGTAGATGTGGAAAATCCTACTTCTACATCCAAGAAACATAAGCACACACACAAGAAAGTAAACAAGCATGAGAAGTACAAGAACACAAGATATACGTGGTTCGGTATGATTACCTACGTCCACGGGGTGAAGGGTTGATGATCTTATTACTCGAATTGAAGTTACAAGGATGTTTCTAGCTCACAAGTTCTCTCTTCCTCACTTACAAGTACTTAGTGCTCTCTCCCTCTTACTGAATGCCTTTTTTTTTAACTCTCTACAAAGCTCTCTATTTATAGCCACAAGTGTTAATACATCCGAGTTAGAGTGTATGTCATTGTGTATCTTCTTTGATGTTCTCTTCGGCTATGGTTGATGCCCTTCCCGATGTACTAGGCCGAGCTTGATGATATTTCCTAATGTCGCCTTTTCCCCCGATGTTAACGTCCTTGGAGAATGATGCCGATGTCGCCCGTGATACCCTAACCTATTCTTACCTTGACCGAGTCGTCCTTATCTTCTCAACCACTTAGTCAGTGCATTTATTGCTGATGTACCTGATGGCTGTCACGTCCCTACTTTTTATGCATTGTCTTCACGGGTTCACTTCACATCTTTTTTCTCGCGCCAAGGCTCAGTGGTAGGATTCAGTGCTTGACGCTTCTTCTGCAACTAATGTCTCGCCTCCTAGGATTGCTCCACATGTATCTGTGGATTATTTACACCTACAAAATACATACCTCTTTTCTTTTTAGATTTGAAATATTAATGGATTACTATTCAGTTATATCAAGAGTCAAACAACTATTGTTATTGCTGAAACACTCATCTTCCTTAGATGGGTATAAGGCTTTTTTTTATAAGTGATAATAATTACCGTTCTTTTCTACTAGAGATCTAATGGAAATGGTGCTGGATGTTGTGATTAAATTTTAAAATACATGGACTTTGAATTTTTAATGTATGAACGTGAATTTAAATGTTATATATCTTTTTCTGTATACAATTTTTCACGATTTGATGTACTGATTTAATAATTTTGGTAGTACATGAAAAGGAAAAAAAAATCAACGGTTTTGCACAACCAACTGATCAAACCGGTCACCGACTCGGCTGGTTCAAAACCCGAACCGATTCGGAATGCTGATTTTAACGGTTTTCAAATTTCAAAACCGACCAAGTGCGGTTTAGTAATTGGTTTTTCCTAAAACCGTCCCGAACCGACCGTTGTGCATCCCTAATTGTACCTGCAAAAAAAATCTCGGGACCTTGTCCAGCATTGAACACCATACTGTATTAAGCCTCTACAAACACTATCCTACTATCATACTTTGGACTGGAATGTAGTTGAGACCGAATTAACTATCCAAGCAATTCATCTGTAGTCGTGTTCTTTATGCCTTTTTTTAGAGCATTGCTCGGTCGAACTCACATGTGTTACTATCTCAATCTTGTTTTCCAATTTAGTTGTCAAAACTATATCTTGATTTATAGTCTACAATTAGTTAAGTCTCGGTCTAGGATAGAAGTAGTTGAGAAACGAACCAGTCATCATTTCGTTCTACCGTTTGAAGGCGAAGATCAACCGAAGATTTTGGAGAACTTCATCAAAAAAAAGGTAAGTGAAGACTGAACCACATATATCATCTGAGACGATGTCGCATAACTAATTATATTATTATGCATATACAAGAATTTCGAGTCGAGAACTAATTTTCTAGTTTACGAATTTCTCAAAATATAATGACTAAGCTTAATGAACATTTGTTCATACTTGATGGATTTTGGTTAAGGACAATTTATTGTTCGAAATCTAAATCATGATTCAAGTTTTATCATTCGAAAATAGCCTGGAACAGTTTTTAGAGCATAGCTCGGTTGAACCCACCAAGCGTTGGTATGTCAAGTTTGGTTGTCATATTTTAGTGAATCAAAACTCATCTAAGACTCGCTTGATTATGTACTAGAGACAACTTCGTATAGGTTAGACTAGAAAGTCTAGGAATATTGAGACATACAAGTATTACTCAAAGACCTGAATAACGTGAAGAAGTAAAGAGCTACAACGACGACATCATCATTCCTCTTGAGGTTAGTAATATTGACTTGAATTGTTTCATTCCTAACGTATCTTTCAAGTCGTGCTATATTGAAGACATAACTGCAAAGCTGTGAATGAATGTATTATGTAGGATCAGAATATCGCAACACCAAGACCCTTGCGAAATCCATAAACGACACACTGCGAAGATATCGCAGATTGGTAATAAAAATGACGCAACAGATGACGACAGCCTGAACACGAGAAAGATGTGAAGGCCTAGCGAGATTTAGGAGTGTTGCGAGATTTAACATTTGAATACTTGCGAGAGTGTCGCAAGTCAGATTCGAAAATAAAAGACAGCTTAGCTGTCGTCCACTATGTAATGTCCTATATAAAGAGCCGAACAGGCTTAAGAAAAGGAGAGAGATCTTTTTAGAGTGGAGAGAAAGTTTAGAGGAGAGAGAAAGTCTAGAGTAGCAATTATATTCTTGATTTCATTTCCTTCTTGTAACATTTCTAACTCAATTAATAAAGAGATTGATTGTTGATCTTAAAGATGTGTTGAGTATTACGAATTCTTGTGAGGTGTGTATTGTAGGATTTCCTGAAATTACATATTACTCTAGTAGTGATACATGATAATATGATCATAGTATTAAGGAATTAGACTACGAAGTATAACGCTTATCTTTTGAACTTCGTATAAATATGACATCGACATAATATTATGAATGTTGTTATGATTATGTGAATGGGTAAAGGTGAAGATTTCATCCTAGGAAACAATGTTTTACATTTGTTTAAAGGAAGTACATTCATGAACTTGTTTTATGAATCGAAAGGAAAATCGCTAGGCTTATTGGTATGGCTATTCATTGCAAATCTTTGGATTACCAATATGTGTGAGATGGTATAACCGATCATAACTTTGTTATGTATCTTGGTATAACTAATCACAAGATTTGGTATGACTAGTTTTGATTAATTAATGTAACCTATCCTAAGTAATCACCTGAGATGTATGATCGATATTTGTAATTGGTGTGACCGATCCTAGTAATTGGTGTGACCGATCACAAAGAGTTGTGTAATCGATCCTTGTAATTGGTGTAAACGGTCCTAGTAATTTGTGTAACCGATCCTAGTGACTGGTGTGACTGATAACAAGTAATACCATGTGTATATGGTAACCGGTCCTGGTAATTGATGTAACAGATCCTGGTAACTTGTGTGACCGATCACAAGTGTTCCATATTAGGGTAGAACCGATTGAACCCATAGTTGTTTTGGAATACAGATGAACCAATTTTAAACTTGTTTGGAAGTGTGGTATAATCGAATCCAAGATTGTAAATATGATAGAGGATTTACAAAGAAGAGATGTCAACATACTTTGAACACAAACAGTAACTCTTATCTTTTATTGTTTAAAGATATTCCTTAAGTAATCAAGGAGATCTTGTTCCGAAATAAATTAAGAATCTTTTAATTAAGGTTGTTAGTTTTATATGCTTTAATTACCAGCAATTAAATGCATATCTCTAGAGAATAAAAATTAGTAATGTGCATTTACCAATTGGAGATTTTCTATTGAGGGATTTTGGAAAATATTTGACAAAGCATTTCCTGGAATTATGAAAATCGAATGGGAATTTATTGTATATCTTGAGAATACTTTCGGTTTTGGAAATTACTTGGTGTCCAAACATCCTTGGTTTATAAATACCTAAGTTTGCATTTATAGCAAACTATCCTAAGAGCCAGGAAAACTTCATCTTTTTGTTGTTTCTGGTGGAGTCGTTTATTCGTAGAGGAAAGTAACATATTTAGGCGAAATCTCTTATGACCGCTCGTTTAAAGACTTCTGTGGGATCAAGAATCTCTACGAGTACCGTTGGTGAGAAACTAGATAATTGTAGTGTTATTAGTTTTCAATTGATTTGATTGACTAACGGATGTTGAAACTTTGATTGCACCTAGTTTGTTTATTCTTGAGAATCTTCTCTTTTGATATAAGATTCACTCAAACTAGATCGAAGTATCGACGGGATATTTAGAACTATTTGTAGATTTAAAGACATCTTGTGATAATCTATTGTTAACAGACTCCGTTCTATGCGTGATTGATCACTGTTGTTGATCTTCTTCTGCCAGGAATACCTAGTTGTATCCGGAGTATCCATCCATGAAGGATAGTTCTTCGTATCCCTCCACAGCTTCGACCAGTTGGTCGATGCTGGGGAGCGGGTAGCTATCTTTCGGACATGCCTTGTTGAGGTTGGTAAAGTCGATGCAAATTCTCACTCCTCCATTCTTTTTTGGCACGATTACCATGTTCGAAATCCATGTGGGGTATTTTACTTCCTTAATGAATCCTGCTTCTAGTAGTTTGCGGAGCTCCTTCTCGATGGGTTGATGATACTCGGGGCTATCTTGCGCACCTATACGCTGAAGGGGGGTTGTGCCTGTTTTTATACGGAGTTCATGTTGAATTATCTTTGGATCAATTCCTGGCATATCTCCTAGTTTCCACGCGAACACATCTGGTATTGTATGAGTAGTTTTATTAGGGCCAGCTCCTTTCTTTGTCCATTAAGGTCCCTATCTTGACCATCTTCGGTCTTCTTCGGTCCTTATGTTAATCTCCTTGGCGGGTTCCAAAGACGTGAATGTAGGCTTCGGTTCCCCTAGGAGAGGGACGTTCTTTAATTGCTATTTGGTAGGCTCTTTAGCCTCCTTAGATATTGAGGTGCTTGCTTCTGTGCTTAGGATGTCACCTCCTTGCGTCAAACTTTTCCCTGAAATTTCTTCCAGATATTGATCGATGGCTTTATCTTTAGCGACTTCTTTGTTTTGCTTCCTTCGAGATTTCAGATCATCCGGCTCATTGTTGAGCCTGGTTTTGGCGAGTCCGGCATTCTCGGGCGGTAACCTGGTCTCCCTTGATTTCCATTACCCCTTCGGGTGATGGGAATCTAAGGCATTGGTGATAGGTTGATGCCACTCCTTTGAGTTTGTGTATCCATCTTCGCCTGATGATGGCGTTGTAGGGAGAGGGTGCATCTACTATGCTGAATCGAGTGGCTATCTTCATCGGTCCCACATCCACTTATAGAACAATATCTCCCAAAGACTTCGTAGGTGCCCCATTGAATCCATAGATGGTGTAGTATGAAGACATCAACTGTTCGTCATTAAGCTCCATTTGCTTGAAAGTGTCGTAGAATAACACATTGACCGAGCTTCCGCCGTCGATGAGAATCTTCTTGATATTGCACCATGCCACTGGGAGTGTGAGGACCAGAGGATCATTATGATCCTCCATATCCTCTTCAATATCGTCAGCTTCAAAACTCAATGATGCGTCCATCCAATGTTCGTGTTCATTTACTTCTACTCCCTCGATCTTGTACAGCTCACAGTAGTCTTCAGATTGCTTTATTAACCTTTTTCCTATCTATGTCGTTAGTGAAGGTCCAATGGCCTCGGAACATGAAATTATATTCAATGTTCGATTTCCTTCGGGCAGTTGAACTTGCTTGCTTCGCTTTGACCTATCTTCTGTTTCTCCCTTCCTTATGTACTGCTTAAGATCTCCTGCGTCGATGAGCTTTTGAATCATTATCTTCAAATTCTTACACATTTGGTCTGGTGTCCATTGAAGCAATGGTATTCACAGTAATCCTTCGACTTCTCGGATCTTGTAGGCTGCTTTCCTTTGGACCATGGCCATTCCAAGTTTTCACGACCCTTGATTTCTCTTAATATTCGAGCATAACTGGTGTTAAGTGATAGGTGTCTAAAACACCTAATTTACTATCTAGTAGTTACGCTTTCTTTGCTATTTTTCTTGTGAATTATGTACTTTACGCATGTTTTTGAGTTATTAGGTACTCTGGAGTCGCACGGAGAAAAAGAAGCGGAAATCATTCAAATTGAGTCAAAAAGGCGTAATTGTCATTTCACATGCTATTGGGAGCTTAGCCAAGGTTAAGGGGCAACTCTATTTGGAGGAGTATTAAACAAAGACTAGCTGTGGTTAAGGGGATGCTATCGGGGTAGCCCTTATCAAGGTGACAGAACATCAATTATAACCTACCTACCCAGCCCTAAATCGAGAAGTGTTATCTTCTCAATCATTACCTTCACCTGAAATTCAGAGAGAGGCTGCATGGAATCGAATTCACAGAAGAGTGGGAGAAGAAATTCAAGTTGTTGGTTGTTAGATCGATGAAGAGATGACGCAGTGTCGTTGAATTCGAAGCTGGATGGATGAGAAAATTAGGGATTCGAAATTAACCCTTTCTGTTCTTCCCCAAAATCTGATTAAGGTTGCCTGAAGCTTCAGATCGAGAGAATAAGAAGATGGGTTTTAATGGATTCAAGTATACAACAGGTGCAGATGATTATCAAGGGTTGTGTGCATCTGAGATGAAGTTGACATGGTTGCTGCTGTTGTAGAATGGGAGACGCGTATGAGCTAGAATAATGTTGGCAATGATGCTGATAGTGTTGAGGAGTCTGTCAGGGTTGATTCTCGAGAATCGATTGCTTCCATAGGTACTGCTGGCGATGAAGAAGTGAAGATATTCAAGGGTTTGCTTTCAAATCTCAGAAAGAACTGGAATCTGTAGAAGGAGTTGCTGCCAAGGGTTGGAAGAGACGAATGAATGATTTCAGAGTTTGTATGAAACAAGAGAATGGATTAAATGGTGGTTGCTGGCAGAAGGAAATGGCAGTGGTGGTTAAGCTGGAGCAAGGCTGGAATTGGAAGTGAGTTGGGTTGATTATATTGAGAAGTAAATGGAGGTGAAAGTGCTCGTTCTGGTGGAATTACAGCTAGAGACTAAAAGCAATGGCGGAATGTGTGTTGTACAGGGAAGATATTGAGTGTGCAGAAGCTGATAAGAATGTTGCCGCCATGGATGTCTACAAGAGTTCGAGCTGCATTAGGAGACAGGCAACGACAGATCACAACGCAAGAAGTTAACTGGAGATGAACCTGAGGTCTTTGTCTCAACGGTGGTGGCTAGGCTTGTAACTGCGGGAGGTTGTCTTTGATGAACAAGAGAAAAATGTGTTGTTGGATTTGATGTGAACTAATCTGTGCGAGGTGAATGCGAGTTGAATAAAGGAGCAGGTTGTAGTTGATTGGAAGTGAACTGAACTTCGGATCTTTGGTTTGCAAGTCTGTCTGGTGGTGTTTGAAGTTGAGATAAGCTATCACTGATGTTGTGTAAGAAGCAATTGAAGAGAAGTTGGATGAGGCTAGGAAGCAACTGAGATTGCAGGTGGAGCTGGTGTTGGTACTGATGGATTGAGATTGAGAAGTAACTGAGACATGGCACTGTGGCTGCTCAAGGTTATGAAGTGTGTATGAATGTTGTAGGATATGATGAATGAATCGGGTAGACAGATGCAGAATAGAATGGATTAAGACTCAGTTATGTTGGTGCTGTAAAGATGGCGGAATTGATATGAAGTGAGCTGTGTGCAACCAAGTGCAAGCACAGAATGCAGTGATGATGGCTTGAGGCGATTGCAGGTGAACTAGGAGGTGGATTATGAGAAGTCATTGCCATGCGGTTGGTGGTGATTGATGGGTTTGAAGTGGTGATGGTCATGGAGAAGACGGAGCTCGTGGGTTTGATGGTTGAGCAATGAGAAGATAGGTCTCGAGTTGCGGAAATGGTCAAAATGCTGCCTGCAGTGGTGCTTGATGGGTTTTGTTGTGTTGTAGGATTGGGTTGTATGGTTTGAACTGTGGATAACTGGAGATGGTGAACACTGGAAGTTTTGAAGCTAATGTGAATTATGTACCTGCAGACTAGTGTTGTGAGGCATTAGGAAGTGCAGTGAGTTAGCTAATTGCAGGAAGGAATGGCTCATGGGTTGGTGCTGGATGTTGTGTTGCTGCCTGGTTTGGCATTTGCAAAATGGCTTTGGCCAAGAACCCAACTCAACCTAGTCACCCAGTTAGGACAGACTCACATGACTCAGTGATCTTGACTGAGTGACCGATTTGAATCGTCCGAGTTGACTCGTTGACCGGTGACCGGGCGGACTTTGCCGGTCACCTGAGCTATTTTCCGGCGACCCTTCCGACCAATTTCCGGCCATAATACTAATTTTCCGGCGACCGTTTTTGGGCAGAGTTTTCACATGGGTTTTTCTCACACATGGGCTTGGTGGACTTCTTTCTTTTGGACCTTTGAAGATTAGACCTAATTTTGGAAACAAGGGAGCTATTTAAAGGAAAGACTTCTACAACTTTTGGGGGATAACATATTTTTCTTGGAACTTTGGAGAGCCGGTTTTGTTTACGCTTCTAGGGTTTGCTTTTGTTCATCTTCTTCTTTTCAATTAATATTTTTATGATGAACTCCATAGCTATGAGTAGCTAAACAAATATTATTGGTTATGGGATAAAGTTGATTTCTCAATATGTTATATGATTCAATGAATTAGTTTTGTCTCAATATTTTATTGTTTGTGATTCACAATTAATAGTGTTATATGATTTGATAGTTTGTTTGGTTGAGTCCGGAATCAATCCGATTTACATTCATCTCTAGAGATATATTAGGGTTTTCAATACGAAATAGTTGTTTATCCCTGATTCTAAGTAGCATAATTGTGGGTAGTGCTTGTAGTGATATATCCTACTAGTCACAAGTGAATCATAACTTTTGTTAAAACGATTAGTGCTTTTACACATTCGTTTGCATTGATTAGTCTTATTCCATAGAACTTATTGCTTTTAGGGAGTTAAATCTAATTGTGCTTTTACACTTTAGGTTGTTTTCTAGGAAGAATTCACATATGCATCTTTTAATGTGGTTGTGATGAAATCAGGGAATTAGCGGGGTATACTTGCGATCAAGGTATCCTAGGACTTTTAGTAGATGAGAGATTAAAATACCAATTCTAATCATTGATGAAAATACATGTTTGTGAATGATACTATCCCATGACCAATATCTTCTCCTTATTGATTATTCCAATTATTTTCTTTGCTCTATTTTATTTATACTTTAGTATTTCGCTAAAATAACAAACATCCCCCCTTGGTTACCTTAGAAACTGAAAAATCGCATAACAACAATTGCCTCTCTGTGGATACGAACTCTTCCTTACTTTGTACTTCATTCATATTTAGTGAGTAAGAAAGTGAAATTATTTTTGACGGATTGACAACCGATCAAATTTTGGCGCCGCTGCCGGGGAGGCATACGGCTTGTTATTAAGTTTTTAGTTTCTTTTTATAATTTCTGCTTTTATCTTTGCTTTTCGGTTCTTGTCTTGTTTCTCACTTGTTTTGGAGAATTGTTTTCAGGTACCTAATCCTGGCTTCTAAAGATTGGAACTACCCAAGGTGCGGGATAGCTACTCGAAGGGGCACAATACTCCAACCAAGTCAAGACACAACAGAAAATCTAGAGTTAGAGGTGGAAGGAGAAGTACAAATAGAAGGAGAACAAGAGGTTTCATTCGTAGGCGAACCACAAGTTGAAGAAAAAGAAACAATGGGTGATGCAAATCGTTCACTCAAGGACTTGGCTCCTCATAGGCTTGATACACAACAGGGGTGTATTCAAACGAACTCTACTTTTGAGATCAAGCTGGGGTTGCTTAGAGAATTACCAAAGTTCCATGGGATGGTGAATGAAGACCCAAACAAACATCTTATGGACTTCCACACCATTGTCACGGCCATGCTTCCAGCGGATGTTGAGGCGGATGGTGCAATGTTGAAAGTTTTCCGTTTCTCTTTAATGGATAGTGCTAAGGATTGGTTGTACTATTTACCTCCGGAAGTGTCACAACATGGAATGGGTTGAAGAAACTCTTTTTGGAGAGATATTTTCCTGCATCAAAGGCTACTCAAATTCGCAAGGAGATTTGTGGGATGAAGCAAAACGTGGGAGAATCCTTATATGAATGTTGGGAACGATACAAGAGATTGGTGGCAAGCTGCCCTCACCGCCAATTTAGTGACGCAATGATCATCCAATGTTTCTATGAAGGACTCCAATCAAGTGATAAGAATCTTATTGACGCTGCGGGTGGTGGTGCACTAGTTAGCAAGACGGTGGCACAAGCTAGAGAGTTGATTGAAAACATGGCGGCGAACTCCCAACAATTTTTGAGCCGTGGTTCGGATGTGCTTTTAAGAAGAGTGAATGAAGTGAGCGAGGTTGAGGAACTTCGTCAACAAATGGGTAACATGTCGGCAATGATGCAACAAGTTGCAGCCGCGGTTATACCAAGTTCCTCTCAAACTTATGAGGACGAGCAAGCTAATGCGATCTTTCCAAATCAACAAAGACGGTATGATCCCTACTCAAACACTTACAATCCGGGATGGAGAGATCACCCCAATTTTAACTATGCCAACAAGCAAGGAGCGGTTCAACAACCTACCTTCAACTCTTCAAGTGGATTTCAACCTCAACAACAACAATTCCAGCCGAGACAACAATTTCAGCAACCACAAGCACAACAATCAATGCAAAATCAAGGTTCCGATATTGACTCAAAGCTTCAAACAATGATGCAAGGTATTTCTACCATGTTTAAAGAAAGTCAACAGGAAACTAAGAGTGCTATCAAGGAGTTGCAAACACAAATGGGCTCCATGGCTATTTAGTTGAACCAATTGAAGGCACAAAATAGTGGGAAACTCCCTTCTCAACCTATTAACCCAAAAGAGGGTGTCAATGCTATTACGTTGAGAAGTGGTACACAACTTGTGCAACCCGAAGTTACTTATTCGGGCAAGGTGGAAACACCAAAGGAACCTGTTTTGGAGGAGAAGAATGAGGATTCTCCCCAAACTTCTGAGGTACCTATTCCTAACTCTAAAACTCCGGTTTCTACTTATGTTCCTCCTTTACCTTTTCCTCGCAGATTTGCAAGTTATAAGAAGGCGGAACTAGAAAAGGAGATTTTAGACGTTCTTAAAAAGATCCATGTGAACATACCACTCATTGATGCTATTAAGCAAGTACCAAAGTATGCAAAGGTGTTGAAGGACTTGTGTACCAACAAACAAAGGCTCAAAGGTAATGAAGTGCTTAGTGTGGGGGAGAATGCTTCGGCAATCTTACAACACAAACTCCCACTTAAGTGAAAGGATCCCGGTAGTTTTGACATTCCCGTCACAATTGGTAACACAACGTTTAACAAAGCTATGTTGTATTTAGGTGCATCCTTTAATGTTATGCATGCGTCAATGTATAATTCACTTGATCTTGGTCCTCTTAAAAAGGCTGAAATTGTATTGCAATTAGCCGATCGCTCTAATGTCTACCCAATGGGTATTGTTGAGGATGTTCTTGTGCAGGTTAATCAACTTGTATTTCCAGCTGACTTTTGTGTGTTAGAGATGAATGAAAGTTCACCGGACTCTTCTCTTCCATTGCTACTTGGGCGTCCCTTCATGAAAACGGCGAAAACCATAATTGATGTGGACAAGGGAACGCTAACCATGGAGTTTGATGGAGAAACAATACGTTTCAACATTTTAGAGACGATGAGATATCCTAGCGATATCCACTATTGTTTCTCCATTGATGTTATGTATACATTGGCACAACAAATGTTTGAATTAAATGGTGATGATGCTTTGGAAACCGTGTTAACTACATCCATGGATAATGGTGTAGAGTGTGATAATGAAGTCAAGGAAGCCCTTGGTGATCTTAATTCACTACAAGGATGCCCGGAAACTCATAATATCTCTTTTATTTCTTTACCATGCAGTGATGAAAAGCTTGTACCTTCAATTGTTAAATCTCCAATTTTAGAATTGAAACCTCTTCCACCACCTAAAGTACTTGTACTTGGGTGATAATGAAGAGTTACCTGTGATTGTTTCTAATGAGCTTAGTGATTTACAGGAGCAAAAACTTCTAAGGGTGCTAAGGAAGTACAAGACGGCCATAGGATGGACAATTGCCGATATCAAGGGTATAAGCCTGCCGTTTGTATGCACAAAATTCGTTTGGAGGATGATGCAAAGCCTACAAGGGAAGTACAACGTCGTTTGAATCCTTCCATGATGGAAGTTGTGAAAAAGGAGATACTCAAGCTTTTGGAAGTGGGTGTTATCTACCCCATATTCGATAGTAAGTGGGTAAGCCCGGTACAAGTAGTACCAAAGAAATCAGGTGTGACGGTGGTGGAGAATGATAAGAATGAACTTGTCCCAACTCGTGTGCAAACCGGTTGGAGGGTTTGTATTGATTATAGAAAATTGAATGCCACCACTAGGAAAGATCATTTTCCATTGATTTATTGATCAAATGCTTGAACATTTAGCTGGACACTCTTATTATTGCTTTCTTGATGGCTATTCAGGTTATAATCAGATTGTGATAGCGCCGGAGGATCAAGAGAAAACCACTTTCACTTGTCCTTTCGGTACTTTTGCTTATAGAAGGATGCCTTTTGGCTTATGCAATGCTCCAGCTACCTTTCAAAGGTGTATGGTAAGTATTTTTCGTAATATGTTGAAAACATAATCGAAGTGTTCATGGATGACTTTAGTGTCTTTGGTGATTCATTTGACCTTTGCTTGAACAATTTGTCTCTAATCCTTGAACGATGTGTTGAAACAAATCTTGTGCTAAATTGGGAGAAGTGCCATTTCATGGTAACTCATGGCATAGTTTTAGGCCATATAATATCTTCTAAAGGCTTGGAAGTCGATAAATCTAAGATAGACCTTATTCGTGCTCTAACCCCTCCCACTACGGTGAGGAGATACGCTCTTTTCTTGATCATGCGAGGTTTCTATCGTAGATTCATCAAGGACTTTTCCAAGATAGCATCACCACTTTGTAACTTATTGCAAAAAGATGTGGTTTTTAACTTTGATGAAAAATGTATGGTGGCATTCAATCGTTTGAAAGAACTTTTGATTTCAGCCCCTATCATTAAACCACCGGATTGGAGCAAGCTTTTGAGCTCATGTGTGATGCAAGTGACTATGCGGTTGGTGCGGTGCTTGGGCAACGTGTGGGAAGCTTCCTCATGCTATTTATTATGCTTCTAGAACATTAAATGAGGCCCAACAAAACTACACAACCACTGAAAAAGAGTTATTAGCCATTGTTTTTGCTTTAGAAAAGTTTCGCTCTTATCTAATTGGTACAAAAGTTGTTGTCTTTTCAGATCATGCAGCGCTTAAGTACTTGCTTACAAAGAAAGAGGCGAAACCGAGGCTCATACGGTGGATATTACTCTTGCAAGAGTTTGATATTGAAATCAAAGACAAAAAAGTAATTAAGAACACCGTTGTGGATCATTTGAGCCAACTTGCTGTAGATAAGGAGACTATCCCATTGCGTAAAAGTTTACCGGATGAGCAACTATTCTCAATTGCCTTTGGAGAACCATGGTATGCTGATATTGTTAATTACTTAGTTTCTAAACAAATCCCAAAGAACTTGTCTCGTGTTGAAAGGGACAAACTTAAGAAGTTGGGGAATCAATACATATGGGATGATCCATACTTATGGAAACATGGTAGTGACCAAGTAATACGAAGGTGCGTTCCCGAATTTGAATTTAATTCTATCTTGTCTTTTTGTCACTCTTATGCTTGCGGAGGACATTTTGGGAGTAAGAGAACCGCTCACAAGGTACTTGAAAGTGGTTTCTATTGGCCAACTTTGTTTAAGGATGCACATATATTTTGTACAACTTGTGATAGGTGCCAAAGAACCGGCAATCTAGGTGCCCGAAATCAAATGCCACAAACTTTTATTCAATTTATTGAAGTTTTTGATGTATGGGGTATTGATTTTATGGGGCCTTTTGTCAACTCCCATGGGAATTTTTATATCTTACTTGCGGTTGATTATGTCTCGCAATGGGTGGAAGCTAAGGCCACCCCAACTAATGATTCTAAAGTGGTTTCAGATTTTGTGCAAGCTAATATTTTTGCAAGGTTTGGAATTCCAAGAGCCATAATTAGCGATGGGGGTTCTCACTTCAAAAACAGGATTTTACAAAGCTTGTTGACGAAGTACAATGTGTAGCACAAGATTGCAACACCTTATCATCCCCAAACAAATGGACAAGCCGAGGTGACTAACCAGGAGGTGAAATCTATTCTAGAAAAAGACAGTGAACCCAACAAGGAAAGATTGGAGCATGCGACTTAATGATGCTTTGTGGGCGTATAGAACTACTGATATAAAACACCTATCGGGATGTCTCCCTTTAGGCTTGTGTATGGTAAACCTTGTCACTTACCCGTGGAAATTGAGCATAAAGCGTTTTGGGCTATTAAACAATGCAACATGGAGATGGATGGGGCTGGAAAGCAAAGGAAGTTACAACTCCAAGAGCTAGAGGAGCTTCGAATGATGCATTTGAAAGCTCACGCATTTATAAGGAAAAGACGAAAGCATTTCATGATAACATGATTTCTAGGAAACAATTTTGCATTGGGCAGAAAGTGCTTTTGTTTAATTCTCGCTTGCATTTATTTCCGGGTAAATTAAGGTCACGATGGATCGGACCTTTTATTGTTACTAATGTGTTTTCTCATGGTGCAGTAGAAATTCGTAGCATAGCTACAGGGAAAGAACTTAAAGTTAATGGGCACCGGTTGAAACCATATTATGAGAATTTCACTTCCGAAGTGGTGGAAGGAGTTAACTTTGTGGATGTGCTCCCTCTGGAGGAGTCATAGAAAGCAAGGAGATAGTGGTGACGACTTTAAACCAAGCGCTAATTGGGAGGCAACCCAAAGGATGAGTATTTCTTGTCTTGTATTTATTTCTTGTCTTGTGTTTAGCTTTTTCGTGTCTTGTTTTTTATTTTTTTTGATTTCTTGTTAGAATTTCCCACCTTGACTTACTTTGGACGATTCAATTTACATTGAGGACAATGTAAAGTTTAAGTGTGGGTGAGTGGTTAAGCATTTGTGTTGTAAATTTTTGCTTGCAATTTTTTAACTTTTGTGTAAACTAGTGAATAAGAAAACTCCAACTTGTAGTTAGTTTAGAGTCACATAGTATACATGTCGCTAAGATTACATCGAGAATCTCATAAGAGTGACTGAACTTAGAGATGACAGAGAACATGATCGGGTTTCTTAATTGTATGAGAGTTAAAGTTGGATTTAACCATGCCAGTGGCAAATAAGGTGAAGAGATTGAATTCGGTATTAGAGTAGTGATCCCCTATAGTGGAGACTACCCATGTTACATAATGTGAGGCACCAACCTTCAATTCTTTGTACTGTCTAAATTTGTGCTTTTAGAGTGTGTCACCGTACGTAAATTCTGGGCAGAATGGTGAGCTGCCAAACCTCCCACCATAGAAGCACTATTTTGATCTCTTGAGTGCTATTTTTATCAATCATGATGGTGACATCGAATTGCTAACTTACATACCACTTGTAATCTTGTTCGCAGTTAGCACCATCCACCTTATCTCTCTCTACCCCAACAGGTCCATAGAAACACCATCATCATCAACAAGAGGAGCATCACAAATTTGAAGGAAAGTTGAACACGTTCATGGTTTACAAGAAACGGTACATAAATGAGCAAATTTTAGATTCAAGTATAGCAACAAAACAAGGAACAGAAATTTTATAAGTTGGAGACTATTGTACAAGAGCGAAGATTATAAGGATGAGAGTTCGAGAAGTTTATGATATCAAGACATATAGGTTGTGAAGAATCAAGCGGTAAAGTACTTACACCATGGCCTTTGTACTTGCATTTTATTTTATCTTATTTGTATTTTTTTTTCTCTTGTCTTAAAAAAAAAAAAAAAAAAAAAAAAGACAAGAGAAAATTTCTTTAGGTTCATTACTAGTTTTATTGTTTTACTTCGTTTTTATTTTTAATGAAAAAAAAAATTGAAAAAAAAAACAGAAAAAGAAAAAAAAAAGAGAAAAAAAATAATAATTATATTTTGGGTTTGTATAGTTCGTTTTTCGTTTTGTATTCTTTCAATAAAGCCAATGGAAGAAGGAATATCTATAAAGAAGTTTCAAGCAATAAGGAATTAGAGGAAAGAATCATATTGTCAAAATTCTACGAAGTTCAAGAGTTATCATCAAGAGTTGAAGACCGAAGACGAAGATGAAGACACCGATAGAAGACCGAAGACGTTTCTATGGATGCTGTGAGAGTGGTGCTAGCTGCACGTCGAACGGATAACGAGGTAAGTAAGCATATTCCCACCTTCGTTAAATGGTTGATTTCCTTTCTTAGAGATCGTCATAAAAATGGGTTTTCAAAAATTTATAAAAGATGTGGGTTTTTAAAATACTTCGGAGGATTTTTACCTTCCTACCATTCAACGTGTCGCAGGATTCTCTCTTCATTCCTACCTGGACACATGTGTGACCCATAAAAGTTTTTTATTATTGAGAGCAACTTCATAAAACCCTTTCTTGTGAGGCAGAGTCGAGACTTTTGATCACTCCGAACCCGAATTTCTTTCGATAAGGGATGGTTATTTCTCTCTCAACTTTTAAGGATGAGATTGTGTTCATTTATGTGTCTAACGTCTTATGACTAGTGTGCAGAATTTCTATGTCTTCTTAGCGCGTTGGATGCTATCATTTCGGAGAACTAGTAAGTTGGAAAAATAGGTTTTGTGGGTATATCTCTAGTAAACCCTCACGAGACTATAACTCGTCCCCTAGGGACACCTAGGGGTTTAAAGGCTTGTTATTTATGCTAAAAGTGACCGTATCCTCGACGACACGGAGTTTTTTGTATTTTTAGAATTTTTTTGTTTGATTTGCTCGAGGACTAGCAAAGTCTAAGTGTGGGGGAATCTGATAGGTGTCTAAAACACCTAATTTACTATCTAGTAGTTACGCTTTCTTTGCTATTTTTCTTGTGAATTATGTACTTTACGCATGTTTTTGAGTTATTAGGTACTCTGGAGTCGCACGGAGGAAAAGAAGCGGAAATCATTCAAATTGAGTCAAAAAGGCGTAATTGTCATTTCACATGCTATTGGGAGCTTAGCCAAGGTTAAGGGGCAACTCTATTTGGAGGAGTATTAAACAAAGACTAGCTGTGGTTAAGGGGATGCTATCTGGGTAGCCCTTATCAAGGTGACAGAACATCAATTATAACCTACCTACCCAGCCCTAAATCGAGAAGTGTTATCTTCTCAATCATTACCTTCACCTGAAATTCAGAGAGAGAGGTCGCCACGACGAGCCATGGAATCGAATTCACATAAGAGTGGGAGAAGAAATTCAAGCTGTTGGTTGTTAGATCGATGAAGAGATGACGCAGTGTCGTTGAATTCGAAGCTGGATGGATGAGAGAATTAGGGATTCGAAATTAACCCTTTCTGTTCTTCCCCAAAATCTGATTAAGGTTGCCTGAAGCTTCAGATCGAGAGAATAAGAAGATGGGTTTTAATGGATTCAAGTATACAACAGGTGCGGATGATTATCAAGGGTTGTGTGCATCTGAGATGAAGTTGACATGGTTGCTGCTGTTGTAGAATGGGAGATGGGTCTGAGCTAGAATAATGTTGGCAATGATGCTGATAGTGTTGAGGAGTCTGTCAGGGTTGATTCTCGAGAATCGATTGCTTCCATAGGTACTGCTGGCGATGAAGAAGTGAAGATATTCAAGGGTTTGCTTTCAAATCTCAGAAAGAACTGGAATCTGTAGAAGGAGTTGCTGCCAAGGGTTGGAAGATACGAATGAATGATTTCAGAGTTTGTATGAAACAAGAGAATGGATTAAATGGTGGTTGCTGGCAGAAGGAAATGGCAGTGGTGGTTAAGCTGGAGCAAGGCTGGAATTGGAAGTGAGTTGGGTTGATTAGATTAAGAAGGAAATGGAGGTGAAAGTGCTCGTTCTGGTGGAATTACAGCTAGAGATTCAAAGCAAGGGCGGAATGTATGTTGTACAGGGAATATATTGAGCGTGCAGAAGCTGATAGTGTTGAGGAGTCTGTCAGGGTTGATTCTCGAGAATCGATTGCTTCCATAGGTACTGCTGGCGATGAAGAAGTGAAGATATTCAAGGGTTTGCTTTCAAATCTCAGAAAGAACTGGAATCTGTAGAAGGAGTTGCTGCCAAGGGTTGGAAGATACGAATGAATGATTTCAGAGTTTGTATGAAACAAGAGAATGGATTAAATGGTGGTTGCTGGCAGAAGGAAATGGCAGTGGTGGTTAAGCTGGAGCAAGGCTGGAATTGGAAGTGAGTTGGGTTGATTAGATTAAGAAGGAAATGGAGGTGAAAGTGCTCGTTCTGGTGGAATTACAGCTAGAGATTCAAAGCAAGGGCGGAATGTATGTTGTACAGGGAATATATTGAGTGTGCAGAAGCTGATAAGAATGTTGCCGCCATGGATGTCTACAAGAGTTCGAGCTGCATTAGGAGACAGGCAATGACAGATCACGGCGCAAGAAGTTAACTGGAGATGAACTGAGGTCTTGTCTCAACGGTGGTCTAGGCTTGTAACTGCGGGAGGTTGTGCTGATGAACAAGAGAAAAATGTGTTGTTGGCTTTGATGTGAACGATCGCTGCAGGTGAATGCAGGTTGAATAAAGGAGCAGCTGTAGTTGATTGGAAGTGAACTGAACTTCAGATGCTGGTTTGCAAGTCTGCTCTGGTGGTGTTTGAAGTTGAGATGAGCTGTCACTGATGTTGTGTAGGAAGCAATTACAGAGAAGTTGGATGAGGCTAGCAAGCAACTGAGATTGCAGGTGGAGCTTGTGTTGGTACTGATGGATTGAGATTGAGAAGTAACTGAGACATGGCACTGTGACTGCTCAATGTTATGAAGTGCGTATGAATGTTGCAGGATATGATGAATGAATCGGGTAGACAGATGCAGAATAGAATGGCTTAAGACTCAGTTATGTTGGTGCTGTAAAGATGGCGGAATTGATATGAAGTGAGCTGTGTGCAACCAAGTGGAAGCACAGAATGCAGTGATGATGGCTTGAGGCGATTGCAGGTGAACTAGGAGGTGGATAATGAGAAGCTGTTGCTGCGTTTGGTGGTGATACTGATGGGTTTGAAGTGATGATGGTCATGGAGAAGACGGAGCTGTAGGTTTGATGGTTGAGCAATGAGAAGATAGGTCTCGAGTTGCGGGAAATGGTCAAAATCTTAGCTGCGGTGGTGCTTGAGGGGTTTGTTGTGTTGTAGGATTGGGTCATATGGTTTGAACTATGGATAACCGGAGATGGTGAACACTGGAAGTTTTGAAGCTAATGTGAATTATGTACCTGCAGACTAGTGTTGTGAGGCATTAGGAAGTGCAGTGAGTTAGCTAATTGCAGGAAGGAATGTCTCATGGGTTGGTGCTGGATGTTGTGTTGCTGCCTGGTTTGGCATTTGCAAAATGGCTTTGGCCAAGAACCCAACTCAACCTAGTCACCCAGTTAGGACAGACTCACTTGACTCAGTGATATTGACTGAGTGACCGATTTGAATCGTCCGAGTTGACTCGTTGACCGGTGTGGGCGGACTTTGCCACTCCACTGAGCTATTTTTCAGCGACCCTTCCGACCAATTTCCGTCCATAATACCGATTTTCAAGACCGTTTTTGGGCAGAGTTTTCACATGGGTTTTCTCACACATGGGCTTGGTGGACTTCTTTCTTTTGGACCTTTGAAGATTAGACCTAATTTTGGAAACAAGGGGAGCTATTTAAAGGAAAGACTTCTACAACTTTTGGGGGATAACACATATTTTTCTTGGAACTTTGGAGAGTGGTTTGTTTACGCTTCTAGGGTTTGCTTTTGTTCATCTTCTTCTAGGGTTTGCTATGAGTAGCTAAACAAATATTATTGGTTATGGGATAAAGTTGATTTCTCAATATGTTATATGATTCAATGAATTAGTTTTGTCTCAATATTTTATTGTTTGTGATTCACAATTAATAGTGTTATATGATTTGATAGTTTGTTTGGTTGAGTCCTAATCAATCCGATTTACATTTATCTCTAGAGCTATATTAGGGTTTTCAATACGAAATAGTTGTTTATCCCCGATTCTAAGTAGCATAATTGTGGGTAGTGCTTGTAGTGATATATCCTACTAGTCACAAGTGAATCATAACTTTTGTTAAAAACGATTAGTGCTTTTACACATTCGTTTGCATTGATTAGTCTTATTCCATAGAACTTATTGCTTTTAGGGAGTTAAATCTAATTGTGCTTTTACACTTTAGGTTGCTTTCTAGGAAGAATTCACATATGCATCTTTTAATGTGGTTGTGATGAAATCATGGAATTAGCGGGGTATACTTGCGATCAAGGTATCCTAGGACTTTTAGTAGATGAGAGATTAAAATACCAATTCTAATCATTGATGAAAATACATGTTTGTGAATGATATTATCCCATGACCAATATCTTCTCCTTATTGATTATTCATTATTTGCTTTGCTCTATTTTATTTTTACTTTAGTATTTCGCTAAAACAACAAACATCCCCCCTTGGTTACCTTAGAAACTAAAAATCGCATAACAACAATTGCCTCTCTGTGGATACGAACTCTTCCTTACTTTGTACGTCATTCATATTTAGTGAGTAAGAAAGTGAAATTATTTTTGACGGATTGACATCCGATCATTAAGCTTCGTGTGGACTTGGTCTTCGAATTTCCGATCGTCCTGCCGACGATCCTCTCTTCGCCCTCTCCTATCATCGGATGGACGTTCGGTTGGGACAGCTCTTTTCGATCCGCCGCTTGTTCTGCATGGAGTTAGTTCGATGAGGTCTTTGGGTTTGGGCAGGTGGGATTATCCCTATGGATCTCTTCCAATCTGGAATGCTTCTAGATGATTACTCGAAGGTCTCCTTCGGTCGTTCACACACTCCCATGAATCTCGACAGACAGTGGGCTCATCCTATCCAATCCCCACTTGTAGCAGTTGATGCTAACCACCGGATCTACATTTCCTATAGCTTGAAAAATCCTGTGCCATCTATTTGTGTATTCTATAGTTGTTTCTTTATATTTGATTGCTAACGAGAACAATTTGTCCATCCCTGCGTGGACAGCCTTGTTGTACATGTATGTCCTCAAGAACTTCTCAGTGAGTTTTTCGTATGAATTGATGGAATTTGGTGGAAGGTTATCGAACCAGGAGAGAGCGGATCCTTTCAGACTTGAGGGGAAGTACCTGCAGAGGATCACGTCTTCCTGATCCCGGCCACCTGACCATCATATGGTTATAATACCGAAGATGGGCAGCGGGATCGCTGGATCCATCGTAGCATTCAAATGCTGGTATCGGGCATTTCTTCGGGATTTCCGCCCTAGATAATCTTGGCGTTAGAGGTGTGGTATTGGCTTCCCTCATCACTTCTTATAATCTCCCCACTCCTTGTTTTGCTTTCAATTGCTTGATTTCAGCCATTATTTCTACACGAAGATCTTCCATTGCACGATGATGATCATTTATGACCGCGGATTGCCTTGCTCCTTGATTTTCATTGTCGAAGTAATCTGAGTCTTCGAGAACGTAGTCCGGGTCGGAGAATCTGTTTCCTCTGGCCGCTCTTCGGTTTAAAGGCTCGGGGTTGGCTTCGTTCGTTACGATGATCCTTCGATCATGATTTGGCTATGGCACTTTTGAATTAGCTTCGTCATGTTGATTCGCTGCTCCCAAGCTCTGAGCCATTTTGTCCTTGAGTTCTTGGTTCTCCCTTGCCGCAGCGCCACCGCCTCTGCATATGCCTTCTCGGTTCCTCTTCATTCCTCGAGATTACGCCATCACTGGGGAATGATTCGATCCTTGATTAGGAGTTCCGACCTACCTCTGTCCTCCAATAGCCATGGTATGATATTCATCAACCGTTTGGATTAGAGGTGCAGGAGGGTCGGTGGTCATTATTGGTAGTTCCCCTTGTTGTGTTGCTGGTTGATTAAATGTTAATAATGAGGTGAAATAACCTAACAGTCTGGTTTTGATCTGTCATGCGGCATTAAAGTATTGGCGGATGCATCGTTGATTCTGCGAATCCTTCTCGTTGTTCGTGAATACGAGAGGCTGCTGCTATCTTCGCTACATCGGCCTTTGCTGCCATGGCTTTAACCGATGTCGCTGCTATCGTGTTGGCATTTATAGGCGATGTGATCTCTACCGTATCTACCTTCTGTGTTGATGGCTTCGCTTTTTCCCCTTTCTGTTTACTACGGGTCATAACCGGTGTTGTCCTCGGTGCTTATTTTGATGATACTTTCGCTTTTCCCACGTCTTTGATTTTCTCCATCTCGGATTCTTCTGCAAAAGATAGAAAGCAGACGAAGAAACCATGTCCACGGTGATTCCGTTAGCAAAATTAGATCTAACGAAAATAGCTCTGACACCGAGGGTAGAAAGAGATAATCCAGATATTATTCCCCTCTTCAAAGGTATTGGATCTCTGTCAGACCCTCGGTTCACTTCGAAGATTAATAACAATGTAAGATAAATGCTTCTAAATGGGATCACTAAGAAGTTGGTTTCTACATAAACGGGGTTTAATGAATTAGAAACACTTATGAATCCTTTTAAGTCACGTGGATTTGGTTCCAACAAAGAGACTTAAATATTGTTCCAAGAAAATCTTTTCGAGCAATTTCAAATTTCAAAAACAATTAAAACAAAGGTTAGTTCTAAAATCCACAAATCCTCAGTTGACAGATCCAAAATAAAGGTTTTGAAAGCATTTGGAATAAACTTGAATCATGAGGGTTTAGTTAAAATGGTTTTAAGATTCAAAGGAAAGTTAGGATCCCAAGGAGAAAATAGATCTGGGGGATTTTCGTTGTAAGAAAACTCATTTTCGATGGTAAACATAACAAAACGATGAGTACAAATTCATGTCACTATTTCACATGGAATAGCACTGAAAGTCAAAAAATCACCGGAAAGATAAATCTTTTACCGGGACGAAGTCCCTGTTTCTAGCGCCAGATTGTGAACACATAAATTACGAAGGCATCCACGTGTTCACAAACAATATTCGCATTAAATAAATAAATACCACCGCAAGGGTAAGATAAATATAAAGCGTTGTGAGATACGATGACTCATCGACTCAGAGTCTTTGGACTCGTCATCGTCTAGTCGACAGGGGATTGAATCGTACATCCCACACAATTACGATGCATAGCATTACGAGAAATAAAGGGTAAAGCGTAAATTAAAGTGCTGAAATGTAAATGAGACCAGGATTTACGTGGTTCAGCACTGAGGCCTACATCCACGGGTTATTGAGTTTTGATAGACACATTTTTGTGTCTGAATTGTCCTCAGTGTCTCTATTGTTGGTCTCGATTTTTGTACTAATTTTGGTGTTTTTATGTTTTTTTAGGTGTTATTGGAGAATTACACTTATGCGGAAAAAGTTGCTCGAAAAGTGCTTTTTGGACTCCCGGAGGACAATTGCTATACGGACCCTCACTTTTGCTAAGGGAACCCACGGCTATATATAGCCCATTTATCCATCGCACCCATCTTCTTCTTTTGAATTTTGGTTTTGGCGGGAAAATATTCACACTTTGGAAGATTTTTAATTCGTCATTTGGAGGGGTTATAGTGTGATTCAATGGCTCAAATTTCATGGGAAGACTTGATTTATCGTAACGGGGGAGTGGTATGGTTGATTGTTTCGGTTAGAATTGGCTAGATAATCGGTGAGAAGAAAACAGGGCTACGTGGTTAAGAGAAGAAGATTTTCACGGGATTGTACGTGTCTTTATGTGCATGGCGTGAGATAGAAGTGTGATTGACTACATCTGAGGCGCGTACATAACGTGTTTGGAGGGTGTAAAGCACAAGAAAATGCGTGAGGAGTTAAAACAGGGAAATTATCCCGTGGAGAATAAAAATGATAATGGAGAAGATACGGGAATTATTTGGGAGTAATGAGGAGATATTCGAAGCCCTGTGTAGTATATATAGAGTGTTGGAATATCAGAAAAGGTTTATGGAGAGTTTGGGATAGAATTGGGAGAAGACGGAGGCGAGAATCGAGTTGCGAGAGAACTTTTCTCACTTTCTGTTGCACCTCAAGAACACGAAGAACATAAGACGACGGCATACCGTCGTACATGCTACAGTGATAAAGACTCACAGCCGAGGGTCGTAGTTCTGGAGACAGTCTTAAAGAAACAGTGACAGGAAGCTTTTATCGTTCTTTGTAACAACTCGGTTTGTAACACTTATAACTGTTACGAACCCGGTTTTTATTATATTTATCCTCATTTTCACCATTGTAAACACCTTTTTGAGCAATGAAAAAATCCTTTGAGAGTGTTTTCACCATGCGGAGCTAGAACCCATCAGCTTGGGACGACGGAGGGAAGCTGTTTTGCACGCATGTGGTAATTCTATTTAATTCCTTTATGACTATTTGCATTATTATAATTGATTTATGATTTTTCTTGATTATTTGTGAATTCGTTAGATGTCGTATGCTTAGTCTTAGGTACTTTAGATGCGTCATGCTTGTGAATTACATATAATTCTTTATAAAATCTACTTTGGTAAAAAATTAGAGTCGATGTTCGTTATTTTATGAGCTTTAACTGTCCGGAATTAATAGATGAACCGCATGAATGTGAGAATTAGTGGAATCCCGAGTCCCAGTAACTCTCTTCATCTTGTGACATATATTGTATATCTTCTCTATTTTTATTATTTTTCTTTATTAAATCCTAGAATCGATTTCAACAAGTCCGAGTGAACGACAACCTTATTTACCACTATCCTAAATTCGATCAATTTTTGGCGCCGCCGACGCGGACTTGTGTATAGATTTGTTTTTAGGTTTTATTTTTATTTTTATTATTTTTGTTCTTTTTTATACGTTTTGGTATTTGTTTGCTTTCGAGACTTGGAGCCGCGCTAAAGAAAAAGAGAAGAAGTGTTGAAAAGTAAAGCGGAGCCAAAGAAAGAAAGAAAAAAAGAAAATCCAAAGGAGTAAAGAAGAATATTTTTGTATATAGTTAATTTATTTTTATTAGATATTTTTTTTTATTTTCTAATTTTTTTAGAAACTGTAATTAGGGTTATATTTTTGGACATTCTTTTTGGACTTTATTTTCTTGGGACTTTCTTTGGACATTATTTTTAAAACCCTAAGGAAGGGTTAATTTAAATATAAACTGCACAGGGAAGGACGACAATTACGATACTGTCTCAGCCCCTCGGGTTCGTACACTGACATAGGAGTCCGTGGCCCGAGTCGACTTCAACGGTTCATCCCCTGTGTAGTTGCAGGAAATCCTACACTACACCCCTCACAATAATCCACACAACTAAGACATTTGAAGATGAATAACACTGATTTTTATTGATTATTTCCTTGAATGTTTACAGGGTAAAATAGAAAAGAGCTAAAGAAATTACAATCACCACAAACTTTCTCTCTCCTAATGACTTGACTTACATTCTGAAAAGAATCCTCCTTGCAACAGACTTATTCGACTCTTTATATAGGGTAGTATACAATGGATGACAGCTAAGCTGTCCTTTATTTTCGGAAACGACTTGCGAAATATTGCAAGTGTACAAGTATACAATCTCGCAACTCTCCTAAACATCGCTAGATCTTCACACTTTTCTCATGTTTTGGCTGTCGTCATTCATTGCGTCATTTATATTACTCTTCTGTGACACCCTCGCAATGTTGTTGTTTATTAATCCCGCGAAGTATTGATGTCGCGATATTCTGATCCTACATCTTGCCTCTTCTCATGTCTTCTCTGCGAAGAAGAGAATGTCATGAGAACCAATATTTTGAAATGCCGCAACTGTTCATCTTTATCTGTTTTAATCCCGTACTTTTACACGAAATTTATTACAAATGTTTCTTCTTCCACTCTTTTCTTGACACGTCTCTTTCAACCGTTTTTTCTTGACCATTCACGTCCCATCTCGCATTAAATGCATTTGTTTTCTCGAGGATTCTTCTCTCTATATATAGTTTTCTCACCCTTCTCTTCTTCTCTTTTACCTTCCCTCTGCAACTTTTCTTCAACTCTCTTCCTCTGCAATTTGCGTTTCTGCTACTGTAAATCTTCCTTTTCTTCTTTATCTTGATCTTCAATTCTCTAATCATTCCCATATTCTAAGAATGGCTCCTTCTGGTCGTAAATATGAAACCCTTTTTGATTACTTTTCTGACAGAGAAGGTTGTTTACTGTTCTTCATTACTTTTCCGCCTCTTTTTTATGAAACTGCTATTAAGTTGCTAACTCATTGTCATTTTTTCGCAGAATCTGAGAAGAAGTTTCAAACTAGAATCAAGGAACTTGAGTCTGAGAAAGCACAACTTGCAAAGACTTCTCTCTTCGCAAGGACAAATATTCTAAGTGAAGAAGCAACTATAAACTCGTGCGAATTTCAATAATGATGCTGTCCGTTTTCGCAATCATACTATTGAAACAGTTTGCAATGACCACAACATTCCTCTTTCTTCATATCCTTGTCTTCTCGATGAAATTCTGAAAATATGCCTTCCTCGAGATGTCTCGATAGTGATGCAAGCGAAGAAGAGGAATCTGATAAAGAATATGATGAAGGAGAAGAATAAGTTGAAAGATTGTTCCATTTTCCTTTTTCTCTTCTTGTGATACTTGTACATTTATCCTTCTAACCTTCCATTTTTGTAATCTCTTACTGTAAATCTATCATATGAAAATAAATAACAAGTTTTTACTCTAATCATTCCCATACTTGCCTATGTTATTTATTTTCACATGAGAGAAATTAAGTCGATAATCTTTAAGTAATGATACTTCTTAATTTCGCAACTGCTGTTGCTAATTCTCCACAAATAAATGAAGAAATATAGTCGTATTCGCAAGATTATTTGCTTACTCAATTTCTTGTGTTATCTTATCTTCATTTATGTTGAAATTCATTATTGCGATAAGATCGCAGGACGTCTTTACATTTTCATGTAATGACCCATTGATCTTGTCTTATCATTGTTTTTGTGTGGTCTTATTTTTCCTTCCTAGTTAAAGGTCTTATTTTGCCATCCCTCATATTGCGTCAATATGACAGGCCTAAATATTCTTGCGAACATAAAGCCCCATGACATTGCCGTCTTGCGACAAAATCGCAGGATGTCGTTACACTTTCATGTAACAACCCATTGATCTTGTCTTATCATTTCTTTAGTATTATTGCCTCTGCAGGATGCTTTTGTTGCGACAATATGACAGGTCTAAAAATTCTCGCGAACTTGAAGCCCCATGACATTGTCGTCTTGCGACGAAATCGCAGGACGTCTTTACACTTGCATGTAAAGACCCATTGATCTCGTCTTACCCTCGCGTTAGTATTATTGCCTCTTCAGGATCATCGCACAAATATGACAAGCCTAAATTTTCTTGCGAAAATAGAGCCTCATGACATTTGCGTCTTTTGAAACTTATCAGCTCCCTAATGGAGGGTGCCGCCCTTATCATCTCCCTGGTTGCCCTTTCAAGGAGGCGTACATCGGCCATACAAGACTAGATCCTCCCATCCGGTCTTAACAACAACCAGTTGTTTTCGCAGCCTCTTATCCCTTATACCTATAGGGTTTATGGTTACGAGACTGCACCCTAAGTGGAGTTTTCTTCGGGCCGAGTGTAGCATGTGCCAAGACTTGCCAAGAATGGCCGAGACACTTCAAATGCCCCAGGCACTCTTGGCTCAACCGTGTACCTCGGCGCCTTGGTCATACACTGACTCCACAAGAAGAGACCCTCGGTCGTCCAACCAGTAGGTATAACCTTATATATAGTTGGAAATCTAAGGTATCTCCCAGGATAGGCTTTCATGGGCCCCAAATCTTCATGACTCAGGTTCCAGGGGCGGTGTAACCTTTTCCCTGAGCCATGTCAAGAGATACCCCCTTATATGACGCACTTTAGGTCTTACATTTGCCTCTTCGAAATATCATTCGTGAACTAGGTGTACGCCATAAAGGTTCGTCCCATTCACTCACTCATTCATTTCTGTCAATTTTTGTAATCATTCATTGCTTTTTGATTATTTCTTCTCATCTTCTTTGCGAAATAGTCTTTCTTCATTTTCTGAGATCTCGCTGTAATTATTTAACCAATCTTTCGTCATATTCATATATCGCGAGTTTTTCGCGCGCTCCTTTTTCGATCATCCTGACACATTTTTTCTTTTTTACATGACTCTAAAATCAATTATTTATTTCTTACACCTCTTACTCCTGTTGCTTTCTGTTTCTTCATTCATGTTTCCAAATATTTCCTTCCCTTTTGCGAGACCATCGCAATTTTCAATTATCTTCAAGCACTGATTTCGCAATATATCTTCATCTCTCACTTCTATTGTGTCCACCATCAGCCTTTCTCTTCTTTGTTCTTCTTTGATATTCCTTTTCCAATTCTTAATTGAACAGACCCTTTCCTCGCAAGATTCCACATCGACTTCATAGCATTTTTGTCCCTCAGCCCAATCCCCTTTTATAACTCCAACACCACAGGGATGTGGAAATTTGATGCACTGGGTGGTAAGTTTATGCTATACCCAAGATCTCATGTAACCCGGTCGCCCAATTAATGCATTATAAGGGGATTCCACATCGACTATGCAAAACAAGATTTCAGTTGATAATCCATTCAATGGTATTCGCATACGAGCTTCTCCTTTAGGTTTATTAGCAGTACCATTAAAACCATATATCTTATATGTTTAAGGTATCAAATCTTCATCTTTGCCCCCCATAGTCTTGTAGGTGTGGTAAAAAAGGATGTTTATAGAGCTTCCGGTATCAATTAAGATTCTATTTATTGCCCATGAATTTTCTGCACCATCACTTTTATCATCAACAGTGGTGTTGGATTAATTTCTAATCTCACCACTAATGGACTGTCATGCAACTTCGCCACCTTCTGGTACTTCTTCTGCATTAAAGAAATAATCTGCGCTTGCCATTCTTTCAGTGGCGATGACTTCGCGATATTCATTACTTCTTTATTGTCAACATCTCTTGCGAAAACTCTCCACGAGAACACTATAATGAAAATCTTCAATTGTCCTGTTTAATGTACGATAGAGTTTCGAGAACAAGTTTTTGGCCTTCGTTCCAACTTCTACTACAAATGTCTCTTTCCCTTTTTCTATTTATTCTGATTTTCTGGAGGTGTTGGTAATGGTTGAGTCTTTTATTCACATTTTAAGAATTGGTTTAGCTTCCCTTGATTTATCATTCTAAGGATGATTCTTTTTATATTCCTACAATCATTCGTTAAGTGTCCATGAAAATGGTGATAGGAACGAGAATTCATGACTTCTCACACCGAGGTGGTTCATTCCCCATGTTCCATGGTGCAGGTATGTTTTCCATCAGGATTAAAGCTTCCCATATCTTCTCCACACTAGCGTTTAGTGGTGGCATCTTGATTTCTTCCCATACGACTCTATTACCTCGCTGTCTGATGCGTGTCATAACCACAACAAATTCATTAATATTTTTCCACTCAATTAACAAGTAATATGGTGGTAGTTAAGTTCGTTCCCACGAGGAGCAAGAGATTCTAGTTGTAAAAATTGTCACAAAAGGGGGATGTATAAAGCAAAAGAAAATAAACAAAGCAATTAAAAGATAAAGTTGAAATCAATAAGAGAGACAAGATCAAGGAATCCTTCTTCGTTGCAAAACAATGATTCAAGTTATGTTTTTCATCCACATGTTATTAGTCACAGATTATCACCAACCGTAGGATAGCAGGTTCGCTTAGCTAGCCCCAAAATCCCTTGTATCACCGGACACGGAAGTTCTCGACTACCGGATTCTATTTACCAAACCACCTAGTAGTAGATAACTCAAGATGTAATTTAAATAAACGCATTAAGATTTATGAATTTATTAGGTTGATATTAGTAGTTAGACTCTTAGATCAAGGTCTACTTGCTAACGTTGTTTTCACATAATTGCTCCACGGAATCCCTCCGCAAGGTCTCGTGTTTGCTACTTATGTAAGAGTCAAGAAACGATTACTTATCCCCTAACTTTCACTAGCTTTAGATCAAATTAACAAATCAATTTAGCGTGCACTCTTAACAACCTATCAATCAATCATGAATGTATAAACATTCCTATTAGTAAAAACAAACGATAATCATGTGAAAAACTTCAAGATAGAATTGAAACAAAACTCAAATCATATATTAAGAACTAGGAATTCATCCTCAATCAATAATAAAATTAGCTACTCATGTTAAGGAGTTCACACAAAGAATAAAGAAGAGAGAATTTTTGTGTGTGTAAAAAGGTGTGTAAAAGATATCTAAAAGTGTGTAGAGAACTTCTCTACTTATAGGCTTCAATGTTCTCCAAATCTTCCAAGGATTAGAATCCTCATTCCATAATAATTCAATTTCCAAATTCAAGTCTTTCTCATCTTCCATCTTCTCTTTCCAAATTTAAGCCAAATTCTCCATCCAATTCCACGTCCAAGTCTTCACACCCATGAGAAGAATCCACGCAAAAATCTGTAATTTTGGTCGCCGGAAAGCTGGTATTATGGCCGGAATCCAGCCGGAAAAGTCACCGGAATCTTCTTCTCCGTCGACAGAATATTCCGTCACGGCACCGTCCAAGTTAACGGTCAAACAGGTCAAACCGTTAGTCAATGGGTCAAGCCAGAAGAGTGACTCAGCCACCGAGTCAGCATCTTACTCGGCTAACTGGTCTAACTAGGTGGGTTGAATCGTCTGGATCGGTCATCGCCGAGTTGACTCGCCGGTGCAGAAAACCGGCCGGGTTTCGGCTGTTTACTGGGATTTCCAGGCCACATTCAGGCCGATCTATGTCTTCACCTGTTAAGAACCTAGCATTCATCTAAGCAACACACTCATTCCATCCTTCCTTGTAACAGCAGTACCACTAGCATTATCATTCAAACCACTTCAGCCTTCAACTATTCATCTCCAGCAAACCCATTCATTCCACTGCATTTCCAACTCCATCACAACCTATCTTCTATCTGTTTCTCAAATGATGCTGAACTCCAATCAAGCGCGAACCCATCTGCTCTTCTTACCAGAATCCCATCAATTTCATTTGCAACATTATCATCTCTCGGATTCGTTAATCGGAAACATAACCCATCTCTTCTCGACTTCACGCTGCTTCAATTACAGAGACGAATCGAACCCTAATTTCTTGTCGTCTTTGTCATTACAAATTCAACCACAAACCCGTTTAATCTCCGTTAATTCTCAACAGCGACCAGACTTAATCTTATGTTCTTCATTCAATCCCATCATCAACAAACCTTTATTCCATTTCGATCTGATTTCCTCTCAAGCAGCTGCTGTTCTTCTTTCAATTCAACAGCACCATAATTCTTTATTCTTTCCGATTCTCTCATCGGATTTCTTCAACTCGATCTACTGAATCTCTATTTCATGATTTGAATCAACCCATTCTTGTGTTCTTCATCTAACTCAGCCACTGAAACCCATTAACTCATACCAATACAGCCACCATTCCTATCACCAATTGCAGCTCGAGTTTAATCTTCTTTCTCTTTCGGTTTCACCCTTCAATTACATCTCTAAATCTCTCGGACAAAGCGAATTCAGTAGCAGCTGCGCTGCTTTTCTTCCTCTCTTTATTTCAGGTGCGAAACGATTGAGAAGATAAATCTTCTCGATTTAGGGTTAGGTTATAAATGGGGCGGATTCAGACACCCCAGCACTTGAGATATGGGTCACCCAGATGGTAAACCCCTTAACCTTGGTTGATCACTATGTAGTACTCCTTCAAATATAGTTGCCCCTTAACCTTGGCTGGGCTTCGGATAGTGTTCGCCCATGAAATGACAATTTTGCCCTTTTGGCTCAATTAGAGTAATTTATTCTTCTTTTCCTCCGTGTGACTCCAAAGTAGCTACAAAACTCAAAACAAGCGTAAAATACATAATTTACAAGAAAAATAGCAAAGAAAGCAAAAACAATAGATAGTAAATAGGATGTATTCTACACCCTATCACTGTCCTCTATGATAATTCTGCCTCTGGCCTCCATAAGTCTCTTGTGGATTATGCCTCTGTCCTCCATAGGTTTCTTGCGGTTGATCAAGCCTCTGAATTTTATTATTTCCGCCACGGTTGTAGAAATTTCTTTCTCTTTCAAATTATTCCTGATCGCGACTCCCCATAGCTACCAATTTTTGCTGACCATCATTTGGTATCCTCACTCCTTGTTGACCTTGCGAGGTACTCGCCACAGTGTTTATCAATTTGGGTAACAAACTTGCATTCGCAGCTCCTGAACTTGTATTCGCGATAGGGTATGATTCCATCTTATTTTTCTTTTCCTCTAGAGAAATATACTCCTCCTGAAGCTCTCTAAACTCAGTCATGGTGATTGTATTCTTGACTCTAAAAATTTGAATATACAATAGATTTGTCGCGAACATATCATTAATGAATGATAAGATGAGATATCTCTCCTCCACTCGGCCAGCCATTTCGCTACACATTGTCTTCCATCTCACAGTTAGATGCTTCAAACTTTCACCAACCCTTTGTTTTAACCCAAATACATCTTCAATACACAGTCGCGAGGAATTATTACTTATATATGCCCCTAAAAATATAGCCCGTAAGTGATTGAAAGATGTTATTGTATTTTTCGGTAGCCCTTCAAACCATTTCAAAGCTTGTCCTGTCAGACTTGATGCAAAATATTTGCACAATATAGCATCATGATTCTCCCATTGTAGCATACATCTCATATAAGCTTTGATATGTTGTATCGCACAAGTTGTTCCATCAAAAATGCTGGTTAATGTCGGTAAATTGCACTTCGGTGGTATTCCTCTTAATTGTATCTCTTGTGTGAACGGAGTTTTCGCAGCTTCTTCTATTGCTTCGTCCAACTGTCTCTTTCCTCCTCCCCTTTTTACTGTTCATTATTCCTCTCATTTACGCCAATTCTCTCAAAATTTGCTCATTTACATCGAATTTGAATCTACTGGTCTTTTTAGTTCCGCTTCTCTTCGCTGCGTTCATGTCTACTTTGACTTTCTTGTTCATCATTCTCTTCCCGTATTTCTCTGCGATCTTCTCCTTCTTTTCTTTCGCGAATTCGCACACCATTATATCTATCGATTTCTCTTCTTTGGTGCCTATCAGCTCTCCTTTGTGCTTTTTCATATTCTTCATTAATATTATCATTGTTGCGATTTTGTTCTCCCTTCTTTCTCGATTATCATGATTATTCTGGAGAATTGCCTCTTCTAACTCTTGTTCTTCCATTTCTCTCTCAATCTTTCTCTCTCGCGAGCTAGATGTGCTTGTTCAACATAATGTCTTTCAATTTCATCCTCAATCTCTTTTTGCCTCCTCTGTGCTTCTCTCCCATGCAATATTCTTCTTCCTTCTTCTTGATTTTCTTCATCAACTCGATTATTTTGCCTCTGACGCTGCCTATTTCCTTGATTTTCATCATTCTGCCCATTTTGAAGAGTCTCGGGACGTGGAATATAACGATCTTCCATCATTTCTCCTCTCTCGCAATGTTCCCTGCCTGGATTTTGCGCTTCTCCTTGGTTTTCTTCATCAACAGCTTATGTAGGTAAATTTCTCCTTCTTTCCTCTCTAACTGATCTTGAGCTTGATCTTGTAGTGCTTCTCGACCTTCTGCTTTGTAATCTCATGTTTTCCATCCTCAATTCATGATTCTGTCTTGTTAAATTTGCACGTTCCTCTGCCTCTAACCGTCTTTCTTCATGTATTGTTTGTCTCAACGCCTCTAATACTGCGATCTCTTCATTTCCATGAATTATCTCTCCAATATCTTCTCGGTCTCTCCCCTCTTGTCCATTGTTTACCAATTGTTGTTCTTCTTCCCCTTCGTCCACGTAGTCGGATCTCCAAGTATGCACGCTTACTCTATCAAAATCCACAGTTCTATCCGCCACTGGTTGAATTGGTGATTGAATTTGATTTTCTTCATCATTCCTTATGTTCCTTCTTGAGGATTCTCCCATTTCATTTCTCTCTTCTCCGACAAGTCTCCTACTTCTCCTAACAGTTGTTGGTTGCTCAGATGCATTTCTCCTTCTAACCATTTCTTAATTTTGGTAAACTGTTGAAAATTATATCAAATTCCTTCTCTACTACTCCAAATTCTTTCAAATCACGATGTGAATCCTTACTCAAACAGCCCTTTCTAGCGCCAATATGTAGTTGCAGGAAATCCTACACTACACCCCTCACAATAATCCACACAACTAAGACATTTGAAGATGAATAACACTGATTTTTATTGATTATTTCCTTGAATGTTTACAGGGTAAAATAGAAAAGAGCTAAAGAAATTACAATCACCACAAACTTTTTCTCTCCTAATGACGACTTACATTCTGAAAAGAATCCTCCTTGCAACAGACTTATTCGACTCTTTATATAGGGTAGTATACAATGGATCACAGCTAAGCTGTCCTTTATTTTCGGAAACAACTTGCGAAATATCGCAAGTGTACAAGTATACAATCTCGCAACTCTCCTAAACTTCGCTAGATCTTCACACTTTTCTCATGTTTTGGCTGTAGCGTCATTCATTGCGTCATTTATATTACTCTTCTGCGACACCCTCGCAATGTTGTTGTTTATTAATCCCGCGAAGTATTAATGTCGCGATATTCTGATCCTACACCCCGTCTGGAACGGGAGGTAAGAATTCTAAACACCCGCGAATCCCCTGTCAGCGGGTTTACTGGATGATTTTGTATGCATATATGTTGAGGTCTTGAATACGGCTGCTTTAAATTCCTAGTAAAGGGCAAGGACTGGCCATACAAGATAAGGGTTCGGATTTCATCACCGTTCTCTTCTTGCCCGCCTTAGGAAAACGATACCAAACGTGAACCTAAGCTAAAAATTTTAACTAGAACGAGACCGATAGGGTAACGAGCTTAATAGGAAAGTCATTCGAAAAATATTGGTTACTCTTTTAAGCATACTTGAAGTTCATGATGGTTTCGTGAGTTGAATGCATGACTGCGCCGCCTTGTAATGCGGTGAGGCCTTGGGTATCAAAGCTCCACGCAGCTTCCCTCGCCTCTATTCAACTTACTTAAACTCAGATTGATTCCAGATGGGTTTGCTTAAATTGTAACGAATTCCCTTTTGAGGGATTAGAAGCTGGTCTAGAAACAATCTAAGTGGAGCCATCATGCTTTTTGTTTGCTAGAAATCAGTAGGTTTGTTGTGGTCGAGTCAGCCTTGTTTGTGTTTGTGTAGAATTCCCTTGCGGTTAGGATGTCAAACTGGTATTACAATAGCCATCACATTAATGAATATGAATATCCAACTGAACAATATGGACATCACTCTTTTTATGACCATAGTGTGAATAGTGGTTGGGAACGCCAAACTTTTGAAGGTTATGGCCCATACCATGGTGATCCCAATTACTATCCACACGCCAACCGGTTGTACGAGCAAAATTCCTCTCTACTAGAGTCAACACGTAAGTTAGCTGAGTCGACACGTAAGTTCGCAGAAATGAATAACTTAGTTATGGTCGAAAGCAATGAAACTAATGAAATCTCTTTCCTAGATTCAATAAGGAAGTCATGTGAGTCGAGTCACGATACAATAAGGTAGTCATGTGAGTCGAGTCACGATACCATAATGAAGTCATATGAGTCGATTCGAAAGCTTTTGTTAGATGCCCAGAACGGAACTGCTCGAGATAATCTTAGTGTTTCCAATAGTACCCCTGAAAATGAGGATAGTTATTTACATAATCAAGATGACGAGGATAAAATTGGTAACACTACTTGTCTAGATGAGGTTCAACCATTTTCATATTATGATTATGATGAGGATAGTGTTGATGAAGAATTTGAAATAAGTAGGAATAGTGATCAGGAATTTGTTACCCCAATTGAGCTTTATAACGATAATATTATTTCTAGTTCAAATCCAAATAATTTTAATAATTATTCACCTATTCAAAAGGACGAGGATTTGACTAGAGATACCCCCGTTTTGGACGATGTAGTATTTCCTTATGATTACGAAGCCGATAATAGTTTAGAGGAGCGGGTTTATCCTGAGAATATTGTTTTCGGGTCTAGCGATTTAGAAACATTAGTCTTAGACAAAGAAGATGAACTTGTAGAGATGAGTGAGGATGAACCTGACTTAGAAGAATCAATTGACCATTTTCAGGAATCAGATGACCTTGAAATTATGGAAGTTGTGACTAGTCTTTCTAGAGACACCGAAAACTCTAAGTTTGGGGGTGATTATCATTCTCCATGTGCTTTAACTCTTAGAAAGATCCCTAACTTGGGACTTGACATATGTTCCTCAACCATTTTAAAAGATTATATTCATACACTTTTTCCCGAACCTAGTTGTGTCCATAAAGAAGTTCAGGTTGTTAAGAACCCATCCTCTCGGTTGATGTGGTTAACCCGGCTATGATACCACGATTGATTTTGTTTTCCCACCAAATATTCTTCAACCAATTGTGGGAACATATAAGTTTCAGATGTGTCAATTATTAAGTTTTGAGGCTAAACCTAATTACTTTAGGAGATTAGGGTCGACACATTTGATTAAGAATGACCACTATTGTGGTCAACTGTGTGAGTCAAGTCTGATTGACTTAGAGGATCCCCAGTTATTCAGGTTATTGTTATGTGCTTCTAAGTTCTTAATTGAGTATTTCCAGACTCTACAACCTGATCTTAAGAATCCTTCTTTTGAGGAAGTCCAGCCCATGAAAACATTTTATTTAGACCCTTTTATAGAGCCTGAACCCGAACCACAACTAGATGTAGTTGTCTTAAACAAAACAATATATAAGGGTGTGTTGGATATCTTCCTGGTCTGTGGTTGTTTCCTCTTCTTGTGGTTAGCACTTTTTGATCCTGATGACCCGCAGTTATTCCGGCTGTTGTTATATGATTCTTCGAGGTGACTAATCTCTTCCATTGTCTGGCTGAAGACATTAAACTTAGCACTTCTTGGGAGGTAACCCAATATTCATGCGACACGGTAATATCTTTCCTTATATCTTTTGCTTCAAATGGTAACAGTTTCTCCTTGTTCATGTTTTTAATTTCATCTTTAGAACATTGAGGACAATGTTAGATTTAAGTTTGGGGGTATTGATAGACGCATTTTTGTGTCTGAATTGTCCTCATTGTCTCTATTGTTGGTCTCGGTTTCTGTACTAATTTTGGTGTTTTTATGTGTGTGTAGGTGTTCTTGGAGAAATACACTTGTGCGGAAAAAGTTGCTCAAAAAGTGTTATTTGGACCCCCGGAGAAAAGTGATAAAGGCACCCTCTTTTTGGATAAGGGCACCCCAGGCACCCCAGCTGATAAAGGCGCCCATGTTTTGGATCGGGGCACTTCATCCTCTCCATTTCAAATTTTGGTTTTGGCGGGAAATTATTGTTCTTCACTTGGCGATTTTGGTTTTATTTTTGGACGTGTTAGAAGGAGATTCAATGGTCAAATTTCATGGGATGACTTGTTAAAGCTTAACAGGCGTGGTGTGGCTGATTGTTTCGGTTAAAATTGACTGGATAACTCGCGAGGAGAAAACAGGCAACACGTACGTGGAAGAAATATTCACGGGATTACAGTCACATGCTAGTCGCACCCCGCAGCTGGTTAGGGGAACACCATCTTCCCCATTCGAATTGAATTTTTGGCGGGAAAAGCTGTTGCTAACGGAGGCAGAATTAGGGTTGAATTTTGATCGAGTTTTAGAGAGACTGAAAGGCTGAAATTTATTGGGTTTACTTCTTAGGACAAAACAGGCCTGGTATGGTCGTTTGGTTGAACCCAAATTGGCTAGAACTCGAGTTAGAAGGAATCAGAGGACGGGAGATATTCACGGTTTGGCTCGAGATATTCATGGGATTTCCTGTGCGTATTAGAGGATAGAGTGTGTCTTAACAGAGTTTTACTCCAACTGGGAGTGTGTAAAACACCAGGGAACGCGTGAAGGGTCGAATCAGAGAAGAAAATATCCCCAAAAATATTCTCTTTAAACCCGAGTAATGGAGGATTATTGCGTGTTGATGAGCAAGATTTCTTGGTGATTATCGGTATAAATAGGATGCTGGGGTATCATTGAGGGGGACGGAGAGATTAGGGAAGGTTTGGAGCACCACAGAGTCGAGAGAATCAAGTTCCAGGGAAACACCATTGCTGCTGCTGCTACACCTGAAGAACACGAAGAACAGACGGCCAGAAACCGTCGTTCTTCAACAAAGTGTAAACGACTCGCATTTGTGGGTCGTAGTTGGAGGCAGACTTAAATGAATAGTAGCAACGACAGAAAAGGTGTTATCGCTCTCTGTAACAATTAGGTTTGTAACACTTATATCTGTTACAAACCCGGTTTTTATTTGATATCTCTCCTTTTCATCATTTGTAAGCACCTTTGAGCAATAAAATCATATTTTGAGCGTGTTTCCAACATGATGAGCTAAACCCCATTCTTTGGGACGACGGAGGAAGACAATTTCATACATGGGTAAAATTATTTAATTCTTTTTTTTAGACTTTTGCATTAATTTTAATTGAAATATGATTTGAATTAATTGGTTGTCATTTAATTTGATGATGTATGCTTAGCTTAAATGTTTTGATACATCATGCTTAGGATTTACAACCAATCTTTTGAGAATCTATCTTGGCAAAAATAAGAGTCAATGTTTTTATTGGTTGCGCGATAATTGTTAAAAGAATTAATATTTGAACCTTTTTGTTATGAGTTTGGCTGAATCCTGAGTCCCAGCACATCTCTTCATCCTGTGACAATATTTGTATATATTTTTCTTTAGTATTTTCTTTTCTTAAAACTTAAAATCAATCTCGTCAAGTTCGAGTAAACGACAACCTTTTTTATTACTACAACATCATTGAAAATAACCATCAATTTTTGGCGCCGCCGACGCGGACTTGTGTATAGATTTGTTTTTAGGTTTTATTTTTATTTTTATTATTTTTGTTCTTTTTTACGCGTTTTGGTATTTCTGTTTTCTTTCAGATTTGGAGTGGAGCGAAAGAAAAAGATAAAGTGCTGAAAAGAAAAGCAAAGCCAAAATAGGAAAGAAAAGAGAGATCCTAACGGAGTGAAGAAGAAAATTTTGTATATAGTGTAATTAATTTTTATTATTTTTTTTTTTAGAAACTGTAATTAGGTAATTATTTTTGTAATTTGTATTTTTATTTTTGGACTTTTTAATTTTTGGACTATCGGACATTATTGATTTTAAACCCTAAGGAAGGGTAATTTAAATATAAACTGCATAGGGAAGGACGGTGATTACGATATCACCTCGGCCCCTCGGGTTCGTACATGACATAGGAGTCGTGGCCTGAGTCGACTTCAACGGTTCATCCCCCGTCTGGAACGGGAGGTAAGAATTCTAAACACCCGCGAATCCCCTGCCAGCGGGTTTACTGGATGATTTCGTGTGAATATATGTCGAGGAACTGAATCCGGCTGTTTTAATTTCCTAGTAAAGGGCAAGGACTGGCCATACAAGATAAGGGTTCGGATTTCATCACCGTTCTCTTCTTGCCCGCCTTAGGAAAACGAAACCAAACACGAACCTAAGCCTAAAATTTTGACTAGAACGAGACCGATAGGGTAACGAGCTTAATAGGAAAGTCATTCGAAAAATATTGGTTACTCTTTAAGCATACTTCGAAGTTCATGATGGTTTCTGTGAAGTTGAATGCGTGACTGCGCCGCCTTGTAATTGCGGTGAGGCCTTGGGTATCAAAGCTCCACGCAGCTTCCCTCGCCTCTATTCAACTTACTTAAACTCGGATTGATTCCAGAGGGGTTTGCTTAAATTGTAACGAATTCCCTTTCGAAGGATTAGAAGCTGGTCTAGAAACAATCTAAGTGGAGCCATCATGCTTTTTGTTTGCTAGAAATCAGTAGGTTTGTTTTGGTCGAGTCAGCCTTGTTTGTGTTTGTGTTTGTGTAGAATTCCCTTGCAGTTAGGATGTCAAACTGGTATTATAATAGCCATCACAATGAATATGAATATCCAACTGAACATTATGGACATCACTCTTTTTATGACCATAGTGTGAATAGTGGTTGGGAACGCCAACCTTTGGAAGGTTATGGGTCATACCATGGTGAGCCCAATTACTATCCACATGTGCATCGGTCATTCGAGCAAGAAGATTATAGTAATAGTTCTTCGTCTCTAGAGGATACAATCAAACTTTTGAAAAGTAGTCCTTATTATGATCCTTCTGTTCCTCTTCCTTCTCTAGAAGAGTCCCTCGGGGGTTTAGCTGAGTCGACACAAAAGTTAGCTGAATCAACATGTAAGTTAGCTGAGGTAAATAACGTAGTTATGGACGAAAGGACTGCAACAACGACCGAATCTGAGAAGATATCCTCAATAGATTAACTCAAAACTTAGATCCAACACTAAGGGAACTTTCTTTGGAGGAGACCCTTGAGAGGATAGCAGTCGACACGTAGACTTGAGTTAGAGAGGAATGAAAGTATTGCTCGAAATAACTTGAATTTCCAATATAGTGTATCCAATAATACCTTTGAGAATGAAGATAGTTATTCACATAATCAAGATGGTGAGGTTAGAATTGGTAACACTACTTGTTTAGATGAGGTTCAACCATTTTCATGTTATTATAATAATAATTATGATGAGGATAGTGTTGATGAAGAATTTGAAATAAATAGGCATAGTGATCGGAATTTGCTACTCCAATTGAGCTTTATAATAATAGAGTTATTTCTCTGTTCAGATCCTAATAATTTTAACAATTATTCACCTATTCAAAAGGACGAGGATTTGACTAGAGATACTGTTTTAGACGATGTAGTATTTCATGTTTACGAAGTCGATAATGGTTTAGAGGAATGGGTTTATCCTGAGAATACTGTTTTAGAGTCCAAGGATTTAGAAACAATAGTCTTAGACAAAGAAGATGAACTCGTAGAGCTTTTAAATATGAGTGAGGATGCATCACCTGAGTATAACCTTGAAGAAGCAATTAACCATTTTCAGGATTCCGATGATCTAGAAATTAGGGAAATTGTAGCCAGTCTATCTAGAGACACCCAAAATTCTAAGTTTGGGGGTGATTATCATTCTCCTTGTGCCTTACCTTTAGCTCTTACAGAGATCCCTCACTTGGGACTTGATATGTGTGCCTCAACCATTGTGCCAGATTACCTTCATGCTAGCTCTCCCGAACCTAATAATGTCCAGGAAGAAGCTCGGTTGTTAGAAACCCATCCTCTGGTTGATGTGGTTAACCCAGGCTATGATACCAAAATTGACTTTGTTTTCCCACCAAAAACTTTTCTTTCAATTGTGGGAACTTATGAGTTACAAATGTGTCAGTTATTAAGTCTTGAGACTAAACCTAATTACTTTAGGATATTAGGGTCGACACATTTGCTTAAGGAAGACCACCAATCTTATTGTGGTCAGCTGTGTAAGTCAAAATTGATTGACTTAGAGGATCCTCAATTATTCAGGCTATTATTATGTGCTTCTAAGTTTTTATTTGAGTTTTTCCAGACTCTAGAACCTGATTTGGATCTTAGCTACGAGGAAATCCAACCCTTGAAAATATTTTATTTGGACCCAGTTATAGAACCTGAACCTGAACCACAGCTAGATGTAGTCGTCTTAAACAGGAAACTAGACAAGGGTGTGCTTTTCTTGGCAGGTTGGAGATTCCTTTTACTTGTGATAGCTCTTTTTGGTTTTGATGACCCGCAGTTATTTCGGTTGTTACTATATGATTCTTCGAGGTGACTAATCCTTTCCAATGTCTGGCTGAAGACTTTAAACTTAGCACTTCTTGGGAGGTAACCCATGCTCTTGCAACACGGTAATATCTTTCCTTAACTCTTTTATTTCAAATGGTAACAGTTTCTCCTTGTTCATGCTTTTAATTTCATCTTTAGAACATTGAGGACAATGTTAGATTTAAGTTTGGGGGTATAGGAGAAACTTTTTGTTAGTTGCAATAAATAAACTCCAGAGCCTAGAAATTTATGCTTATTAAGGATGGCACTAACCAATCTAAGTGGATGGAAGCATTTTGGTTGTAGGAGTTGAGGAACCAATCTGATTAGATGGCAACATCTAAAGAGTCTATTCATAAAAGCACATAGCTCAGGTGTTAGAAATAACATGATAGTTTCACCATATCTCGTTGAGTCCTTTTCACTTCTATTTTTATTTTGTTTTCTTTGAAATATGTTTCTCTAAGTGATTAGGTGGGGCCCACGAATCAAGTTGTTACCAATGCTAGGGTGAATTAGAGTGATTGAGATACAACATGAAAAAAAAAAAAAAAAAAAAAAAAGTTGAAAAAAAAAGTTGAAAAAAAAAGAGAAAAAAAAAAAGAAGTTAAAAAAAGTTGGAAAAAAAAAGAGAAAAGAAAGAGAAATTGAGACCAGACCATCAGACCAACCGGAATAAATTCAATAAAGTCGACCACTGGAACCCTTGTATATGCCAGTTGTGTTGACCTAGAGTTAGGATTATCGACTACTTTGTTCCCTTGTATATGCCGGTGTGTTGATATTAGTCCGACTAGTATCTCAGTCCATTAGGATAGGTTCATTTTGGCGGAGGCCTTCAGACATATATGGGAAACACCGATCACTTAGTAGCATCAAAACCATCTATATTTTTCTCTATTTCCATCTTCTTGATCTATCCATGTGATTAGTTTTGACTCCGGGTATTGATGTCCATAGTGCAACTATCTGAGTAGAGCTTTGTGACTTATATATGAATTTTAGTATGCTTGAGTGCAAACTCGTGTACAGCAATTGGAATTTCGCATCGGGGTACTTCCTCCTGTAATCAATAAGTATGCCAACCAAGGAGAATCTTTAGTGCCTTCCAAGGTTTTGCGTAGATAGTTAGGGTCTGGAGTGTAAAGGTTTTGTGGGTACACCTCTGGTAAACCCTCCCGAGACTATAACTCGGCCACTAGGGCCACCTAGGGGTTTAAAGGCTTATTGCATACGCTAAATGCAATCGACGATGCCTGCGACAGTGAGTTAGGATTTTTATTTTCTAGAATAAATTTGCTCGAGGACTAGCAAATAATAAGTTTGAGGGTATTTGATAGACGCATTTTTGTGTCTGAATTGTCCTCATTGTCTCTATTGTTGGTCTCGATTTCTGTACTAATTTTGGTGTTTTTATGTGTGTGTAGGTGTTCTTGGAGAAATACACTTGTGCGGAAAAAGTTGCTCAAAAAGTGTTATTTGGACCCCCGGAGAAAAGTGATAAAGGCACCCTCTTTTTGGATAAGGGCACCCCCAAGGAGTCACATGCTAGTCGCACCCCGCAAACTGGTTAGGGGAACACCATCTTCCCCATTCGAATTGAATTTTGGCGGGAAAAGTATTTGCTAACGGAGGCGAGAATTAGGGTTGAATTTTGATCGAGTTTTAGAGAGACCGAAAGGTGAAATTTATTGGGTTTACTTCTTAGGACAAAACAGGCCTGGTATGGTCGTTTGGTTGAACCCAAATTGGCTAGAACTCGAGTTAGAAGGAATCAGAGGACGGGAGATATTCACGGTTTGGCTCGAGATATTCATGGGATTTCTGTGCGTATTAGAGGATAGAGTGTGTCTTAACGAGTTTTACTCCAACCTGGGAGTGTGTAAAACACCAGGGAACGCGTGAAGGGTCGAATCAGAGAAGAAAATATCCCCAAAAAATTCTCTTTAAACCCGAGTAATGGAGGATTATTGCGTGTTGATGAGCAAGATTTCTTGGTGATTATCGGTATAAATAGGATGCTGGGGTATCATTGAGGCAGGACGGAGAGATTAGGGAAGGTTTGGAGCACCACAGAGTCGAGAGAATCAAGTTCCAGGGAAACACCATTGCTGCTGCTGCTACACACCAAGAACACGAAGAATGTAGACGGCCGTAAACCGTCGTTCTTCAACGATGTAAACGACTCGCGTTTGTGGGTCGTAGTTGGAGGCAGACTTAAATGAATAGTAGCAACGACGAAAGGTGTTATCGCTCTCAGTAACAATTAGGTTTGTAACACTTATATCTTACAAACCCGGTTTTTATTTGATATCTCTCCTTTTCATCATTTGTAAGCACCTTTGAGCAATAAAATCATATTTTGAGCGTGTTTCCAACATGATGAGCTAAACCCCATTCTTTGGGACGACGGAGGAAGACGAATTTCATACATGGGTAAAATTATTTAATTCTTTTTTTAGACTTTTGCATTAATTTTAATTGAAATATGATTTGAATTAATTGGTTGTCATTTAATTTGATGATGTATGCTTAGCTTAAATGTTTTGATACATCATGCTTAGGATTTACAACCAATCTTTTGAGAATCTATCTTGGCAAAAATAAGAGTCAATGTTTTTATTGGTTGGATAATTGTTAAAAGAATTAATATTTGAACCTTTTTGTTATTAGTTTGGTGAATCTGAGTCCCAAAGACATCTCTTCATCCTGTGACAATATTTGTATATATTTTTCTTTAGTATTTTCTTTTCTTAAAACTTAAAATCAATCTCGTCAAGTTCGAGTGAACGACAACCTTTTTTATTACTACAACATCATTGAAAATAACCATCAATTTTTGGCACCGCCGCCGGGGACTTGTGTATAGATTTGTTTTTAGGTTTTATTTTTATTTTTATTATTTTTGTTCTTTTTTACGCGTTTTGGTATTTCTGTTTTCTTTCAGATTTGGAGTAGAGCGAAAGAAAAAGATAAAGTGCTGAAAAGAAAAGCAAAGCCAAAATAGGAAAGAAAAGAGAGATCCGAACGGAGTGAAGAAGAAAATTTTGTATATAGTGTAATTAATTTTTATTATTTTTTTTTTAGAAACTGTAATTAGGTAATTATTTTTGTAATTTTTATTTTTATTTTTGGACTTTTTAATTTATGGACTATCGGACATTATTGATTTTAAACCCTAAGGAAGGGTAATTTAAATATAAACTGCATAGGGAAGGACGGTGATTACGATATCACCTCGGCCCTCGGGTTCGTACATGACATAGGAGTCGTGGCCTCGAGTCGACTTCAACGGTTCATCCCCCGTCTGGAACGGGAGGTAAGAATTCTAAACACCCGCGAATCCCCCGCCCGGGGTTTCTTGGATGATTTCGTGTGAATATATGTCGAGGAACTGAATCCGGTTGTTTTAATTTCCTAGTAAAGGGCAAGGACTGGCCATACAAGATAAGGGTTCGGATTTCATCACCGTTCTCTTCTTGCCCGCCTTAAGAAAACGAAACCAAACACGAACCTAAGCCTAAAATTTTGACTAGAACGAGACCGATAGGGTAACGAGCTTAATAGGAAAGTCATTCGAAAAATATTGGTTACTCTTTAAGCATACTTCGAAGTTCATGATGGTTTCTGTGAAGTTGAATGCGTGACTGCGCCGCCTTGTAATTGCGGTGAGGCCTTGGGTATCAAAGCTCCACGCAGCTCCCTCGCCTCTATTCAACTTACTTAAACTCGGATTGATTCCGAGGGTTTGCTTAAATTGTAACGAATTCCCTTTCGAAGGATTAGAAGCTGGTCTAGAAACAATCTAAGTGGAGCCATCATGCTTTTTGTTTGCTAGAAATCAGTAGGTTTGTTTTGGTCGAGTCAGCCTTGTTTGTGTTTGTGTTTGTGTAGAATTCCCTTGCAGTTAGGATGTCAAACTGGTATTATAATAGCCATCACAATGAATATGAATATCCAACTGAACATTATGGACATCACTCTTTTTATGACCATAGTGTGAATAGTGGTTGGGAACGCCAACCTTTGGAAGGTTATGGGTCATACCATGGTGAGCCCAATTACTATCCACATGTGCATCGGTCATTCGAGCAAGAAGATTATAGTAATAGTTCTTCGTCTCTAGAGGATACAATCAAACTTTTGAAAAGTAGTCCTTATTATGATCCTTCTGTTCCTCTTCCTTCTCTAGAAGAGTCCCTCAGGGGTTTAGCTGAGTCGACACAAAAGTTAGCTGAATCAACATGTAAGTTAGCTGAGGTAAATAACGTAGTTATGGACGAAAGGACCGCAACAACGATCGAATCAGAAGATATCCTCAATAGATTAACTCAAAACTTAGATCCAACACTAAGGGAACTTTCTTTGGAGGAGACCCTTGAGAGGATAGCTGAGTCGACACGTAGACTTGAGTTAGAGAGGAATGAAAGTATTGCTCGAAATAACTTGAATTTCCAATATAGTGTATCCAATAATACCTTTGAGAATGAAGATAGTTATTCACATAATCAAGATGATGAGGTTAGAATTGGTAACACTACTTGTTTAGATGAGGTTCAACCATTTTCATGTTATTATAATAATAATTATGATGAGGATAGTGTTGATGAAGAATTTGAAATAAATAGGCATAGTGATCAGGAATTTGCTACTCCAATTGAGCTTTATAATAATAGAGTTATTTCTGGTTCAGATCCTAATAATTTTAACAATTATTCACCTATTCAGAAGGACGAGGATTTGACTAGAGATACTGTTTTAGACGATGTAGTATTTCATGTTTACGAAGTCGATAATGGTTTAGAGGAATGGGTTTATCCTGAGAATACTGTTTTAGAGTCCAAGGATTTAGAAACAATAGTCTTAGACAAAGAAGATGAACTCGTAGAGCTTTTAAATATGAGTGAGGATGCATCACCTGAGTATAACCTTAAAGAAGCAATTAACCATTTTCAGGATTCCGATGATCTAGAAATTAGGGAAATTGTAGCCAGTCTATCTAGAGACACCCAAAATTCTAAGTTTGGGGGTGATTATCATTCTCCTTGTGCCTTACCTTTAGCTCTTACAGAGATCCCTCACTTGGGACTTGATATGTGTGCCTCAACCATTGTGCCAGATTACCTTCATGCTAGCTCTCCCGAACCTAATAATGTCCAGAAGAAGCTCAGTTGTTAGAAACCCATCCTCTGGTTGATGTGGTTAACCCAGGCTATGATACCAAAATTGACTTTGTTTTCCCACCAAAAACTTTTCTTTCAATTGTGGGAACTTATGAGTTACAAATGTGTCGATTATTAAGTCTTGAGACTAAACCTAATTACTTTAGGATATTAGGGTCGACACATTTGCTTAAGGAAGACCACCAATCTTATTGTGGTCAGCTGTGTAAGTCAAAATTGATTGACTTAGAGGATCCTCAATTATTCAGGTTATTATTATGTGCTTCTAAGTTTTTATTTGAGTTTTTCCAGACTCTAGAACCTGATTTGGATCTTAGCTACGAGGAAATCCAACCCTTGAAAATATTTTATTTGGACCCGTTATAGAACTGAACCTGAACCACAATTAGATGTAGTCGTCTTAAACAGAAACTAGACAAGGGTGTGCTTTTCTTGGCAGGTTGGAGATTCCTTTTACTTGTGATAGCTCTTTTTGGTTTTGATGACCCGAAGTTATTTCGGTTGTTACTATATGATTCTTCGAGGTGACTAATCCTTTCCAATGTCTGGCTGAAGACTTTAAACTTAGCACTTCTTGGGAGGTAACCCATGCTCTTGCAACACGGTAATATCTTTCCTTAACTCTTTTATTTCAAATGGTAACAGTTTCTCCTTGTTCATGCTTTTAATTTCATCTTTAGAACATTGAGGACAATGTTAGATTTAAGTTTGGGGGTATAGGAGAAACTTTTTGTTAGTTGCAATAAATAAACTCCAGAGCCTAGAAATTTATGCTTATTAAGGATGGCACTAACCAATCTAAGTGGATGGAAGCATTTTGGTTGTAGGAGTTGAGGAACCAATCTGATTAGATGGCAACATCTAAAGAGTCTATTCATAAAAGCACATAGCTCAGGTGTTAGAAATAACATGATAGTTTCACCATATCTCGTTGAGTCCTTTTCACTTCTATTTTTATTTTGTTTTCTTTGAAATATGTTTCTCTAAGTGATTAGGTGGGGCCCACGAATCAAGTTGTTACCAATGCTAGGGTGAATTAGAGTGATTGAGATACAACATGAAAAAAAAAAAAAGTTGAAAAAAAAAAAGTTGAAAAAAAAAAAAAAGTTGAAAAAAAAAAAAAAGAAGAAAAAAACAAAAAAGAGAAAAGGAAATTGAGACCAGACCATTAGACCAACCGGAATAAATTCAATAAAGTCGACCACTGGAACCCTTGTATATGCCAGTTGTGTTGACCTAGAGTTAGGATTATCGACCACTGGTTCCCTTGTATATGCCAGTGTGTTGATATTAGTCCGACTAGTATCTCAGTCCATTAGGATAGGTTCATTTTGGCGGAGGCCTTCAGACATATATGGGAAACACCGATCACTTAGTAGCATCAAAACCATCTATATTTTTCTCTATTTCCATCTTCTTGATCTATCCATGTGATTAGTTTTGACTCCGGGTATTGATGTCCATAGTGCAACTATCTGAGTAGAGCTTTGTGACTTATATATGAATTTTAGTATGCTTGAGTGCAAACTCGTGTACAAAGAATTGGAATTTCGATCGGGGTACTTCCTCCTGTAATCAATAAGTATGCCAACCAAGGAGAATCTTTAGTGCCTTCCAAGGTTTTGCGTAGATAGTTAGGGTCTGGAGTGTAAAGGTTTTGTGGGTACACCTCTGGTAAACCCTCCCGAGACTATAACTCGGCCACTAGGGCCACCTAGGGGTTTAAAGGCTTATTGCATACGCTAAATGCAATCGACGATGCCTGCGACAGTGAGTTAGGATTTTTATTTTCTAGAATAAATTTGTTCGAGGACTAGCAAATAATAAGTTTGAGGGTATTTGATAGACGCATTTTTGTGTCTGAATTGTCCTCATTGTCTCTATTGTCGGTCTCGGTTTCTGTACTAATTTTGGTGTTTTTATGTGTGTGTAGGTGTTCTTGGAGAAATACACTTGTGCGGAAAAAGTTGCTCAAAAAGTGTTATTTGGACCCCGGAGAAAAGTGATAAAGGCACCCTCTTTTTGGATAAGGGCACCCCCAAGGAGTCACATGCTAGTCGCACCCCGCAGCTGGTTAGGGGAACACCATCTTCCCCATTCGAATTGAATTTTTGGCGGGAAAAGTTGTTGCTAACGGAGGCAGAATTAGGGTTGAATTTTGATCGAGTTTTAGAGAGACTGAAAGGCTGAAATTTATTGGGTTTACTTCTTAGGACAAAACAGGCCTGGTATGGTCGTTTGGTTGAACCCAAATTGTCTAGAACTCGAGTTAGAAGGAATCAGAGGACGGGAGATATTCACGGTTTGGCTCGAGATATTCATGGGATTTCCTGTGCGTATTAGAGGATAGAGTGTGTCTTAACAGAGTTTTACTCCAACTGGGAGTGTGTAAAACACCAGGGAACGCGTGAAGGGTCGAATCAGAGAAGAAAATATCCCCAAAAATATTCTCTTTAAACCCGAGTAATGGAGGATTATTGCGTGTTGATGAGCAAGATTTCTTGGTGATTATCGGTATAAATAGGATGCTGGGGTATCATTGAGGGGGACGGAGAGATTAGGGAAGGTTTGGAGCACCACAGAGTCGAGAGAATCAAGTTCCAGGGAAACACCATTGCTTTCTTCTTCTTACACACGAAGAACACGAAGAACAGACGGCGAAACCGTCGTTCTTCAACAAAGTAAACGACTCGCGTTTGTGGGTCGTAGTTGGAGGCAGACTTAAATGAATAGTAGCAGCGACAGAAAGGTGTTATCGCTCTCTGTAACAATTAGGTTTGTAACACTTATATCTCATTACAAACCCGGTTTTTATTTGATATCTCTCCTTTTCATCATTTGTAAGCACCTTTGAGCAATAAAATCATATTTTGAGCGTGTTTCCAACATGATGAGCTAAACCCCATTACTTGGGACGACGGAGGAAGACGAATTTCATACATGGGTAAAATTATTTAATTCTTTTTTTATACTTTTGCATTAATTTTAATTGAAATATGATTTGAATTAATTGGTTGTCATTTAATTTGATGATGTATGCTTAGATTAAATGTTTTGATACATCATGCTTAGGATTTACAACCAATCTTTTGAGAATCTATCTTGGCAAAAATAAGAGTCAATGTTTTTATTGGTTGCGATAATTGTTAAAAGAATTAATATTTGAACCTTTTTGTTATGAGTTTGGTCAATCCTGAGTCCCAAAGACATCTCTTCATCCCGTGACAATATTTGTATATATTTTTCTTTAGTATTTTCTTTTCTTAAAACTTAAAATCAATCTCGTCAAGTTCGAGTGAACGACAACCTTTTTTATTACTACAACATCATTGAAAATAACCATCAGGTATGGGAGAAACTTTTTAGTTGCAATAAATAAACTCCAACGACTAGAAATTTATGCTTATTAAGGTTGGCACTAACTAATCTAAGTGGATGGGAACATCTTGGTTGTAGGAGTTGAGGAACCAATCTGATTAGATGGAAAAATCTAGAAGAGTCTATTCATAAAAGCACAGATCTCAGGTGTTAGAAAAGAAAACATGGTAGTTTCGTCATATCCTCGTGATGGAAACATCGAAAGAATCCTGATCATTTTTTTTTTCTTTTTACCTTTGCTATGGAGAAATAGAGTGATTGAGATACTACAAAAAAAAAAAAAAAAAACCAGACCAGACCAGACCAGACCACTAGACCAACCAGAATAAATACAATAAAGTCGACCACTGGTACCCTTGTATATGCCAGCTGAGTGGACCTAGAGTTAGGATTATCCACCACTGGTTCCCTTGTATATGCCGGCGTGTTGATATTAGTCCAGACCAAGATCTCACCCATCGGGATAGGTTCACCTTAGTCAACATCATCCACGTTTTCTCTACATCCATCTTCTTAATCTATCCATGTGATTGGTTGACTCGGTTTATGATGTCTAGAAACTATCCGAGTAGAGCTCACACTTTATATGAATTTTAGTATGCTTGAGTGCAAAATCGTGTACAAAGAATTGGAATTTCGCATCGTGGTACTTCCTCCCGTAGTCAATAAGTATGCCAACCAAGGAGATTCTTTAGTTCCTTTCAAGGTTCCGCGTAGATAGCTAGGGTCTGGAGTAAAGGTTTTGTGGGTACACCTCTGGTAAACCCTCCGAAGACAACACTCTGCCACTAGGGCCACCTAGCGGTTTAACGGCTTGCTGCACGTGCTGAGTGTAGTAATTTTATTTTCTAGATTAGATTTGCTCGGGACTAGCAAATAATAAGTTTGGGGGTATTTGATAGATACATTTTTGTGTCTGAATTATCCTCAGTGTCTCTATTGTTAGTCTCGATTTTTGTACTAATTTTGGTGTTTTTATGTTTGTTTAGGTGTTATTGGAGAATTACACTTATGCGGAAAAAGTTGCTTGAAAAGTGCTTTTTGGACTCCCGGAGGAAAATTGCTATACGGACCCTCACTTTTGCTAAGGGGCACCCACGGCTATATATAGCCCATTTATCCATCGCACCCATCTTCTTCTTTTGAATTTTGGTTTTGGCGGGAAAATATTCACACTACTGGCAGATTTTTAATTCGTCATTTGGAGGGGTTATAGTGTGATTCAATGGCTCAAATTTCATGGGAAGACTTGATTTATCGTAACAGGAGTGGTATGGTTGATTGTTTCGTTAGAATTGGCTAGATAATCGGTGAGAAGAAAACAGGGCTACGTGGTTAAGAGAAGAAGATTTTCACGGGATTGTACGTGTCTTTATGTGCATGGCGTGAGATAGAAGTGTGATTGACTACATCTGAGGCGCGTACATAACGTGTTTGGAGGGTGTAAAGCACAAGACAATGCGTGAGGAGTTAAAACAGGGAAATTATCCCGTGGAGAATAAAAATGATAATGGAGAAGATACGGGAATTATTTGGGACTAATGAGGAGATATTCGAAGCCATGTGTAGTATATATAGAGTGTTGGAGTATCAGAGAAGGTTTATAGAGAGTTTGTGATAGAATTGGGAGAAGACAGAGGCGAGAATCGAGTTGCAGAGAACTTTTCTGCTGCTGCTGCACCTCAAGAACACGAAGAACATAAGACGCACGGCATACCGTCGTACATGCTACAGTGATAACGACTCACAGCCGAGGGTCGTAGTTCTGGAGACAGCTTTTAAAGAAACAATGATGAGGAAGCTTTTATCGTTCTTTGTAAGACTCGGTTTGTAACACTTATAACTGTTACAAACCCGGTTTTTATTATATTTCTCCTCTTTTTCACCATTGTAAACACCTTTTTGTGCAATGAAAAAATCCTTTGAGAGTGTTTTCACCATGGGGAGCTAGAACCCATCACTGGGACGACGGAGGAAGCTGTTTTGCACCCATGTGGTAATTCTATTTAATTCCTTTATGAATATTTGCACTATTATAATTGATTTATGATTTTTCTTGATTATTTGTGAATTCGTTAGATGTCGCATGCTTAGTCTTAGGTACTTTAGATGCGTCATGCTTGTGAGTTACATATAATTCTTTATAAAATCTACCTTGGTAAAGAATTAGAGTCGATGTTCGTTATTTTATGAGCTTTAATTGTCCGGAATTAATAGATAAACCGCATGAATGTGAGAATTAGTGGAATCCCGAGTCCCAGTAACTCTCTTCATCTTGTGACATAAATTGTATATTTTCTCTATTTTTATTATTTTTCTTTATTAAATCCTAGAATCGATTTCAACAAGTGTGAGTGAACGACAACCTTATTTACCACTATCCTAAATTCGATCAAGTTTCACTATGTATTGAGAGGTTACATAAATAGTCGAATGACTTTAAGTGTGTTACGATGCTTGGGGAAATAGAATTCATACCTACTCTTCCTATTTCTCTTTCCTATGTTCTTCCCTAGATACTTAGAAACTGGTCGACCCCTTCTCTCTTAGTGGAGAGGCGTATTTATAGGGAAGATACGTGGGGTCTACCGTCAGAGGCCGTTTGAACCTTATCTTCTTGTTCTCTGTGCTGATCCCGCTGGTGTCTTCGCTCTGGACCAATGCCCCCAGCGGCTATACTCGATGACGATGGGTCGATGCTTTCTCTTCCATATATTAGTTGACACGTACCCTATGGTTAGAGTGTTTAATGCGGGTGGTTGGGTCGCTTGCATGCGACAGTCAGCTGTCTGCGGCTCCCATCCCATCCATGTCAGTCATCCTTTCCCCCACCTTGATTCTTGGATCCCTCTCGGGATGGGGTAAAGTCGATCTTCGGATATGTTCCAATGCTTCGCAGTGGCTCACTCCTTCAGTGCTCCTCGGATCTTACCCGTCAGATCATCTCGAAGATGTATAGATGGAGGATGCCCCTTGGGTGTTTGATGTGTGTCATCGTGTCTCGATGTCCTGGATTATAATCCTTCCACGTGTGATCCCCTGGGCATGTGGCGAGTGATGAATTATGTGTATACATGCCCCTTGGGTTTTTTTTTTTTTTTTTTTTTTTTTTTTTACATGACTCTAAAATCAATTATTTATTTATTACACCTCTTACTCCTGTTGCTTTCTGTTTCTTCATTCATGTTTCCAAATATTTCCTTCCCTTTTGCGAGACTATCGCAATTTTCAATTGTCTTCAAGCACTGATTTCGCAATATATCTTCATCTCTCACTTCTATTGTGTCCACCATCAGCCTTTCTCTTCTTTGTTCTTCTTTGATACTCCTTTTCCAATTCTTCTGTTGAACAGCCCTTTCCTCGCAAGATTCCACATCGACTTCATAGCATTTTTGTCCCTCAGCCCAATCCCCTATTATAACTCCAACACCACTGGGATGTGGAAATTTGATGCACTGGTGGTAAGTTGATGCTACACCCAAGATCTCATGTAACCAGGGTCGCCCAATTAATGCATTATAAGGGGATTCCACATCGACTATGCAAAAAAAGATTTCAGTTGATAATCCATTCAATGGTATTCGCATACGAGCTTCTCCTTTAGGTTTATTATCAGTACCATTAAAACCATATATCTTATATGTTGAAGGTATCAAATCTTCATCTTTGCCCCCCATAGTCTTGTAGGTGTGGTAAAAAAGGATGTTTACAGAGCTTCCGGTATCAATTAAGATTCTATTTATTGCCCATGAATTTTCTGCACTATCACTTTCATCATCAACGGGTTTTGGATTAATTTCTAATCTCACTACTAATGGACTGTCATGCAACTCGCCACCTTCAGGTACTTTTTCGCGGTAAAAGAAATAATCTGCGCTTGCCATTCTTTCAGTGGCGATGACTTCGCGATATTCATTACTTCTCTATTGTCAACATCACTTGCGAAAACTCTACCGAGAACACTATCATGAAAATATTCAATTGTCCCGTATTTAATGTACGATAGAGTTGCAGAACAAGTTTTTGGCCTTCGTTCCAACTTCTACTACAAATGTCTCTTTCCCTTTTGTCGTATTTATTCTGTGATTTTCTGGAGGTGTTGGTAATGGTTGAGTCTTCTCTTCACATTTTAAGAATTGGTTTAGCTTCCCTTGATCTATCATTCTCAGGATGATTCTTTTTATATTCCTACAATCATTCGTTAAGTGCCCATGAAAATGGTGATAGGAACAGAATTCATGACTTCGTCACACCCGGAGGTGGTTCATTCCCCATGTTCCATGGTGCAGTATGTTTTCCATCGGGATTATATCTTCCCATATCTTCTCCACACTAGCGTTTAGTGGTGGCATCTTGATTTCTTCCCATACGACTCTATTACCTCGCTGTCCTCTATGATAATTCTCGCCTCGGCCTCCATAAGTCTCTTGTGGATTATGCCTCTGTCCTCCATAGGTTTCTTGCGGTTGATCAAGCCTCTGAATTTTATTATTTCCGCCACAGTTGTAGAAATTTCTTTCTCTTTCAAATTCTTCCTGATCGCGACTCCCCATATCTACCAATTTTTGCTGACCATCATTTGGTATCCTCACTCCTTGTTGACCTTGCGAGGTACTCATACAGTTGTTTATCAATTTGAGTAACAAACTTGCATTCGCAGCTCCTGAACTTGTATTCGCGACAGGGTATGATTCCATCTCATTTTGCTTTTCCTCTAGAGCAATATACTCCTCCTGAAGCTCTCACAACTCAGTCATGGTGATTGTATTCTTGACTCTAAAAATTTGAATATACAATAGATTTGTCGCGAACATAGCATTAATGAATGATAAGATGAGATATCTCTCCTCCACTCGGCCAGCCATTTCGCTACACATTGTCTTCCATCTCACAGTTAGATGCTTCAAACTTTCACCAACCCTTTGTTTTAACCCAAATACATCTTCAATACCTGGTCGCGAGGAATTATTACTTATATATGCCCCTAAAAATATAGCCTATAAGTGATTGAAAGATGTTATTGTATTTTTCGGTAGCCCTTCAAACCATTTCAAAGCTTCTCCTATCAGACTTGATGCAAAATATTTGCACAATATAGCATCATGATTCTCCCATTGTAGCATACATCTCATATAAGCTTTGATATGCTGTATCGCACAAGTTGTTCCATCGAAAATGCTGGTTAATGCCGGTAAATTGCACTTCGGTGGTATTCCTCTTAATTGTATCTCTTGTGTGAACGGAGTTTTCGCAGCTTCTTCTATTGCTTCGTCCAACCTGCTCTCTTTCCTCCTCCCCTTTACTTGTTCATTATTCCTCTCATTTCTGCAAGTTCTCTCAAAATTTGCTCATTTACATCAGAATTTAAATCTACTGGTCTTTTTAGTTCTGTTTCTCATCGCCTGCGTTCATGTCTACTTTGACTTTCTTGTTCATCATTCTCTTCCCGTATTTCTCTGCGATCTTCTCCTTCTTTTCTTTCGCGAATTCGCACACCATTATATCTATCGATTTCTCTTCTTTGGTGCCTATCAGCTCTCCTTTGTGCTTTTTCATATTCTTCATTAATATTATCATTGTTGCGATTTTGTTCTCGCCTTCTTTCTCGATTATCATGATTATTCTGGCGAATTGCCTCTTCTAACTCTTGTTCTTCCATTTCTACTCTCAATCTTTCTCTCTCGCGAGCTAGACGTGCTTGTTCAACATAATGTCTTTCAATTTCATCCTCAATCTCTTTTTGCCTCCTCTGTGCTTCTCTCCCATGCAATATTCTTCTTCCTTCTTCTTGATTTTCTTCATCAACTCGATTATTTTGCCTCTGACGCTGCCTATTTCCTTGATTTTCATCATTCTGCCCATTTTGAAGAGTCTCGGGACGTGGAATATAACGATCTTCCATCATTTCTCCTCTCTCGCAATGTTCCCTGCCTGGATTTTGCGCTTCTCCTTGGTTTTCTTCATCAACAGCTTCTGTAGGTAAATTTCTCCTTATTTCCTCTCTAACTGATCTTGAGCTTGATCTTGTAGTGCTTCTCGTCCTTCTGTTTTCTAATCTCATGTTTGCCATCCTCAATTCATGATTCTGTCTTGTTAAATTTGCACGTTACTCTGCCTCTAACCGTCTTTCTTCATGTATTGTTTGTCTCAACGCCTCTAATGCTACGATCTCTTCATTTCCATGAATTATCTCTCCAATCTCTTCTCGGTCTCTCCCCTCTTGTCCATTGTTTACCAATTGTTGTTCTTCTTCCCCTTTGTCCACAGAGTCTGATCTCCAAGTATGCACGCTTACTCTATCAAAATCCACAGTTCTATCCGCCACTGGTTGAATTGGTGATTGAATTTGATTTTCTTCATCATTCCTTATGTTCCTTCTTGAGGATTCTCCCATTTCATTTCTCTCTTCTCCGGCAAGTCTCCTACTTCTCCTAACAGTTGTTGGTTGCTCAGATGCATTTCTCCTTCTAACCATTTCTTAATTTTGGTAAACTGTTGAAAATTATATCAAATTCCTTCTCTACTACTCCAAATTCTTTCAAATCACGATGTGAATCCTTACTCAAATAGCCCTTTCTAGCGCCAATATGTAGTTGCTGGAAATCCTACACTACACCCCTCACAATAATCCACACAACTAAGACATTTGAAGATGAATAACACTGATTTTTATTGATTATTTCCTTGAATGTTTACAGGGTAAAATAGAAAAGAGCTAAAGAAATTACAATCACCACAAACTTTCTCTCTCCTAATGACTCGACTTACATTCTGAAAAGAATCCTCCTTGCAACAGACTTATTCGACTCTTTATATAGGGTAGTATACAATGGATGACAGCTAAGTTGTCCTTTATTTTTGGAAACGACTTGCGAAATATCGCAAGTGTACAAGTATACAATCTCGCAACTCTCCTAAACTTCGCTAGATCTTCACACTTTTCTCATGTTTTGGCTGTCGTCATTCATTGCGTCATTTATATTTCTCTTCTGCGACACCCTCGCAATGTTGTTGTTTATTAATCCCGCGAAGTATTGATGTCGCGATATTCTGATCCTACACCCCGTCTGGAACGGGAGGTAAGAATTCTAAACACCCGCGAATCCCCTGTCAGCGGGTTTACTGGATGATTTTGTATGCATATATGTTGAGGTCTTGAATACGGCTGCTTTAAATTCCTAGTAAAGGGCAAGGACTGGCCATACAAGATAAGAGTTCGGATTTCATCACCGTTCTCTTCTTGCCCGCCTTTTGGTTACTCTTTAAGCATACTTCGAAGTTCATGATGGTTTCTGTGAGTTGAATGTGTGACTGCGCCGCCTTGTAATGCGGTGAGGCCTTGGGTATCAAAGCTCCACGCAGCTTCCCTCGCCTCCATTCAACTTACTTAAACTCAGATTGATTCCAGATGGGTTTGCTTAAATTGTAACGAATTCCCTTTTGAAGGATTAGAAGCTGGTCTAGAAACAATATAAGTGGAGCCATCATGCTTTTTGTTTGCTAGAAATCAGTAGGTTTGTTGTGGTCGAGTCAGCCTTGATTGTGTTTGTGTAGAATTCCCTTGCGATTAGGATGTCAAACTGGTATTACAATATCCATCACATTAATGAATATGAATATCCAACTGAACAATATGGACATCACTCTTTTTATGACCATAGTGTGAATAGTGGTTGGGAACGCCAAACTTTTGAAGGTTATGGCCCATACCATGGTGATCCCAATTACTATCCACACGCCAACCGGTCGTATGAGAAAAATTCCTCTCTACTAGAGTCAACACGTAAGTTCGCAGAAATGAATAACTTAGTTATGGACGAAAGCAATGCAACGAGTGAAATCTCTTTCCTAGATTCAATAAGGAAGTCATGTGAGTCGAGTCACGATACAATAAGGTAGTCATGTGATTCGAGTCACGATACCATAATGAAGTCATATGAGTCGATTCGAAAGCTTTTGTTAGAGGCCCAGAATGGAACTGCTCGAGATAATCTTAGTGTTTCCAATAGTACCCCTGAAAATGAGGATAGTTATTTACATAATCAAGATGACGAGGATAAAATTGGTAACACTACTTGTCTAGATGAGGTTCAACCATTTTCATATTATGATTATGATGAGGATAGTGTTGATGAAGAATTTGAAATAAGTAGGCATAGTGATCAGGAATTTGTTCGCTTCTATCTTAGATTGTTTTTGACGTTTAAGGATCTCTTTAGCTTCTTTGCGATAATGTTCAAGCTTTGCTTCCTCTTCTTCTTCTCTTTTCCTCTTAAGTATCTCTTCTTCCATTGCGGCAATTGACTTGGTGGTTTCTTCCTTCCTTTTTAGTTTTTCTAGTATAAGGGCAACTGAGTTGGTGGATGATAATTGATTTCCCAACGGAGTGGATAGTTTGTTCTTCTTGAGTTTTTCTTTTTCCATGGCAATGATGAAATCGGTTGTTGTTGTTGGATTTGAGATGGTGGTGGATGATAATTTATTTCCCATCGGAGTGGATAGTTTGTTTTTCCTAAGTTTGTATTTTTCCATGGAAATGATGAAATCGGTAGTTGATGATGGATTTGACATTGGAGGTATCAAGTGCAATGGGTGAATCCATTGCATTAAATAGAGGAATGCACAACGGCTTTATAGTGCTGGTATAGTCAGTTCCCTAGTATCAATGCCGGCACTTGTCTTTGCTGGTTTATGCTTTAAAAAAATAGTCGTTGGGAATTGAATTTTGAAACGCCGGCATGGTTTCAAAAAACTATGAAACGCTGGTACAGGGAACCGGCATTCAATCTATAATAACGACTATGCCGGCACTTGTTAAATTAAAAAAAAAAAAAAAAAAACTGCTAGTTTTTTGAAAAATAAGACCGTTGGAGATTTATTTCTATATAATACCCCCCATTCCTTTGGAAAAATCTTCACAAACCACCCATCAAATAACAAAAATCATTCTCTTAAGAAAGCAAGCACGGTTAAAGCTTCACAAGGGACGGGGGATTCATCATCTACCTCTATTTTCAAAGTAAGTAGATTTACTAACAATATGATCCTCAATACTATGACGCATAACTAATATAATCTTCTCTTACAGAGTCATCATTGCAAGTGTCAAATTTGCAAGTCACCTTCTCATCTAGCCATGGACTGTCCTTTTATTTATTCAAAGTGTAGAAGCTGTGATGGGACACGCCGGTTTTGGATTGCAAAAACTAATGATACTGAAAATGGAAGAATGTTTCTAAGGTGTTTGAATCACCCAAAGTGCGATGAGTTTCAATGGTTTGACAAAGCTGTTGAACTAGCAGAGTCAAGAGAAAACCACAAGGGTCAATGCAAGCCTATCGATGGGTGTGATGGGTGTTATATGAAGGGAAAGGAATATGTTGAAAAGGAAGAAGAACCAATGAAGATGATCCTTGACACCCCCATCCCGGACGATGTCTTCGAAGAGATTCGAGAAAGGCTCAAAGGTTCACAATTGTTGAAAAGGGATGGAAATAGATTATCTTTAACCAAATGTAATCCATTCCATGTTTTTTAGCATGTTTTAATTAAAATTTTCAAATCCAATGTAATAGATTACTTAGGAATAAAATAAAAGAGCATTCGAAATGGATTTATATTCCAAACTAGCGAAACCGGCATAGAAGAAATCAAGCTTACAAATGCCGGTTTTCGACAACTATGAAAATTTAAAAATATCATAAAACTAAGCACAAATTTTAGAAAATACTACTATGCCGGTACCTTCCAATATCTATACAGGAACATGGAATTTTTAATCTTCTTGTTCCGCTATGGTTTTATAAACAATTTCATTGCCGGTATCAAGGACCGGCATTGATTTATAATTATCTTGCATGCCGGAATAGTTACCGGCACTGTTGAACCGAAACTTATCTATGCCAGCAACAGTCGCAAATAAATCTTGCCAGTATAAACATGTTCAACATAAACCAATCACTAGAAATCAAAACATGTTCAACATAAACCAAACAACTGGATTCTGCTATTAAATGCTTTTAATCCAGGTATCATAAACCAAAAGTAAACCAAACAACTAAAGAGCTAACCACGAGGTACAAACGAAAACAAGTTCGGAATTGTTCAAGACGTAACAACCACTATCCAAAAAAAGAAACACAACTAAAGAGTTAATCACTTGGTCTTTTGCTTCTTTTGGGCCGGTTTGTTCTTAGTTTCCCCGAACAAAACTTTTGCACTAGGGTCGGTTTCTTCAATTCTATCAAGCTTTTCCTCGACTTCCTTCATTTCTTCAATGGATAGCACCTCTCCTCCTGGTACTTGCAACCCAACATCTTCTTTAACTTGCCAATCCGACGCCGCTAGTTTAATACATCAAACACATAATTAGTATACATATAAGATTATGTGTACATTAAACGACTAAGCAATTAACAATACTTACTAGCAATCCAACGGTCTTATTAAATTGGGTCATCGTAGGTGGTGCCTGTGCGGGAGTTGGAACGGGAGGGTTTTTCTGGGGAGGAACTTGGACGTTATCCGGGCGGACGACATAAGGATGTGACCATTGCGGGTAATCTTCCATGTAGTCGGCATCAACTTCATCACCGTTTTCAGCAATCTCCAACTTTTCCCAATGACTAATATCTACCAAACGACGTGGTTCCCTATCACTCCAATCTGTTGGGTCCGATTTTGGAACATACTCTATATGCAACCGATTTGGAGTTGAAAAGCACCGAGAAAGGTCAAGATCAAAACATTGAAAAGAGACCTTCTGGAAATGTGCTAATTGCTTATATCCAAGTTGGCGCATCACACGTGTAGGATTAGCCATAACGTATCCTTTTGGGTGGAACAACGACCCATGGTAAAATGCAACGTTACCAAACCTCAAAACCTGGCGGTTTCCTCTAGCCTCCTTGTAAGGGTCGAACACAACATCTTTGGTACTCATTGCGTCCAAAGTCAATCTCATATCGATCAGTCGACTTATGTTACCGGGCTTTGGAGTATTGTTGAACTCGTATCTCTTAGCTATAGGCGTATCGGGTTCTGGAAGGTATATGATCTTCAAGGAGGGGGTAGACCTTGAACAAGGTTGGGAAGTGTTCATAAGCCCACACCTATTCCAATGTGAAGCAATAAGTTTTGTTTCTAAGTTCACGATAAGGGTACATGTGAACAATATACATAATAACAAAAGTTTAAAAACAAATTACCTGCGCAGAGAGTGAAATTCCCCGATGATTAGTTGGTTTTAGCCTTAGAGGCCCTTCTCATCTCCGTCATCAAATGTGCCATTACCACGGTGCCCCAAGAATAATTATAGACATCTTCCAACGGATCCAAGTACTGAAGGTAGTTCACACTAACCCTGTTGCCATTGTTGTCAGGGAATACCCTAGTGCCCAAGATGTATAACAGGTAAGCAACGGCAGTATAACGAATTTTTTTAGGGCCCCATCCATCCTCCAAACTTCTTTTCTTTGTGTTTTCAAAATTCTTCTTAAGCAGCGTCAACTTGATTGTCTTTGTCTTACCAGACGTGGATTCATAAAAGCTCTCCACAAAAGTTTTGTAGTCCCAACCAAACAGCTTGTTAGTCAGACCGTGCAACTTCGACCATTCTAGGTCCAAAGACTCAACTCCTTCTGCAATTGATTTGTCGATAACATTCAAGCCTAGAATGTTCTGATCATCTTCATGGATGAAGGTCATCTCCCCAAAAGGGAAGTGCATGGTATCGGTTTCACCATGATACCTTTCGACGAAGCAATTGACAGTAACAGAATCATGCTTCACATAATTTTCAACCAAAGCATATTGACCAGAATCCTTTACTATTGTTTGGACCTCTTCACATTCCTCGGACAAATTCCAACCATCCGCGGCTTGGTTTCGGCAAACACGCACAGCCTTCTTATGATCCTATACTTAGGAGAGACAATACAATTAAGAGATTTTACATAAATACACAACAATACATATGTACAAGATAGAAAATGCTTACATAGGTTTGATTGATAGTACGAGCCCACGAGTGCTTGTATCCAAATAGTGTTTTTGGTTCCGGAGCTTCACCTCAAATTCTACCACGTTTAAGGTCAGGTATCATGTCATTAATATGAGGAAGGTGGGAACCTTTAAATTTCACTTTGACGTTGCCCTTCTTGCCATTGCCTTGTGTTGGTTGTTGACTTGGCCCACCAACTTCGCTTTGGCTTGCTAATTGACTTTCCGCTTCATCTTGCTCATCTTGATCATCGTTCTCAAGGTTTGCAAGTCGAATACGGTCACCACCACTCTCCCAAATTATCCCTCTTGTACCAGCCCCCAAACGCATCTTAGGACCTTCATCTTTCCCTCGAGAAGGCAGAGACTGAGGAGTTTCAAGACCATCCTTCCTTCTTATCTTAGTGACAGCATCTTTAGTTTTTCTTTTGTTAGCTTCCTTTGCTTTTGACCTATACGTAAGCACACAAAAAGCAATGAATATAAGACATCTTTAGTTCCGGCAGTAAACATTGACTATCGACAGTGCCGGTACCAAGTACTGGCATACAAATGTAACCTAAAATCTATGCCGGTATTTGTGACAATTTTCCTGTATGTTTTAAGTCCACTACCACCATGCTCGAATTATTACAAAAGAATGCCGGCACCCAAAACCGGCATACAATGCAACCAAAAATCTATGCCGGTACTGGTGACAAATTCATAAACTCTCTTGTATGTTTTAAGTCCACTACCGGCATACACAAATTATTATCAAAGACTGCAGGTACTAAAAACCGGCACTGTATTCATCCTAGATTGAATGTCGGTAGAGAAAATTCAGTTTCTGGTGAATCTAGGGTTGGAAACCGGTACAGTATTTATCTTAGATTGAATGCCATTGTGTTCATACAAATTTCAATGCCGGTACTCTCTGAAACTCAACTGTTTGAGTTAGGGTTCGCGATTCTAACCTAAACCCATCGCTATAAATCGATTTAAACACTCATAAACTAGTTCAAAATCACCTACCTTCTCACAGAAGCCATGCTTGTGAGGGCTTGATCGTCAGAGAACGTTGCTTCTTTGTCTTCTTGCTCTTGAGCAATCGTAGCAATTCTTTGTTCCTGTTTTCGTTGAGCAATCGATTTTGAGTTCGATTGGACATTTGGTTTCTTTCGTGGAGGCATTGTTTATGATTCGGGTAGGTTAATCGACGAAGAAATTTTTGAATCGACGATTAATCGACGAAGAACGGATGAAGAACGATGAAAAAAGAAAAATCAAAACCTAACCCTAACAGTGCCGGTACTGAAATAGAAATGGGGATATATGAATTTGGTTTTTGATTTTATTGTTTTAGTAGAAAGGGTAGTATGGTCTTTTCATAATGTTTTTAATTAACCAAAGGGTATTTTAGTATTTTCATACCCAAAAATCACCCCTTAACACACACACCATGGGTTGGGAGAAGTAATCAATATCCCCCAATTTCGCGCTCTTAAATATATCTTTCTACCCCATCAAAAACATATATCTTGTGTACCCCCGAAAAAACCATTAATCTTTCACAACTAAACAAATTTAAGAAACAGAAACATCATCTCATCAAAAAAAAAAAAAACAGAAACAACTTTCGATCATTATCTTCTAAACAGTGCCAGTAGGGTTCTTGGAGCACCGAGAATTATCATGTAAAAATATCCATCATCACAAAAACCTCTTTCAGTTTTTTTTTTTTGATTGATTAACTAAGTGACTAAGTCCTTTTTAATTAGATCGTAGATTCTTAAATCTAGTTTTGAGAATCCAAAAATAACTTGTCATTCTTATTGCTATGGTTTTAGAAGTCTATCACTCGATAAGATAATAAAGGAGACATTCTACAATAGTTATGCCATCTAGAATGGCATAACTCTGATAATAGTAATCTTAGTATCATAGATTCATAACTCATCCAGTTGCTTGGATTTAAAATGGTGATTCTACAATATTTATTTATTTTGAAAACCAATTTTATATACCCAGTAGTCATCATTCTAAAGCTTATCAAGTCAACACCTATAGAAGATCATTTTTCTAATCAGACCAATAAATTGTCTTAAGTTTCGGTACCGATGTTAAGAATGTGCAACAATTAATCTTCAACAGAAAAAAAATTTGAATCGTTGTGCATCATCTTCTTTGGATTACCAGAATATGCTTCAAACCATGGATTTCCTAAACATGATTCTAATGATTCCAGAATTGAGTTGCCTAAGTTCTTCCCCAATATTGTGCCCTATTTATTATAATTTCTTGTTTTTTTGGAAAGAAAATTATGGATTCATTCTCATTAATTATCCGCATATATATAGTGACGTTTTTCTCTTTCTTTTTATGGTTTAATATTTAGGGGTATGGGTATCAAAAAATTCAGAAAAAATTACGATTTTCATTCTAACTAAATTATAACTAACATAACTAATCATTAGGGGTACCGTTAGTATTTCTTGGGGGGTATATAAAGGAACGCCCTAAACCAAAATATGGTTGCATAATGTGATACATCTTTTATGGCCTAGTTAGCAATTCGGCATTCGGCAAAAATACGGATCAGGAAAAATCTGCTCATTAATCGGCAAAGCAAAATCTTAATTCGGTCAAAAAAGCGGTCAAATATGCGTGATGTGGGAAAAATTCGGATTCACGCTAATTCATGTATAATGCGATTGATATATGGAAATGCAGCACATAAAATTCCGCATATATAAACGAATACAAAACACTACTATTAGTGCTGCATCACCAAATTTTAACTTAATTAAGGTTAAGTTGAAGGAAATCAGTTGACAATAGGCCACATAATACTTTATTTAAGTTTTCCTAAGAGTGGGACCATTGTTTCTCTTTATATGCTTTTAAATTTTGTTATGACCATTGTCAAATTGAAAAAAGTGAAAGTATCTCTTTTGCAGAAACGGAGGGAGTAAAAGAAAACTAAAAGTGTGATGTCAGTTCAATGGACCCACCACGAATTATGAGACGCATATCTTTTAAAAAGCGTGAAATTCCCGTTTAGTTCATTGAAATTTTAAAAAACACGTTTTACAACCGGGGTTGGAAATGTGCGGCAATTTATTGCGACCAGAACTGATTCGCGATTAGTCGCGAATAATTCGGAAAAAAAATCGCCGAATAGGCTTTGTGGTGGTTTACATAATGGCTATGTATTCGATTTTTAAAAATTATGCCTAAAAGAATAAGCATCATTAAAAAAAATTAAACTAATGATACTTATCATTTTCGATCTAAGATAACAATCATGGACACAAAGGGTGGAAAAAGAAACTAGTAAGGTTTAATCACAAGATAGTACACACGAACCTGTGAGAGAGTTGATAATTGCCCATTTTGTAAGGTTGAAGGAGTGGTATTGTTTCCATTTCTCTTAACTTCCTCACAAAATTTTCCTTTCCTTCTCTCTTCTCCTTGTTGGATTTTTGTTCGCTAATTCTTCGGAACCTTACATCTTATAGCGTGAGAAATTGAGTAGGCCTAATGATCCGAATTTGATTGGGGATCAAAGATATTAATTGTGGGCCTCCCACTAGAGGACAAAAAAGGTCACCCAAACCTAATTTGGATCATCCCTTAGTAAAAAATTTTCTAAATACCTAAACTACCCCTGAATGATTAGTATTAAAACTTAATAAAGTTAATTTAATTAGTGTGGTTAGATTATGTTAGATTAAAATCAGATTTTAGATTTTTTTTTTTTTTTTTTTTTTTTTTTTTTTGAGTTGAGAAGAAGAAAACGGGGTTTTAGAGGAAAACTTGGGGTTTTTAGAAATGAATAATTCAAGTAGGGGAAATGATGTTGGAGAAGGTTCAAGTAACAAAGATGATTGTGTTGATGGTAAGATTATCTTAAATTCTCCCATGGATTGGATATATCTCACAACACAGAGAAAGAGTCGTCAATGTCGAGGGATGTATACCCCAATGACTCTATAAAGTCGTCAATGTATTGACACCAAAAATGACGACTCAAACCTGCAACTTTTCCAGGCTATGAAAAATCGTCAGGGGACTCAAACCTGCAACTTTTCCAGGTTATGAAAAATCGTCAGGGTAATATGATATACCCTGACGACTATTAACTTGGGTCACAAAGAGTCGTTATTTTGTGTGTCTATACCAAGACGACGCTGAAATTTTTTGGGACAGAGAGGCTGTTTGTTTTTCACCTAGGGTCGTTGACCTTTAAAAATGGGTCGTCCATAGAGGATCGTCATAGGTTTCTATATTATGTTAACGACTCTAATCTAGGGTAAAAAATATGAAAACCAGAAATACGGTCGTTATCTTGATCATCATATACCCTAACGATTTTTTATGGTCTCTACATGCATATGAAAAATCGTTAGGGTTTAGGCTTGTCGAATTGACGACCCTTTTATCAGAATCGAAATTTTTCGGGTGAGGATTTTTTTTTCTTTTTCTTGAAGTCGTTAATGGAGGAGAAGAGAAGAGTCAAGAGGGTGAGAGGGGAGGGAGTGATCTTTTTTTTAGAACTAGAAATGAATTGGAGCTTAAGATTAAGGGTTAATAGGTTTTTAAGATTTATTTTTAGTGAAGGATAAAATAGTATTTTCATAATCGGTTTAATACGCCCCTGAAAAATTTGGGTGTAAATAGAATATCAAGGCCCCCAATTAATATCTTTGGCCCCCAATCAAACGAGGCTAATGATGGTCACACTCACACAACCAAACAGAACCAACGTTTTTACATTTGACCGTTCACACTTTGGGAGAAAAGATAACTCTTGCAGCAGGGAAAACTATCATTTGACTAATCAAAAATACTTTTCATGGTTATTGTTTAATGTTGTTTTTTCAATATTTCAAGTTTATACATATTGTTCCCTAAATTTAACAAATGGCAGGGTTCAAGAGCATAGTTCAGTGTTATCCCATCAACTCCGGTAATGAGGAAATCAGCCCCGCCGCCGTAAATGCTTATAATAGATTAAGAGTTTTTTTATTTTTAAAGCCGAAGGAGAATTAAACAAATCAGATTAGCATATTAAAATGGGTTATTTGTTTTTAGATTCCATAAACTTGGTCTTAGGCCTATTCCTATGCGCAAAATTGGATTAGAACACTGAACGGAAATTTAGTTGATGCATAAACCAAAATATGGTTGCATAATGTGTTATGCATCTTTTGTGGTGGTTTGCATAATGGCTATGTATTCGATTTTCAAAAACAGCGCCTAAAAGGATAAACACCTCCGAATTTTCGTAAAAACTCTAAATTTAATATTGTTGTTTGTACTCATTATGTAGATCTCTTTAAAATCTTTCCAACGAGATAAAATTTGTAAAGTTCCATGACACGGATTTTTAGATTTGTTATATTCTAGTTCACTAGCCAATTATACCCCTGAAAAAATAGGATACATAAAGAGTTACAGCAATTGGACTAAAAGGGAGGGAAAATTTTGTCCAGTGAAAAATGAACCAAAATTTTGATCACACCACCAAACCATTTCCAATCTTTTTATCACATTGCACATTTGCGTTGCTATAGAAGGGACTCCCTCCCTTAGGGCCACTCCAGTAGATCGGCCCAAAAACAATGTTTGAATACCATGCGGCATGGAAAATGAGTTGCGCTACTATGGGAAAACCACTGAGCGATGGAGTTACTATAGACAATTATTCTTAACATCGCTGGCTTCATAGATCACATTGCGCGATTTACTTAATATCGCTAGCGATTTACTTAATATCGCTAGCGATATTATGGATATCAATCAGCAACTATTTTCCAACAGCTAATTCTCCTCTGCTGTTCTTATATATACGCCCTTGTACTTCTTCAAATTACTCACACCTACTTCTATATATATTTCACCTATTTCTCTATCTGTATTTTCAATTTTAAATTTCATAATCATTAATGGCGAGATCCATTGAAGAGAGGAATGTTATTATGAATCGGTTTTAGATTACAACAAGAAATGCATCAACGGAGGTTGCAACAACTTGATGATGAGGAAGCTGAAGATAAACAACTAAACGGCACTCTAATGCTTGTACATACGGGCCACATACCTAGAGTTCTAGAGCCACGAAGTATTCTCAAGAAGATATACGTATCGAGGGAGTGAATTTTACCACCAGAAGCCACAATTATTTTCTTCCAAATTGTGTGTACTCTGATGAAGATTTCCAACGTCGATTCCACATGCCTCGGCACCTGGTAAAAAATATTATTGATGAGCTTTGTTGAGTAGCATCAGTTTGATGCACTACATATTAGTCTTGAACAAAAAGTTACTTCGGCTCTAAGGATTCTAGGTTATGGCAAACCAGCAGATGCGAACAATGAGTACCTTCGTATGGGTAAAAAAAACTTCATTTACTTACATTTCATTGTTTTACGAAGTAATAATTAATCATTTTGGTCCAACCTATTTACGAAACACAACCGAGGAAGATGCTAGCCAAATTTTGAGGGAGAATGAGGATAGCTTGATTGTATGCATTGGATATGGCAGAGATGCGGTGTTTATTGGCCAGGTCAATATAAGGGTCATTTTCTGAAACCAACCGTTATCCTTGAAGCTGTTGTTTTTATGATTATTAGATATGGCATGCTTTTTTTGATCTTTCGGGCAAAATGATATTGATGTTTTGTACAAGTCGCCTCTGTTTGAAGATCTAAAGTATTAATTTTCTGCCCAAGTTCATTTTACAATCAACGGACATCAGTACACTCATGGATATTATCTTTTGGATGGTATTTATTGATGCGTGTCGTAACCACAACAAATTAATTAATATTTTTCAACCTAATTAACAAGTAATATAGTGGTAGTTAAGTTCGTTCCCACGAGGAGCAAGAGGTTTTAGTTGTCTTAATTGTCACAAAAAGGGGGTGTAAAGTAAAAGAAAGTAAACAAAGCAATTAAAAGATAAAGTTGAAATCAATAAGAGGGACAAGATCAATGAATCCTTCTTCGTTGCAAAACAATGATTCAAGTTATGTTTTTCATCCACATGTTATTAGTCACAGATTATCACCAACCGTAGGATAGCAGGTTCTCTTCGCTAACCCCAAAATCCCTTATTTCACTGAGTAACAAGTTCGCTTAGTTATCAGATTCTATTCAAAAGAACCACCTTGAGGTTCGCTTACAAGATGTAATTCCCCGAATGCATTAAGATTTATGAATTTAGGTTTAGTACTAGTAGTTAAACTCGGTTCGCTTGGTCCACTTTCTAGCGTTGTTTTCACACACAATTGCTCCACGGAATCCCTCCGCAAGGTCTCGTGTTTGTACTTATGTAAGAGTCAAGAAACGATTACTTATCCCCTAACTTTCACTAGCTTTAGATCAATTAACAAATCAATTTAGTTGGCCACCCAAACAATCTATCAATCAATCATGAATGTATAAACATTCCTATTAGTAAAAACAAACGATAATCATGTGAAAAACTTCAAAGTAGATTTAAAACAAAACTCAAAACATGTTAAGAACTAGGAATTCATCCTCAATCAATAATAAAATTAGCTACTCATGTTAAGAAGTTCACACAAAGAATAAAGAAAAGAGAAGTGTTGTGTATGTAAAAAGGTGTGTAAAAAGATATATAAAAGTGTGTAGAGAACTTCTCTACTTATAGGATTCAATGTTCTCCAAATCTTCCAAGGAATAGAATCCTCATTCCATAATAATTCAATTTCCAAGTTCAAGTCTTTCTCAAATCCTCCATCTTCTCTTTCCAAATTTGAACCAAATTCTCCATCCAATTCCAAACCCAAGTCTTCATACCAATGGGTCTAGAATATTCTCACAAAATTCTGCACATATTGGTCCGCCGGAAAGCTGGTATTATGGCCGGAAATTGGCCAGAAAACGGCACCGGAATCTTCTTCTCCGTCGACAGAATATTCCGTCACACCACCGTCAAGTTAACGGTCAAACAGTCAAACCGTTAGTCCACCGGGTCAAAGGGGGAGGAGAGTCACCGAGTCATCACTCGGTCAGTTTGTCAAACTCACATCTGGGCTGACTCTACCGAGTTGCGAGGTGGATCGGATCGATCATCGGAATCGTCCGGAACGGTCATCGTCGGCACCGAGTTAACTCGCCAGATCAGAGACATGGACAGAGTTTCCTCTGTTTTTACGCCGATTCTCAGGCCGATTTCAGGCCATTTTTAGCTCCATTCCCTGTGACAATCCTAACATACATCTAAGTGCAATCAACAACTTCATTCTTGCACAATTTCTTTGTAACAGCGGCAGCACCATCATCTGAGATCAACTTCAACTTAAACACAACATTGCTAGATCAACCACAGACCGATTTTGAACTTCACCCACTGTTTCAAAGACAAACCCATCTTCTTTCTTTATCCGTGTAACAGCAACGGAACTCCATTCTTTTCTTTCGAACAACAGCAGAACCATTCTTCATCTCCATATCTTGCTCGAATCAACAGCGGCATCAATTCTGCCTGTCTTCATCACCAGAATCCCATCAATTCCATTGAACTTCTCGGCTTCAGAGAACCCATTCGAGATTGAATTCAACTTTACCCAAATTTCAATTTCTTCCTCCCTGAACTCATCTGAATCTTAAACCCATTTTCACCGAGCTTCAAGAACACCATTAATGGCAACACAGTAAACTCGGTTCCAAACCCATCTTTTCAATTGTACGAACCCTAATTTCTACTTCATCAATTCTCTCGATTAAATGTGCAGCAGCCATGGCTGCTTTTCTCACTTTCGTGTAGGAATAAATGAAAAAATGATTGATAGAAGAGAAAGAAAACCCTTTTCTCGATTTAGGGTTGGATTGATTTGGGAAGGATATTGGTACTCGAGCACTTCGATAAGGGGTAACCAAGTTATAGCCCCTTAACCTCACTGATCGCTACTAATACACCTCCCAAAAGAGTTGCCCCTTAACCTTGGTCAGGCTCCGGATAGTGTTCGCCCCCGAAATGACAATTTTGCCCTTTTTGGCTCAAATAGAGTAATTTCTTCTTCTTTTCCTCCGTGTGACTCCAAAGTAGCTAGAAAACTCAAAACAAGCGTAAAATACATAATTTACAAGAAAAATAGCAAAGAAAGCATAAACAATAGATAGTAAATAGGATGTATTCTACACCCTATCAAATTCCCCCACACTTAGACTTTGCTAGTCCTCGAGCAAATCAAACTAAAAACTCACAACTTCAAAGCGTTCAAGCGTCCCAAGCATCAAAGAGTTATGAGGACATAGATTTTCTCGCATGCTAGTTATAAGAAGTTAGAAATACTAAAGAACATATTCTCATTCTTAAATGTTGAGTGAGAAATAACCACACCATAATGAGAGAACGCGTGTTTGAGAAACGATCAATAAGCATTTCGCCTCGACTTCTACCTCACCAAAAAGGATTTTATGATAATTGCACTCAAAAGACGTACTTTTATGGTTCTCACATGTGTGCAGGTAGGAATGAAGAGAGAAATCCTGCAACACGTTGAATGGTGGGAAGGACAACTTCCGAAATATTTTTAAAAACCCACATCTTTTAACATTTTGAAAAACCATTTTTCTGACGATCTCTAAGAAAGGAAATCAAACACTATTATCGAGGATGAGATTACTTACTCACCTTCACATCCGATCGCCAATTATGATAACACCACTCTCATGGCATCCAATAGAAACGTCTTCCGCTCCTCGTCTTTATCTTCTTGGTCTTCATCTTCGGTTTCAACTATTGATGATAAACTCTCGAATTTCGTGACAATTTGTAACTCTTTTTACCTTAAGTCCTTGTCGCTTGAAACTTCCTTATATATTTTCCTTCCCCACGGCTTATTAAATAAATAAAAACAAAACAAATATTTCTCTTGTTTTTTTTTTTCTTTTCTTTTTTTTTCTTTTTCTTTTTCTCTCTTTTTTTTTTTTTTTCTTTTTTTTTGAAAACAAGAGAAATAAAACAAACCATTGCCATGGGAAAAGTACTTTACCGCTTGATTCTTCGCAACTTGTATCGTCTCGAAATCATAAACCTCAATAATTCTCACCTTTTGATTTTCTTTGCTCTTATAAATAAGTCTTCATACTTGTATGTATAATTATGCTCATTGTATTGTAAGTCCTCAACAAATATGTAAAAATCCGCTCTTTGTATGTTGCTTTACTTGAATATGAAATTTGCTCTTTTTCTCGTTCCATTGCTTGTAAACCTTAAACTTTTCCAACTTTCCTTGTAGATTTTGATGTCGCTCCTTGTTGATGATGATGGTGTTTCTATGGATCCGTTGTTGTCGAGGGAGAGAATGGTGCTAACTGCAAATTGAACTACAAGAAGGAAGCTTTCATCTATAGACGTCACCCTCATGATTGACAAAATTAGCACTCAAGAGATCAAAGAGTAGTGCTTCTATTGGTGGGAGGTTGGGTAGCTCACCATTCTACCCGGAATTAACGTACGGTGACACACACTCAAAAGAATGCTCTTTAGTTAGATGGAAAAATTTCTGTTTGGTGCCTCACATGATATAAATACGGGTAGTCTCCACTAATGATTGATCAGCAACTTTAATAATGCATTTCTCCCTGCACCAAATTTGCATCACCGGCATGATTAAATCCATTATTTAACACTCTAACAAGTAAGAAATCCAAATGTAGTTCTCTAACACTTCCAAGTTCAGTTATGTCGGTCAGAATTCTCTATGTAAACATACCTAGAAGTATGCTAGTGACTCTAAAATCTCTAAAAGTTGGAGGTTTTATGTAAAACTTTTTTTTTTTTTTTTTTTTTAAATACATGCTTAACCACTCCCCCACACTTAAACCTTACATTTTCCTCAATGTAATTGAATCGTCCTAGTAAAGTCAAGGTGGGAAATTTTAACATGATATGGAACAAGAAAAAGAAATAACAAAAATAAAAAGCAAAAGGATAAGAAATACTAAACCAATGGGTTGCCTCCCATGAAGCGCTTGTTTTAACGTCGTCGGCCCGACTTAGCTCTTGTAAGATTCACTCCCCATATACTAACAATCGGAAAATTTGGGGATCCACCCATAATACCAATTTTGCAAACAATAACTCCATACAAATGTTAGCACAAGAAAATAATAATGATGTTATTGCTCGATAGAAGTTTCCCCCACACTTATTCTTGTCCACACTCGGAAGTGTATAAAGAACATAAAATTTGGGAACTTCCATGTATTCCTCTTGGCAAACCTGCATAATGTTAGAATCAAGTGTTTCCAATGGTGGATATCTAGAAACAAAATCATCCAAAAATACTTTCGAAGCACATAAATTCAAACCAATAAGAGGTAAAGGAGAAGAATCAATATGCAAAGGGTTAGACAAACCTTGCACAATCTCTTGTATTATAGAATCCTCTTCATCCTTAAAAAATTCAAGTGAATTACTTACCTCTTGTATATCGTGGTCCTCTATTGAACCTTGCAACCATTCTTCGTCGTTTTCTACCTTAACCAAAGTCTTGGTATCATTAAAATCATTGGAAAGTTCAATTGGGTCTTCCACGAAATCAATCAATGTGGTTTCATCCTCTAGCATCATCTCTTCAACATTCTCATCATCGGAATCGGGCCATTCACTAAAATGATTCTCGTCGGTATAGATTGTAAGATCTTCTTGTCTTTGAGGTGTTACACCGTTTATAACAATAGGTAAGTCACACCCAATCTCCTCCTTTTGAATAGGTGAAGGATCGTTATTATGATCCGGAGTTGGAATAACTTCGTCATTGTTGCAACGCTCATACACTTCCGCGGACTCATATCTTTCCCTAAGGAATTTTTTCCAAGCACTAATTGCATCTTCCTCAAGCTCTACCTTTTGAATAGGTGCTTGATCATTATTAAGATCAAGGCTCGAGTAAGCTACACTAGCATCTTCAAAAGTCTCCAAAGGTTGGCCTTTTCCAACATAATCATCGATCAAATATTCACTACACACCATAGGAACATTAGAATAGTTATTGCTTTGATAGCAAAATTCTTCTTTATCCCTCCCTCCTTGTATTGATCCATGTCTCTTCGTATTTTAGCAATGCTTAGTCTTGAAGTTGTTGGAGTTTCTCATCCCCATTTTTATCGAGTTGAGTAATTTGTTCGTATAATTTCTCCGAATTCCTTTGAATTTCTCGATGTGGTTCCTCCCAAACATAGGGTTGCTGGTCTTGTAGTGATTCTTGCAACTTTTGTTGAAGATCCCCAATCATGGCACACATCTTATCTGCAAAATTAGAGAATTTCTGATGATAAACAAAACTATCCTCCCATCCTTGTGATTGTCCACTTACATACCCGTCATAAGGTTGTTGATATGTATGAGAATATCCATAAGGTTACGTAGAAATTGATCATAGCCAAAAGATTGGTTTTTATTGTATCCTAAGGATGGTTGGAAGTTGCCATAATGTTTAGGTTGAAAACGATATTGATTGTTGTAATATGCTTGCTCTTGTCCACCATACATGGAAAACCTAAGTACTGAAATAAGATTCTCGAAACTAAGTTAGATACGATATAGAATCTAACAAAGCAAGAATAAAGCAAAAAGAAAAATAAAAACAACTAAAAACCGTCTGCTGCTCCCCGACAACGGCGCCAAAATTTGATGCGTGTCGTAACCACAACAAATTAATTAATATTTTTCCACCTAATTAACAAGTAATATAGTGGTAGTTAAGTTCGTTCCCACGAGGAGCAAGAGGTTTTAGTTGTCTTAATTATCACAAAAAGGGGGGTGTAAAGTAAAAGAAAGTAAACAAAGCAATTAAAAGATAAAGTTGAAATCAATAAGAGAGACAAGATCAAGGAATCCTTCTTCGTTGCAAAACAATGATTCAAGTTATGTTTTTCATCCACATGTTATTAGTCACAAATTATCACCAACCGTAGGATAAAGCAGGGTTCGCTTAGATAACCCCAAAATCCCTTATTTCACCGAGTAACAAGTTCGCTTAGTTATCGATTCTATTCAAAAGAACCACCTTGAGGTTCGCTTACAAGATGTATTTCCCGAATGCATTAAGATTTATGAATTTAGGTTTAGTACTAGTAGTTAAACTGGATTAGCTTGGTCCACTTTCTAGCGTTGTTTTCACACACAATTGCTCCACGGAATCCCTCCGCAAGGTCTCGTGTTTGCTACTTATGTAAGAGTCAAGAAACGATTACTTATCCCCTAACTTTCACTAGCTTTAGATCAATTAACAAATCAATTTAGTTGGCCACCCAAACAATCTATCAATCAATCATGAATGTATAAACATTCCTATTAGTAAAAACAAACGATAATCATGTGAAAAACTTCAAAGTAGATTTAAAACAAAACTCAAAACATGTTAAGAACTAGGAATTCATCCTCAATCAATAATAAAATTAGCTACTCATGTTAAGAAGTTCACACAAAGAATAAAGAAAAGAAAAGTGTTGTGTATGTAAAAAGGTGTGTAAAAAGATATATAAAAGTGTGTAGAGAACTTCTCTACTTATAGGCTTCAATGTTCTCCAAATCTTCCAAGGAATAGAATCCTCATTCCATAATAATTCAATTTCCAAGTTCAAGTCTTTCTCAAATCCTCCATCTTCTCTTTCCAAATTTGAACCAAATTCTCCATCCAATTCCAAACCCAAGTCTTCATACCAATGGGTCTAGAATATTCTCACAAAATTATGCACATATTGGTCCGCCGGAAAGCTGGTATTATGGCCGGAAATTGGCCGAAAACGGCACCGGAATCTTCTTCTCCGTCGACAGAATATTCCGTCACGACACCGTCCAAGTTAACGGTCAAACAATTCAAACCGTTAGTCCACTGGGTCAAAGGGGGAGGAGAGTCAACTGAGTCGATCCTCGGTCACCTGTCAAACTGTCTTCTGGGGCTGACTTCTACTGAGTTGTGTTACTTGGATCGGTCATCGGAATCGTCCGAATCTACACATCGCGGCACCGAGTTAACTCGCCGTATCGAGACATGGACAGAGTTTCCTCTCGTTTTACTGCCGATTCTCGGGCCGATTTCATGCCATTTTTAGCTCCATTCCCTGTGACAATCCTAACATACATCTAAGTGCAATCAACAACTTCATTCTTGCACAATTTCTTTGTAACAGCGGCAACACCATCATCTGAGATCAACTTCAACTTAAACACAACATTGCTAGATCAACCACAGACCGATTTTAAACTTCACCCACTGTTTCAAAGACAAAACCATCTTCTTTCTTTATCCGTGTAACAGCAACGGAACTCCATTCTTTTCTTTCGAACAACAGCAGAACCATTCTTCATCTCCATATCTTGCTCGAATCAACAGCGACATCAATTCTGCCTGTCTTCATCACCAGAATCCCATCAATTCCATTGAACTTCTCGGCTTCAGAGAACCCATTCGAGATTGAATTCAACTTTACCCAAATTTCAATTTCTTCCTCCCTGAACTCATCTGAATCTTAAACCCATTTTCACCGAGCTTCAAGAACACCATTAATGGCAACACGGTAAACTCGGTTCCAAACCCATCTTTTCAATTGTACGAACCCTAATTTTTACTCCATCAATTCTCTCGATTAACAGCAGCAGCCATGGCTGCTTTTCTCACTTTCAGGTGTAGGAATAAATGAAAAAATGATTGATAGAAGAGAAAGAAAACCCTTTTCTCGATTTAGGGTTGGATTGATTTGGGGAAGGATATTGGTACTCGGGGCACTTCGATAAGGGTAACCAAGTTATAGCCCCTTAACCTCAGCTGGACTGCTACTAATACTCCTCCCAAAAGAGTTGCCCCTTAACCTTGGCTGGGCTCTAGATAGTGTTCGCCCCTGAAATGACAATTTTGCCCTTTTGGCTCAAATAGAGTAATTTCTTCTTCTTTTCCTCTGTGTGACTCCAAAGTAGCTACAAAACTCAAAACAAGCGTAAAATACATAATTTACAAGAAAAATAGCAAAGAAAGCATAAACAATAGATAGTAAATAGGATGTATTCTACACCCTATCATTTATCCAAAATGGTCAACCTTGGTTCAATGTTACCGTCAGCCCCGTTCCGGAGCATTGGGTCATTCATACCGACATTTTAACGAACGCCAACTGGGGTTGAGGAAGGATGTCGAACGCGCTTTTGGAATTTTGAAGAGGAAGTTCACTATCATTTGTGGGCTATATCGTGGTTTAAGTCATCGTGAAATGCACAAGACTATGATCACTTGCATAATTCTCCATAACGTGGTAATTCAGGAAACCCGTCGCGATAAGGAGTTGAATAACTATGAAGATGAAGATAGGAGGCCTGAGATTCAACCACAAAGAGGCTTGCCTGCAAGAAATTATGGGCAAATGACTAATTACATTCAGAACTAAAATCTATATGACAGTTTAAGAGAAGATCTGGGAGTGAATATTTGGGAAAAGTATGGAAAAGCGGGCGGGCGTAATTATTAAATTATGTATTTTAGTTAAGCAAATAATTATTGATCTGTTTGTAGTTTGTTTTATCTAATATTAAGTTTATGACTGAAACTTATTTAAGTAAACTACAATAACATTTCGAATTAATCAACTTTTCATTTCAAACTAATATTAAGTAGAATGCAACAACAAGATTTCAAATTAAAATGCAACATTTCAAATTAAAAATTAAATTAATACATCAGTTATCTAGAAGTTCGACAACATCGAACTCATCAACGAAGTCATCCTCATCATCATCACCACCATCTTGGTTGTTATTAAATCTTGATTGTTGTTCAATCTATGCTTGAAGCCTGTTAAATTTGATTTGCCACACATTTTTTTGTTGGGGGTTCATAATTGAAGTGTCAGCTTGAAGAATGTTATGCTTGTCATAGTCATTCACAAATTTTTCTTCAGACAGTCGACTTTTTTTAGTCTCCCTGTTTTGAAATTTCATGTCAACCGCTCTTTGCTTCTCAACGTCCTTCTGATGTTCCATAAAATCCGCCATGTTAAATCCAATCGGAGCTTCCCCCTTCTTGAGCTTATTTTCTAGCAAGTCTTGCTCTGTTTCTTCTTGGAAGTTTTTTATTAGCATAATCATTATTGAGAACTAAGTTGACATTTGGGTTTCTTGGGGTATCTGGTGAAAAATTTGATGGACGTAGTGAAAATGGTAAATAATTTGGTATTGAGGGAGAAGAATTGTATGATGACCTTTCAGGTACTTGTTGATTAGCTCCTAACACGTCTGGATTATATTTGTTCAACACTTTCAAAATATGATAACAACTTTCGAATTGGAAATTTTTTCCATTTCGGCGCTGCCATTCTTTACGAACCTTTCTTTCAACGTCACCATCCACAAGACCACTCTCCTGGCCTCTCTTGGCTTGCATTATCGTAGCAACATATAAGAGACGACTTCCTTATTTATTATAATGAAGCGTTGCAACAACCCACTTGTATCACGATCATTGATGTTCATGGTTTGCTCTTTATATCTCAAAAATATGTTATCCCACATGGTGTTACCATGCTAATGTGCACCATCGGCACAATCTTGGGTAAAATAAACATAATGACGACAAATACATCCATCTTCTATGATGTTGAATTTTGCACCCCAAACTTTGACCTTTTTACCTTTACCTTTCCCTTGACTTAGATATATTTTTACCTTCAAAAGAAGATCGAGTTTCATTTGCTCATATCATAAAAAACTACAACAACTCTGCTAGAGCATTGCTTAGTTGAACCCACAATTTTTGCTATCGGTTTCCTCTGAGAAACATAATTACATCTACAACTAAAAGACTTCGCTTTGGGTATTCGTGAAGCCAGGTCCGACCATCTTTATCTTGGTAGTTCATGTATCTTGATCTTGCCTTAATGTTATCGAGGTTCTCATAATCTCTTTGACGCAACATAGATAGAAATCGCAAAGTTCTCTTTGTTTCAGACTTTGTGATTCCTCAAGATAGATATCTGAAAACAGATCTTAGTTGATCTTTTGAAGATTGATTTTGAGAGGTGGTTACGAATATATGATGTTATTCGGGAGTCGTAAGTGTACATAGAACTTATACAAGAACCAATTCATGAACGTAATGCCACGGTTTGCAAACTTAGTTCGCATACCTTAAAGCATTAAGAATCCAGGGACTTTATTTCGCAAACAGAGTTCGCAAAGGAACCTGAGTTCATGAGTATAGACAGTAGTTAGCATACAGAGTATGCGAAAAAGTTTTCATAGTTACCGATTTTAGAACCTAACCACTGAGTTCGCAAATCGAGTTCGCGAACTACCGTTTTGGACCTTTCCTAGTCTTGCCCTTCGCAAACACTGTTTGCAAACCACAGTTTCGGACCTATTACAGATAAACTCGTTCGCAAATACAGTTCGCAAACAAGAGTTCCATATCTGAACTAGCACTTCACAGTTGGCATACTGGGTACGCATATTGAGTTATATCCAGACATTGGTAGTAGTTCTAAAACTCTCGTTAATCATTTTGAAACAACCTTAAAAGACGACAATGGTAATCTTACATATACTAGCTTCAAGTAATTTTCAAATGATTATTTGATCAATATGAAACATCCCGAGTTAACTTTAAATGATTGTCTCACACAGATCATGTAAGATGTTCAACGTAATTTTCACATGATCACCTTGACTTAATATTTAGTTTCCAACAAATGAATTGTTTACAACTAAAGTTGTCAAGTAGATGATGAAGCATTCTAAGCTTTAAACTCGTATTTCGAGAAATATATAAACGAGATAAACTCGACTCGAAATTTTAAATGTGTATAACATAAAGTCTATATACTTATACGAGTTAGTCTCATTAGAAGATAGAATTGAATAGACTTCTGAGTGGTATATAAGTTCTAGTCTCCACATACATTTTGTCATCAAAGTTCCTCCAAGCTCTTCAATAGATCTCCTTCTTCAATTGGTGAACGCCGTGAAGTCTAAAGCTCAATTACACACTTCTATCCTAATCCGAGACATAGCTATAAGCTTGACAAACAAGCTTGAGACAACAACGCTTGCGAGTTCAACCGAGCAGTGCTCTAATACAAATAGGCTTATCTGTTAGAGGCAATTTGGTATCAAAAGTCTTCACTTCGGATGAAGCAACTCTTAGGATGTAAAGGACGTTAGCTAAGGGAATCAAATGCGTTGATCATTGCGAGGTTCAAGAGACATAAGGAGCGTGACTGTAACTGAACCGCTTGGAGGGTGGGTTCGGTCTCAACTATATTCCAGTCCGATGTATAATAGTAAGCTAGTGTCTGTAGAGGCTTAATACAGTATAGTTCAAATATGTACGAGGTCCCGAGGTTTTTATGCTATCGCGGTTTCCTCATTAACAAAATTTCTGGTGTCTTGTGTTTTTCCTTTTTTGCCTAAAGGAACCTGATTTTTGAGTCCACCTAAAGGAATCAAAGGATCAATTTAGTTTTCCACCTAAAGGATTCAATCAATCAATCATAAACAATCATCATAGTAGAAACAAACGATAATCATATGAAGAAATCAAAATAGATTCATATATTAAATCAAGTCATGTTTAGAACTTAGAATTCATCCTCAATCGAATGGGAGTTTAGCTACTCATGGAGTTAACAAAACCCATGATATACATAAGAGATAATCAAAGAGAAATAGATTTGGTGATGAAAGAACCCAAAACCCTAGCTTTCACTCCTTGTCTTTTTGTCTCCACTTCTGATGTTGATAAAATCTCTGTCTGAAACTCTCTTGAAAAGTATTTAGGAGTCTCCTCATTTCACGAAGTTATACACAAACAAGATCAAGTCAAAACAGAAAATAAACTAATAGCAATTTAACTAATTGGCTTGATCTAAAGATGGATAATCTGTGTACCCAACAATTGGATCTGGTGTGTAAAAAGTATCGCGATTATATCTATTTAGAGGTGCATCAATGGCAAACCTTTTAGGCAAATCTGGGTTAGCCAAAAACAAACGCCCATATGCAACGAGATCAACACGGCCCTCATCGATAACTTTGTTTCCATCTACTTTTGTATAACCTCCCGCAGAAATGAAAGTTCCCTTAAAAGCTTTTCTCATTGTCAAACTACTGTAAGGGGTATCTTGATGACTTTCCAGAGTGACCATTCTTGGCTCTATCACATGGAGATATAAAATTCCAAATTTGTTTAGTGATTCTGCCATGAAAAGGCCTAAAGCTTCTGGGTTTGAATCTCCTGATTCCATATAATCCGTGAAAGGAGAAAGCCTTATTCCGACTTTATCTGCTCCAATTTCTTTGACAACAGCTTCAACAACCTCTAGAGCAAATCGACATCGGTTCTCTAAAGTTCCGCCATAATCGTGATTTCTATCATTTATGGTGTCCTTCATGAATTGATCGAGTAGGTAACCATGTGCTCCGTGGATTTCAACTCCATCAAAACCTACACATATATGAAAACATGGCTATTTTATGTTTAGTAACAATCTATTTCAAAAGCTCAAATGTCTTATAGAAAGATGCTACAAGGTACACCCAAAAAAGGTCCATAAATAGCGTAATATTGAGTTAACACATTCGTAACAAAAAAAAAATACATATCATGGTATCGTATTTATGGATTTAGAAAGAAGATAAAAAAATAATTAATTACCTGCTTCAATCGCATTCCTTGCAGCAAGCCTAAAATCATCAATAACTTTCTGGGATTTCATCAGTGCTCAATCGATGAGGAGCTGACCAATCTACTCCATGGAGGCCCGGTGTACATCCTTTATCAGTGCAAGATATTGGAGCATTCCCCTTAGGTTGGTAGTCTTAAATAAATGAAGAAAAATGAATCAGTCTTAAGTATATTAAAACTTATAGGTAAGACAATTTAACAAGAGCCGAGTAAGAGCTTCAAGAATACATAACAAAAAAAAATGGTTTCCTTTTTTCCATTAAACTCATCCATATGATGAGCTTCCCACAACCCGCAATAATTTGCATATTTCATTAGTATTCATTAAAAGCTAGATTGCAATTTAATGAAAAGTAAAGTTTTTCTTCTACATTAAAAAAAAAAGTTACAGAAAAAAATACCATAAGTGGAAACTCTGCCTCCATGCCAAATCTGGAGAAAGAAGATGCCACCCTTGTCATGAACAGCTTGTACAATTGTTTCCATGCTTCTACGTGTTCTTTGGTCCAAATACCCGGTGTTTCCGGATACCTAACAAAATTAAAGTTAACCTCAATTTAGTTCGGTGAAACTTGGTTTGAATGAAATTATCTTATAAAAAATTAAAAAAGACCGTACATGGCTTATATAGATGAGAGTTTGAATGAAAAATGCATGATACACAACATCTATTACATCATAACCAGTAAATTGTAAATTGCTTGAATGCAAAAAAAATAAGCATACCCTTGTGCTGTTTTAGATACTCCCGCAGCTTCAGAAATAAGTAGGCCTCCGTCAGTGGTTCGCTGCGCGTAATACAAGATTGCATGTGGTTGAGCTATGTTTCCGTATGACCTACTTCTTGTTAGAGGTGCTAAAACAACCCTAACAATTAACAAAAATAATAAATTTGTTATATTTTTCCAAAAGAATAAATAATTTCACCCACGGAATCATTATACGGAAAATTCAAAGGGTTCAAAACAAATCACTCAGACCGTCAGACGCAATTTAATTAGCGAGTCAGTTTGTGTAGGATTAAGCGAGTCAGTTGGTGCAGGACTACAAGTGTCAGTTTAGGGCAGACGGCGAGCTGGAGGGGCCGTTGGACCATTAAATTGTTGGGTCCGCAGAAGTTTTATCGTACAAAACAATGTGACATTCTGAAATCTGAATCCTTCTCTAATCAAACACTTAGAGCATATCCTATGGGTAGTCTCCATTTGGAGACTAACTAGTTCATATGAAAGACTACTCGTCCATGTGAACGAGTGAAGCTACTATGGGCAAATACAAAAAAAGACACTACACGGGAGATAGTCTCCCGTTTAGTTTAAAAAAATTGGATTTTTGCTCAGACGGGGGACTGTCCCCCGTCCAAAAAAAAAAAAACAAAAGAAAAAATCTTCTTAGACGAGGGACAATCCCCCGTCAAACAAAAAAAATTAAGAAAAAGCTACATAGACGGGGGACTATCCCGTCAAAAAAAAAACGATTTTTTTTTTAACGGGGAACTGTCCCCCGTTTTGTACTAAAAGCTTTCTTTTTCCTGACGGGGATAGTCCCCCGTCTAGTGTGACACTCCCGACCACTCGCTCGATCGAACGAGTGCATGATAGTCTTTGGCTGTAAAGGGACCAAAACACTACCCATAAAAGACTCTATTTTAATCTAATTGGTAGTGCACTCCTTCAAATGAACGAGTGACATTACCCATAGGATTTGCTCTTAGGAACCTTTTATTCAAGCATTCATAGATTCATATAGTTCTTGTATGACATGAAATAAAACTAATTTTCCTTAATCCAACCATTTCGATTTATAAAAACAATCATGAGCAATCAAAAAACTGAACTTGAGATTTCAATCAAAATATTGCTCACTGTACACACGTAAATTTCAATCAAAAAACTCAACTTGAGATTTCCATACCCTTACTTACAGTACACAAACCTGTGAGAGAGTTGATAATTTCCCATTTTATAAGGTGTGAGTAGTGGTATTCTTTCCATTTTCTTTTAACTTCCTCACGGAACTTTCCTTGTTTTTCTTCTTTTCTCCTTCTTTGATTTTTGTTCTCTGCTTCTTATCTCTCTATCTTTGCATCCATCCAATTACAGACTACGTAATGAAGGGAGACAATGAATCGGCATCAATCGTACACACTTGACACTCACACCACTAAACTGATGACATTTGTCTCTATCTTCATAAAGTCACGTTATTAATGTTTTTCTTCTTTTTTTAAGCATACTCTCTCAGAGTGTTGATATAGGGAAGAAATTCTCAGAGGTAGGGAAGACTTTTGTTGACTGAATTAACCACTATAGAAAATAGAAATGCTATAAGTCGGAAATCGTTCATTTTGGATTTTACAAATTTCAAATTATCCGCCTTAGTTTGGAATTGCTATGAGTTTTGTAAAGGTGATTTTCGGTGTAAAAAAAACAGTTAAATGTTTGGTGATACAAGCTAAAAGTTAAAGCTGATTAAGGCTGAGTTTGGTAATGCTTATTTTTTTTCAAAAGCACTTTTAAAACCTATATATGTCAATAAATTTTGAAGTTGGTGTTTGGTAAAAAAAAAACTAAAGTACTTTTTATCCAAAGCATTTCCCAAATTCCTAAATTTTTAAAAGTTGGGGAGGAGGAGCTTTTAAAATCTACAAAAGCATAAGCTGTGATCCCACATAAATTTAATGCTTGATTTATCTTTTTTATCCCTACTTTATTTTATAAATGACAAAAGTTACCCATAAATTTATATACAATCAATTTTTTACTATTTCTTATATTGCATTTTTTAAATATTATTATTTTTTATTATTTCGAACTATTTTATATACCATTTAATTAATTTTTCAACAGTAGAAATAAAAACAAATATTAAATAATTACTTAATTTTAGTTTCATTTTTGCTTGAATAATTACTTAATTTGTCAGTAAAAATAAAAACAAATATTAAATAATTACTTAATTGTTAAGTAAAATAATTTCTTAACAATCATAATGATAGTGGTAATTAGTATGAACATTAATATTATATAGTAAAAAAATTAATTATTTTTAAACCCAATAAAATTGAATAAAACTATCATGAGTGATATGTCTGTTTTTTGTCATTTGTTACAACAACAATGGTTGAATCTGAAATTTTACCAAACACATTTTGATTGCTTTTTTAATCAGCTTCAACTTTAATTAATATTTTACCAAACGTCTAACTGCTTATTTCTCACAACACAGCACAGCAACGCATAGCAGAAAAGTGCTTTTACAAAAGCTGCAGCAATACCAAACTAAGCCTAAATTACGTTTGGTAAAATTTCATGTTCAATTGTTGTTGTAATAAAGGAACCATAGTAAGACAAAAACAAACATATCTTTTGAAATACTTTTAATATAAAATATTTGGGTTAGGCAAAAATTAATTTTTTAAATATATATATACCAAGTTTACTAATTATTATTACCACGGTTTGTTAAGTTTTTTATTATTGGATAAAGAGTATTATTACAAGGAACTTGTTGGAAGACTAACAAGCCAAATTCCAATAGCATACTACTACATTAGTTGAACAGGTTGTCGTGCTAGCCAACCAGCGAGCCTCATGAGGAACCAGCTAAGGGAGTCCAAGTGGATAAGGGGGCAGATTATGTCCCAAGGGGGGCAAGCTAACTCTACCTTCCATGTCAAATTTTGGAAATATTGCACCATCAGAGACTCGAACCTGGGACCTCCTGGAGCACATGAAACCTTTGAGGAACGGGAATGACCAGCTGAGCTAGCTACCCGTTTTGTTACGATAAAAAGTTACTATTTTCCTCAACCACTTTTAATTATAAGTTTAATTTTCAATGATTAAATCAAACTAAAATTGAATAATTTTATAATATATGCTCTTATTTTATTATATGTTAGAGAAATTTTCAATGAAATGTTTATAAAACAACAAGCTTTGATGAATAAAATGTAGAGGATAAAAAAATAGAGGGTATATAAATTTAAGAGTATTTTTTGTAATTTTATAAAATAAAATAGGGATAGAAAATGAAAATAAGATTTGAAATTACGACGGGACCATAGTTTTTGCTTTTAAAAGCCCCTCTCATAACTTTTAAAAGTTGGGGAATTTTCAAAGTGCTTTGCATAAAAAGCATTTTGCAAAAACTTTACCAAACACTAGGATGATTTTGTTGTTGTTGTTGTTGTTGTCGTCGTCGTAGTCGTCGTAAGTATGTTTTAAAAATGCTTATGAAAAAGAAAAAAAAAAAGAATTTTTTTTTATCAAACTCAGCCTTAATCTGTACCGTCAATTTTTTTCTTCGGTTTATTCAAATCAAAATCATGAGTACATGATCGCTAATAAGAATAACATAAACATCAAAATGCAAGATAACCAAAATCCTATTGCAAATGAAGATATCAGTTACAAGTAAATCATGAAGACAAAGAGCCGAAAACCGCAAAGATATCCAATAGTCAGCTTATGAGAGTTAAAGCTAGTACTAAGGATCTTGAAAACGGGGACAACATTCAGACTAGTTTTTATAAAGAGAAATCTAAAGACAAATAAGTGCATGATATGGACAACAATACTAGGTATTTTCATTCTCTGGTTAATAAAAGGATGTATAGAAAAAACATCAACACTCTCAGTGATAGTGCCGGAAACTGGTATAAGGATAGAGAACATATCAACAATCTGCTAACTACTCATTTTACCTCTATTGGTTATATTAGTAACCTTGTTTTGCCTGACGATGTTTTTAATAATATTCTTTCTATTATTATAGATGATGATAATTCTGGTTTGATTGATATTCCTAGTACTAATGAAATTGTTAGTGTTGTTAAATTTATGCCAGCTTGGAGTTGACGTGGTCCTTATGGTTTCCAAGATGGATTTTATCAATCGCAATGGAAAATTGTCAGTAAAGATGTTATTGATGGTTTTCAGAGATTTTTTGAATGCGAGTTTATGCCTAGATGCTTAAATAAAACTTACATTTGCCTAGATGCCTAAAGTGAAAGATCCTAAAACACCTACTAATTATAGGCCTACAGGACTTTGCAATGTTTTTTACAAGATTATTTCTAAAATCTTAGCTAATAGGATCAAGCTTTTCCTTAAGAAGTTAATGTCACCTTATCAAGTTTCTTTTGTACTTGGTTGGGCTATCCATGATAGCATCGTAGTTTCTCATGAGTTTATTCATACCATGAAATAATCTTAGCTAATAGGATCGGGCTTTTCCTTAAGAAGTTAATGTCACCTTATCAAGTTTCTTTTGTACTTGGTTGGGCTATCCATGATAGCATCGTAGTTTCTCATGAGTTTATTCATACCATGAAACAAAAAAGAAGGGTTTTTGAGGTACTATGACCCTCAAACTTGACCTCTCTAAGGCCTTTGATAAAATTGGATGGCCTTTCCTTATTAAAATTTTATCCCATATTAGATTCAATGATGTTTTCTGTAACTTGATTCATCAGTGTATTTTCACTCCTCGCCAAAACTCAGATTTAAACAATGAAGAAATGGTGGCCCCTTATCTAACTGTAGGATGCCTATAGCAGCGGGGTGTAAATAGCAGCAAATGTCTCTTATCAACTGAAATGCCCCTTATCCGAAAAGGGAGTCCGTTTAGAAAATGTCCTCCAAGGGCGCCCCGAGTAATTTTTCGAGCAGAATTTTCCAAAAATGTTTGTTTCTCAAAAATACCTACAAACACATAAAACACCATAATAAGTACAAAATCGAGTACCAACAATACATAAAATTGAGGACAACTTAGACAAAAAAATGTGTCTATCAAATACCCCCAAACTTATTATTTGCTAGTCCTCGAGCAAATATAATCTAGAAAATAAAATCCTAACTCACTGTCGCAGGCAACGCGATTGCACTTAGCGTGTGCAACAAGCCGTTGAACCCCTAGGTGGCCCTAGTGGCCGAGTTATAGTCTCGGGAGGGTTTACAAGAGGTGTACCCACAAAACTTTACTCCAGACCCTAGCTATCTACGCAGAACCTTGAAAGGCACTAAAGAATCTCATTGGTTGGCATACTCTCATTGACAACAGGAGGAAGTACCCTGATACGAAATTCCAATTGTTGTACACGAGTTTGCACTCACATACTAAAATTCATATATAAGTGACAAAGCTCTACTCAGATAGTCGCACTATGGACATCATATCCAGAGCCAACAAATCACATGAATAGATTAAAAAGATGGAAATAGAGAAAACGTAGATGGTTTTAAGGTGAACAGTGTTTCCCATATCCATGTCTTCAAGGCCTCTCGCCAAGATGAACCTATCCTAACGGACCGAGATACCGGTCTGACTAATATCAACACAACTGGCATATACAAGGGAACCAGCGGTCGATAATCCTAACTCTAGGTCAACACAATTGGCATATACAAGGGAACCAGCGCGATCGACTTTATTGAATTTATTCCGGTTGGTCTGATGGTTTGGTCTCAATTTTTTTTTTTTTTTGGTATCTCAATCAGTCTATTTCACCCTAGCAATGGTAACAACTTGATTCGTGTGCCCCACCAAATCACTTAAAAGAAAAGAAAAATAAAATGATAAGGTGAAAAGGACTCAACGAGATATGGCGAAACTACCATGTTATTTCTAACACCTGAGCTCTGTGCTTTTATGAATAGACTCTATTTAGATATTTCCATCCACTCAGATTGGTTCCTCAACTCCTACAACCAAGATGCTTCCATCCACTTAGATTGGTTAGTGCCAACCTTAATAGGCATAAATTTCTAGGCTATGGAGTTTATTTATTGCAACTAAAAGCTAACAAAAAGTTTCTTCCCCACCCCAAAACTTAAATATAACATTGTCCTCAATGTTTCTAATGAAAGAGCAATATCAAAAAGTAAAGTAACATGAGGAATTAGTAAAGAGAGAAGTCGGAAAGATGGTACCTGGGTAAAGCGTAACAATCCTTCTACGGAGATTAATGAAGAAAATAATATACAATATACAAACCACCTTGATGGTCAATCAAGGGTAAACATGGTCCTCCAGAGGGACCTCCTAAACATCACCTATAGGCAAGGGCTCTAAAACGTGTTTCAATCTCTGACCGTTAACCTTCGAAGAACTACAACCATCCGGTGTCTCGATCTCAACAACTCCATGAGGAAAAACAGTACGGACCACAAAAGGACCGGTCCACCGATCGAGAGCGTAACTTCTCGGGGAATAGATGCAAACGAGTATCATACAGAAGAAATTTTTAACCTGGAGAAAATGACTTTCTTAAAATATTTCTATCATGCACAAGTTTCATTTTGTTCTTATACTCCTTAGCACTATCGTAAGCATCTCTACGAATCTCTTCAAACTCATTGAGCTGGAGTTTCCTAAGGGCTCTTGCCTTGTCAAGTGAAAAGTTTAGCTGCTTAACAGCCCAATATGCTCTATGTTCTAACTCAATAGGTAAGTGACATTCCTTTCCATACACAAGTCGATAAGGTCACATTCCAATGGGGGTCTTAAACGCAGTACGGTATGCCCATAAGGCATCAGTAAGCCTAGACGACCAGTCTTTCCGATTAGGATTAACTGTTTTCTCTAATATACATTTTATCTCCCTATTGGAAATCTCTACTTGACCACTAGTCTGTTGATGATACGGGGTAGCTACCTTATGTGTAATACCATATACCTTCATCAAAATCATAAAAGGTCCATTACAAAAGTGTGACCCTCCATCACTAATTATAGCTCGCGGTGTACCAAAACGTGTAAGTATATTATCTTTTAAAAACTCAATCACAACCCTATGGTCATTAGTTTTACACGCAACCGCCTCAATCCACTTAGAGACATAGTCTACAGCGACAAAGATGTATAGGTTACCAAAAGAATTAGGAAACGGACCCATAAATTCAATATCCCGCACATCAAAGACCTCAACAACTAAAATAGGGTTCAAGGTCATCATGTTCCTATGGGAAATGGTTCCTAATTTCTGGCAACGTTCACAAGTAACACAATAACTGTGGGAGTATTTAAACAACGAAGGCCAATAGAATCCACACTGCAATATCTGAGAAGCAATCTTCTTAGCACTAAAGTGGCCCCCACAAGAATGATCATGACAAAATAAAATTATACTGGACTAGTCACTCTCGGGTATACATCACCTAATAATCTGGTCTGGACAATACTTAACACTACACCAAATTCCCGGATTAGTAAATGGGTCGTTACGAATTTCCCGTTACAAATGGCCTTTACAAAAAATTCGTAACAAGCCGTAGCCGTTACTAATTTTTTAAAAATTTGTAACAGTAATAGTGCCAAGCCGTTACGAAATTATTTATAGGCGTGCCAGTCACACGCTTGGTCACACTAGGGTCGTAACGGCTGAAATATCTGCGTGTGCTGTTCACATGCGTGACATATTATTTTCCACCCCACACTCATTGAACTAAAGGATGTTTCCTTCCCTGCGTGTGCCAATCACATGTGTGACATTACACTAAGTTTCTCCCCTTCTCTCGATTTTCACCTCATTCTTCGTTTTCTTCTCTTTCTCTTTTTTCATCTCATCATTCTTCGTTTTCTTCTCTTTCTCTTTTTTTCTTCCTTCCTCTCTCTTCCACACTCGTTAATCTTCTGATCTTTGAAGAACTGTGTAAGATTAACGAGTTTAGGTTTCGATTTTAGTTTCGATCTGCATAAGTCATCATCAATCTTTCGATTTTAGGGTTTTATCATCTGTTAAATCAGATTTTAGGGTTTCATCTGATACCATTTTTTTTCGATTTCATCTTAGGGTTCGTCGGAGTTGGAGATTTGAAGAACTGATCTTGAATCTCATCTTAGAAAGTATATGTTTCTTCTTTTTGTCTGTTAGATTTTCTCTTCCTCCTCACTTTTTTTCCTCCCTATAGAATCACATCTGTTAATCGAGTTCAGAAATTCAATTTCATCATCTGTTAATCGAGTTTAGGGTTTCGATTTCATCATTTGTATTTCATTTATGTGTGTCTTTCTTCATCTGTTTTTGAGTTATTTCGATTTTAGGGTTTCAGTTTGTTAATCAGATTTAAGGGTTTCAGTTTGCTAATCAGTTTTAAGGGTTTCAGTTTGTTAATCAGTTTGAGGGAGTTTCACTTGTTTACAGGTACTGATTGATTTCGGTTTTGTTATACCATGGTTGGAATTGATATTCCTAAAATTGAAGTGCGATTTTGGAATCTGTCGGTGGAAGGGGATGTGTTTGTTGCAAATAGAGCACTTGATACTTTGTTCAATGCTTTGTTGAATACTATGGAGGTAATTTTTATTTCAATTTATGCCCATTATCGCATAAATTGGTATTAGCCAAAAATGGGATGCTCCTGCAAAGAAATTCTTTAGATGTAAAGATTTTAAAGGATAGGATGCTCCTACAAAGAAATTTTATTTAATTTATGATGTGGGTACAATACAAGTGCAACCAATTGCAAGTGAGATTTTTCTCCAATGAATCGCTTAAGTTAATTCTTTGTCTCTGTTTTTTAATGGAGCTTTCATTAATTCTATTTGATGTATGATGTGAGAAACTTCAACCAGAAAATTAAGAAACTAGAGAATATGAAAGAAAGTTTGGTTTGTACAATTGGACCTTTCTTTTTGGCTGGGATTCGTGAAAGACCCAGAGGGTAATTGGATATACTACTTGTTGTTGTCGCCTCAGGTATGTCTAAAATGGATGGTTGGGTATCTACAACTGTCTTTAATGGTGCAGGTTTTACTTGGTTGGTTCCCAAATATTCCATGGGATCTTCACCCAGCTTCTATAATTAGAAATTTATGCTATTCTTAATTTGTTTTGAAATATTATTTGTCCCATTTTTGGTACCTTACCTTGGATGTCAGTCCACAATAAACGCATCCCCTTCCACCAAAAATGCTATTTGTCCCATTTTTGGTACCTAATTGTTGCACTTCCACTTATTAGTATTAGCCAAATATGAGTCTGCTTTCATTTATAGAAAAAGAAAATGAGTTTCTCTTTGTATATTTGTATGCAACTCACATAGGAAAGAACTCGACTTTATGTGGCAGGTCATTAAGGAGTGTTTGGAAGCATAAGCATGGTTGAGAGAGAAGCAGCAGCAGGAAGAATCTCTGCCTAAATATGCTAACCCAGTGTTGTTGTCTGCTGACGTTAAATGGAAGGTAGAGGCCCGTGATATGTACATTATAATTTCTCTGCATTATTACTTTTTTCTTTGGCAAATAGATAAGTAGATCCAGTACTGTAGTTTGGTAATATGCGTTTGGTACTGCACTTGACGAATGTCGTGATTCGTTGAGGTCCGCCATTTTATTGGATGGGTCTTTGTTTGAAACTCTTGTAAGCAAGTTTGGCTTCGTGATTAATTGCCTCATCCAATTTCTCTTTAGTGTTGAATATATTTTGTTTGTTTTGTTGGAATAGGTTTTGCAGGCCAGTGATGAAGAAACCCAAGCCAAGTATGCTGAAATCCCTTTATCCCCGTATATTGAAGCTACAATTTCTGTAATTTTCTTTAACACTTTTGTGTTTTGGGCATTTACTTAGATGCTTAAGTTGGTTGATTCAATTTCCTTTCAGGGTTTTGCCTTGAAGTTCAGTGAGATTCTTAAATACATCCATGCGTATTCAACAATGTTGCTGAAATTTTGGATGATAGTTCCGCACAGGTATGCTTTTCTTTGGTGTAAAAGTAGTACCAGTGTCTCAATGCTTTAGTAGTTACATTCCTCCATGCTGAAGGCCATTGAAAATATATTTCATAAAACTAAACACCTACCTTCCACATGTTGCACCTCTGGCATTTGCATGATGGGTCTTCAGTGGTAGTTTTTCATTTGATAGCTTGTAGCGGAAAGTAAAATGTGATCATTCCAATTATTTGCCTTGCAGATTGGACTATGGTGGCTGCTTGCCTTGCAGAAGGTGCTCACAACCAGGACCTTTTTCAGGTGCATAAGCGCAGTCCAGACCCTAGACCTTGTAAGTGTTGCAGATTTGAGAGACGAACATGACACAAGAGAAGGCAAAGACTGTTATGTGAGTTCCACATCTGTTAGTTCACTTATATTCTATCTATTTAATTTTCTAAATAGATAAATGTATTCTCTAAAACTTAGGAATTCTCTTAAGTATTAAACTGCTTGAGTGAATGTAAAAGGGTGTTTAGGAATTCCTTCAAGTTCTAAGTCAATGACTTTATTGAATTTCAGAATTTGTTGGACTGAATGAAAGAATATAACAAGTTATTGTTGTTGAATGTATAAAAGAATTTGGTTAGATTGAATGAAAGATTTTTGCAGGTAATTAATTTTTAATTTTGGCTTATCTCCGACAGAAAGCGAACAGCCGGTCAACCTTGACCTGGTCAACATTGACCAATTCTGACCAGGACAATGTTGACCGGCAGTAATTTTTTTGTTGTTACGAAAAATTCGTAACGGTTGTAAGCTGTTACAACTTGCCATGTAGTAACGGCTCTGGCATGTTACTAATTTGCCACGTAGTAACGACTCTGGCATGTTACGATGTCATTGTTACAAAAAAATTCGTAAAGGCCATGAGTTGTTACCACGTGTCGATTCGTAACGGTTCACAGCTGATACTAAGGCCATTACAACCAAAATTTGTAACGGCTCCATTGCCGTTACAAAACAAATGTAACACCCACTTTTGCAACAGGCAAGAGCCGTTATAACCCGTTTTAGTAACGGCTCAGTTCTGTTACTAATCCCAGAATTTGGTGTAGTGTAAACAAATAAGGATCATCTCAAAAGAAGTGCTTAACCTCGTCTAAAAACCTTGAACGATCTTGTTTACCCTAATGTTGGGGCATTCGACCAGTAACAAGATAGTTCACTATATTCGCATACCAAGGTAATTGGGTAATAAAGAACAGTTGTTCATCCGGAAAACTATCCCTAACATGAGGAGATTCATCAGGGGTATCCACAACAAGCCTAGGCAAGTGGTCTGCTACTACATTTTCTTCTCCTTTTTTGTCTCTAATGTCTAAGGAAAATTCCTGTAACAAGAGGATCCATCTAATCAATCTAGGTTTAGTATCCTTCTTGGAAAGAAGATACTTCAAAGAAGCATGATCAGTAAAGATTATGACCTGAGAACCTAAGAGATAGGGTCTAAACTTGGATAAGGCAAACACAATAGCTAACAGTTCCTTCTCTGTACTGGTATAGTTCAACTGGGCATCATTCAGAGTTTTGCTAGCATAGTAAATCACATGTAGTAATTTGTTTTCTCGCTGACCTAGTATAACACCAATAACATAATCTGAAGCATCACACATGATCTCAAAGGGTAGGTTTCAGTTGGGTGCCTGGACTATGGGGGTGGTAGCGATTAAAGTCTTAAGCTTCTCAAAAGCCTCTAAACAAGCATCATCAAAGACAAACTTAACATCTTTTGCAAGTAAATTGCAAAGAGGTATAGAAATCAAGCTAAAATCCTTAATGAATCGGCGATAAAAACCTACATGCCCTAAGAATGACCTAATATCTCTTAAGGTTTTTGGGACCTGTAAAGTCTTAATAAGGTCAATTTTGGCTTTATCTACTGTTATACCCTTAGAAGATACGATATGCCCTAAAACAATTCCCGAATGAACCATGAAGTGACATTTCTCCCAATTAAGCACTAAAATTTTTTCTTTACACCTAGTCAACACTAATGACAAATGATGCAAGCACTCATCGAACGACGAACCAAATGCTGAAAAATCATCCATAAAGACCTCTAAGAACCGTTCTACTACCATGTCAGAAAATATGCTCATCATACAACGCTGAAAAGTCGTAGGGGCATTACATAGCCCGAAAGGCATGTGTCTATACGCAAAGGTACCAAAGGGACACAGGTAAAAGTGGTTTTCTGCTGGTATTCTGAGGAAATAACGACCTGATTATAGCCGAAGTGACCATCTAAGAAGCAATAGTGACTATGTCCCGATAAACATTCTAGCATCTGGTCGATGAAGGGAAGGGGAAAGTGGTCCTTCCTAGTGACCTTGTTCAATTTCCTATAGTCGATACAAACACGCCAACCCGTGGTCACTCGGGTTGGGATTAATTTATTGTTATCATTCTGGATTACAATATTACCGGATTTCTTGGGAACAACCTGAACGGGGCTGACCCACTTACTGTCTGAAATGGGGTAGATAATGCCTACATCTAACAACTTAAGAACCTGGGTTCGAACTACTTCTTTCATATTAGGGTTAAGTCGACGTTGCATATCCCTAGAAGGTTTGGTGTCTTCCTATAAATAAATCTGATGCATACAAATAGTAGGACTTATACCCTTAATGTCTGCTATGGTCCACCTTAAATCTTCCTTGTTGTTTTGAAGGACGGTTACTAGCCTACTTTCCTGATCATTATCCAAGTCGGAAGCAACAATCACAGGTAAAGTCTCAGATGGGCCTAAAAACACATACTTCAGGGTATCTGGTAATGGTTTAAGGTCCAACTTAGGAGTCTTTTCTAAAGAATGAACTAAGGCAGACTTAGAAACTGGTAGTGGTTCAAATTTAGGTTCCCATCCATTATTAGTATCTAACAAAGGGGCTAAATCTAACAAAGCATTCACCTCATTAATCACATTATCATCATCAAAATCAATCCCAAAGTGAGCTAGGCATTTCTCTAATGGATATGCTAACAAAGTGTTTGGTAATGACTCCTCGACTAATATTCCTATCATGTTTACCTCTTCTATGCTCGAGTCATCTAGTTCAGAGGGTAGCTTACTAATATTAAAAATTTTCAGCTTAATAGTCATATTACCAAAAGAAAAATTCATAATACCATTTCGATAGTTGATGATCGCGACCTAAAATTACTGGTATCTTGTTCTCTGGGTCAGGGACAGGTTGGGTATCTAGGATAACAAAATCCACTGGATAAATAAACTTGTCGACCTCTATAAGAACATCCTCGATCACACCACGAGGAATTTTAACGGACCTATCATCTAACTAAAGTGTCATCTGGGTAGGTTTCATCTCACCAAGTCCTAGCTTAAGGTACACATGATATGGTGGTAAGTTCACGCTGGCTCCCTAAGTCAAGCAACGCTTTCTCAACACGAGAATCTGTTGAGAAAGCCGGCATAAGCGGGAATCTGTTTAATTGCATCTAATAATGGAAGGTTTATAGTTACATGCTTAAAATCCTCCAATATGTCATTAAAGTTGGACTCTCTCTTAGTTAGAACTAGCAGCTGTGGGAATGGGGCTCTGGGAACAAAGCCGGGCTCATTAGGACCCTCATTGGTCTCTTTAGAGACTCTATCAGTCTCCTCGTTTTCTGGTTTAGAAGGGTGAACTACAGCATGTTCACTTTCAGGCATGACGACCTTATTGTCAACTTTCTTTCCACTCCTAAGGGTTGTAATAGAATTCACATGATTGTATGATTTCTCTCCTTTGGGATTAGGATTAGTATGACTAGGGAACCTTCTGTTATCTCTCTCACTTAGAGTCTTAGCTATTTGACCTACTTGAAGCTCTAACTTAGCAAGAGTCTGGGCATTAGTTTGAAAATTCTGCTTGGTTTCCTATTGAAAACTAACTTGGCTCTTTACTAACATTTCCTGGATCCGTGTTAACATATCCTGGCTCTTTCTTAATATACTAAGAGATTCCTCTAAGCTAGTCATTATATTCTCAGAAGGGTTCCGGAATTGGGTTTGACATGAAGAATTCTTATTATAACCAAAACCGGGGCACGAGAATTACTAGGTTGACCTTGATTCTAGCCTCTAGACCAAGATAAATTAGGATGGTTTCTCCAACCAGGGTTGTAGGTCTCTGAGTATGGGTCAAACTTCTGACGGTTTTCAAACCTAGAGTTGTTGTAGATATCATGAGCTTTCTCTTCACTATCCCGACCTTCCCAAAACGAGTTATCGGGCTCTATTCCACGACTAGAGATTTGAGAGGCTCTATTCCTAGCATCAGGTTCAACAAGAGACCTATGTTTTGAATGATTCAATTCCAAAGCTTCTAACCTTCTAGATAAAGCAGCAAACTTAGCATCTAATCCAAAGCCAGTATCTACCACTTTAGTGCTACTTCTATTGACCAAGAGTATTTTAGGGGGTTCAACACAAGATTCCCACGGTTGTAACTTTTCAACCACTTCTTCTAAAAAGGAATAAGCTTCATCAGCAGTTTTATTTTGGAACCTACCAGCGTATAAAGACTTGACCATGGCTTTGGTCGAATAGTCTAAATCGTCATAAAGAATTTCAACTAGTTTCATTTTCTCGAACCCATGGTGAGGACATTGCAACAAGAGATCATTAAATCTCTCTAAAAACCTATAAAGAGATTCTCCTTCTTGTTGCACACTGAAACTAATTTTCTGCCTAACAGAAGCGGTCATATGCTTAGGGTAAAACTTTAAGTAGAAAGCAGCAGTAAGTTCGTTCTATGTTTCTATAGACTCGATGGTAGGTTATGCAGCCAGGACTTTCCTTTATCTCTAAAGGAAAAGGGGAACATCCTAAGTTTCAAGACTTCATCACTAAGGTCTTTAATCTTAATTGTTCCACAAATTTCTTCAAAGTCCCTAACATGAAAGTAAGGGTTTTCATCATCTTTTCCTAAGAATATAGGGATTGATGCGTGTCGTAGGTGCAATCAAATTAATATCTTATTTCCACTCGATTAAAAATAATATAATGGAAGTCAAGTTCGTTCCCACGAAGAGCAGGGAGATTTAGTTGTCAAAAGTGTCACAATGGGGGGTTTTGTTTTCGATTTAAAAGATAAATAAACAAAGTATAAAGGATTAAGTTGTAAACAATATGAAGAGAGATGATCGAGGAATCCTTCTTCGTAACTAAATATTCATCAAAGTAGCATATTCATCCATTCATCATTAATTATCACCAACCGTAAGATATCAGGTACGCTTAGCTATCTCCAAAATCCCTTAAGCCACTGGACAACAGGTACGCTTAGTTGCCAGAGTCTATTCGTCTGAACCACCTTGAGGTACGCTTACAAGATGTAATTCAGTCGAATGTTTTATGGTCTGTGAATTTAGGTTTAATCCTAGTAGTTAGACTCAGTACGCTCGGTCTACTTGCTAGTGTTGTGTTTACACGCGATTGCTTTACGGAATCCCTCCGCAAGGTCTCACGTTTTCTACTTGTGTAAGGAATTATTCAACAATTACGGATATCCTAATCCTTACTAGCATTAGATTGAGTTAACAAATATATTCAGTTGGCCACCTAAACAATCTATCAATCAATCATATTAATCCTTAATAATAAACACAAACGATAATCATATGAAGAAATCAAAATAGATTCATATACTAAATCGAATCATATTTAGTACTTAGAATTCATCCTCAATCAAATAATAGATTAGCTAGACATAATGGAGTTTTATCATAAACAAATTAGAGAGAAAGTAGAGTTCAAACTACAAACGAAAATAAGCTTGAGCTATGTCTCCCAAGTCGCCACGAACTCGAGTTATTTGTGCATGAATTAAACTCCTTAAGCTTCTGGAAATTCTTTCAGGACTTTTCTCGAACAGGTTGCAGGCGTGAAAGTGAGGGTGAGGAGATGAGTTCTGCTAGCTATTCGACCCTCTATTTATAGCTTTTTGTAACTGAAATTTCGAATCTGATAAACACCAACCATTCCTTATCCGATTCATACCCTAAAACATGTTAAAATCTATACCATTCATCTCATAAATCGACGGTGAAAAGTCCTCTTGGTGGTTGTTTTCAAGCTTTTGAAACTTCTCAAAACTTCTCTTTCTTAGCTGCCAAGTCGAATTGGATAACAACCCAATCTTCCTAACCGCCACAACCTAATATCTCGTTCGTCCATCATCAAACCATGCACGGATATACATTCGTTTTGAGCTGATTTCTCTCCCAAGTCGCCGAGCATCTGCACCTCCATAAACTCCCTGTTTATCATTTGAAGACTCTATCCGGCTGTAACTCAGTGTTCTAATCAAACTAGGACTCTAAAGTCACAATCCCAGTCATTTGCTAACCACCAGAACCAATGGCAGAAGCCATCTTGCTTCACCTGATATCGAGCCCAATACCAGCTCAACCTAAACTCGAACTCAACACTTCTTCCTCTTGAGTTATCTTCTCAGCTTCTCAGTCCATTCGGACCGAGATCATTCCATCAGCATATTGCAACAAGATAAATTCCTGCAAACTTCATCATTAAACTCTCTTCAATACCGCCACCATCACCGAGTATTACGCCATTCTCTGTTGCCAACTCCAACTCGATCTCTGTCATGTTTCTTTTCCGCCATGCTCAAGTTACAACATTGATCATTCTTCTTCTCTCGCCAACCCCGACTGCTAAAACAAAAGAGTCACCATCTCGAGCAACAACAACAAACCCAACTCAAACGATCATTTGCCACCTTCAATGCTTTCTCCATTCTCATTAACCCATCAATGGTCGCTAACGTCACCAGCGTCCCTCCTCGTTTCTTCTTCCCGCCGACCAAACTCTTAACTCGACATCATGGTCTGCAACATTCCGTCTCCATCTTCGGCGGCTCCCAATGACCATCATTCGATCTCCCATCTTCATCGGGCCGCCAAAGAACCAACCTTCATCAAGCATCAGCCGCACACCACCGCCAACCTTGCATAACCAACATCGATACTACCTTTCATCAATGGTAGCAAACCACTAGCAGTCCTCATCACGAGATGACGATCACCAGCAGCATCGAAGATAACAGCCATCTCTTCCCGAACCGGTGATTGTTTGGAGGTGAAGAAGAAGATGGCACCTTGTGTAATTAGGCCGGAATGCGTTAACATAATTTGAATTCCAGCCTCCCCCTAAGTAAAAGACCAGACTCTCTTTAGCAGTCCCTTTGAAACAGTTCACCCCTTATCAGAATGACTGCCCCTTAACGTACAGTGGGGTGTCAATAGCACTTGTCCTGTAAAATGACCATTTTGCCCTTTATGCTTCTGAGTTCTTGTTTTGCTCATAACTTCTTCATACGAACTCAGAATGACTCCGTTCTTTCGCCATTGTCTTCATCTTCTCGTCCTTTACACAATGAAAAGTATAAATCTTGTATTTGAACGAGTTCCAATTGGTCTTGGGCTATTCTCCACTTCTAGCTAGCTTCTTTTATTGCATAAATAAGTGCCAGTTCTCTTCTTTTGGATGATTCACCTAATAAAAAGCAAATAGAGAAAAACAAACATAATATACAATAATTCGCAAGAATATAAGCAATTACTAGCATGGATTCAATACTAAATATGTGCAAAATATGCACTTAACAGGGATCATCTGAAGAATACCAGGTTTCAACTCATAATTAGCCGTAGAGGATGGCAATTTAATACACGATGGTCGGTTGGTCCCAGTTGGGTACATGTAATCCTTCAAGGTAGCCATTGCTGGCACAACTGAAGTACTAGGGGTACTTTCCTCACGAAGAGACAGATTCTCAAAACTGAAGTTTCCAAAAACAGGGCTCTCAAAAGAAGAGTCTTCGAGCTCCCCACTTCCACAAGAAGACTACTAGGTTTTCACTAATCAATCGACCTAGATTGTCTCTTTTCCATGCCCACTCTCTAATAACCTTGGGAATACACTAGAAAAACAAAAAAAAAATCCTAAAAGGAAGGGAAGTTCTAAACAAACACACAAGGCTGACCCGACTACAGCAAACCTACTGATTTCTAGCAAACAAAAAACATGATTGCTCCACTTAGATTGTTTCTAGACCAGCTTCTATTCTTTCGAAAGGAAATTCGTTACAATTTAAGCAAACATATCTGGATAAATCTGAGTTAAAGTAAGTTGAATAGAGACAAGGGAAACTCAATGGAGCTTTGACACCTAGGCCTCACTGGCAAAACATTCACTTGGGTTATAGGGTGGCACGCTCAACTTACATTAACCATTATGAACTTCGAAGTATGCTTAAAAGAGCAACCAATATTTTTCGAACGACTTTCCTATTAAGCTTGTTACCCTATCGGTCTCGTTCTAGTCAGTATTTTAAGCTTGGGTTCGCTAGGTTGTGTGTTCCTAAGGCGGGCAAGAAGAGAACGGTGATGAAATCCGAACCCTTATCTTGTATGGCCAGGCCTTGCCCTTTACTAGGAAATTAAACCGTTTTCAGTCCTCAACATATAAGCATACGAAGGAAGACAGTAAACCCGCTAACAGGGGATTCGCGGGTGTTCAGATAAACTTACCACCAGACGGGCGAAGAACCGTTGTAGTCGACTTGGGCCACGACTCCTATGTCATGTACGAAACCGAGGGGCCGAGGCAATATCATAATTGTCGTCCTTCTCTGCAAAAAATATATTTAATTTTACCCTTCCTTAGAGTTTAAAAATAAAAATAATGTCCCAATGTTCAAAAAGGAAAGTACAAAATAAAAGAAAATTTACAAAAATTAAAGATATCCTAATACAATTTCTAAAAACAAATGTAAAGGATCACCAAAATAACAATGTTGGCAAATAAAGTTTGTGTGTCTCTGCTCATATCAATCTTGTCTATAATTTAAACCAATCACAGATGAATTTATAAACATTCTAACAATCTCGATTCATGTAAAATTCCCAATTGTTGTTCATTAAATAAATATAGTCTGTCAATAAAAAAAATTAAATAAATGCATTAGTCTCAACTTCAAGAGGATTTTTCAGGTCGTGAGGAGAAGTTTCTCATGCCAAAAAAAGGTTGTGTTCGAGTCGGTAGCAGTAAAGGCACCTAAATTGTCCTTACTTACAGGAAACATTAACATTGATCTTGATGGTGTTAGTTTCAGGAATGGTGCATTTGTCCACGACATTAGCTGCATGCATGGATTTGAGGATTGTTGAGGCTCAATGCATTTGGCTGAGTTTAGTTGAACCAAAAATGAGCTTCCCTAATTACGTGATTTATATTAGGCTTCTATTGGCCTGAAATTTCTCTCATCCCTAGATTTCCAAATGGCCCAAAAAAATGCAGCTTCATGTTCGCATTTCCGCTTGAGAACTTTCGCCTTTCACCAGGCTTGAGCATTAATGCCGATCTATTCTTTCCTTGGGTGTTTGAGACACATTCTTTGAACAATTTTATATGATCATAGTTTCAATTTTCGGGCTACATTTTGATTTTCGATTTATGTTATCGAGGAGAATTGAGTAAGATGGAGGCCTGATGATCCTTTCACTATATATCGACTATGATTATAATATGCATTTTGTTTTAATCTCTTTCTCAACATAAGAGATTTTCCCATGCCTCCACTAATATTATCATTTTTAGTTAAGTACCCTTTAATGGTATAAATTAAATGTTTCATTTCGGTTGTTCATATTTGTGCGATCTAGATTATAGTTTCACTTAACTAGAACACCGCTGCCACGGTGGAGAGGTCTAACCGAATAGAAGACAAATTGGCCAAATTAAAAAGGTGAAAGTATCACTTTTCCTGAAATGGAGGGAGCACATCGTTTTATTAGTTGCAAAGGAAAATTAGTTATGCATAAACCAAATTATGGGTGCATAATGTGTTATGCATTCTTTGTGGTGGTTTGCATAATGACCATGTATTCAATTTTCAAAATTTGTGCCTAAAAGGATAAACACCACCTATTATTTCGTAAAAAACTCTAAATTTGATATTTTTCGTTGTTTGTATTCATTGTGTACGTCTCTGTTATCTTATCAAATTGCACATTTGCGTTAGGTTTCATTTTATAAAAAGGTGATCATAAAAGAGGCTTCATCCCTTCGGCCCCTCTGGTCGGTACGCCCAATTACCCACAACATACTTTTTCTAAAACTAAAGATGTTTGGAGTAATATCATAAGAAAGAAATACCATCGGAAGGTGACCCGGAGGTCATTGTTGTTTTTGTAATTCGTTGTTAGAGTAAATTGTACACTAATTTTGCATTATTAGCTTTCTGTTAAACATTTGAATATGTTGTTGAGGTTGCAATTCTTTCAATGCAACTCTTGCAGTACTGAAAAGATATTGATCAACTAGATTAATCAACGCTGAAAGCCTGAAACAATTATTTACAACAGAAAAAAGATTAACTTTTAATGTAACTTTATAAAGTAAAAAAATAAACACCAAAGAGTTGTGTTGTGTGTCATAAAATCTCGGAATTGGATAATCAAGAAAACATTAGAGGACATACATCCTAACACAGATTAACATCAGCGCTCTAGACTTTCCTCAAGGGATCGGGTAGGCTGAAATCTCTAAATTTATTGCTACTAACGGGGTAAAGATATGGACTCATTTATAGCATCTCCAATGCAAGGGGTGGAGGTCATAAAAAACCATGCCACCTAAAATTTCATCTCCAATGCAAGGGTTAAGGTCCTTGGAAATTGTGACATAATTATGTTAGGGTGGAAGAGAAAGTCTAAATAAGACCTTCTCCATGATCTTGGGTCAAAGTCCACATCATCAATTTGTCTCTATGTTTATTTGAAAATTGTTAGATAAAACTTTGAGGATTTGAGATGATTTTTTAGGTTGAAAGGTATTAACTTTATTTGCTTTGTCCATATGTGAATGCCCTTCATAGAAAATTTGATATTTAGACCTCCATATAGGATCACCTCCATCCCTAGCATTGGAGATGCTCTTAGTGTTATGTGCATACACATCAACCTAATTAATGTCAGATACTCAATCTCCATCTCATTCGCTTTTGGATGGAAGTTGTACCGGCAACAGAGCTAACACTGCATTTTAAAGTCCCCAGGCCCGCCTCCATGTTGTCCATGCAAGGTAAACCTGTGCCTACCCAATACACGCATACATCCAATCCAAGGAGGAAGCCAAGGCAAAACCACTTCTGCCGCTAAGAATGTTTTCGAAAATCAGCCATAAAGCATGCACTGTGACCGTGGTGCTGTTTTCGAAAAAAAAGTAGACATGCCAGTACAAAAAATCAACATACTTCTAATTTGTTTGTTGCTTTCTTAGCCTCAATATTAAATTCTAATTCTGCCACTGCTCTTTGGTGTTCAACTCCCATGTTCGAGTCTCGAACGCTATTGACAAATGAACGTTGTTGGTTTATTCAAATTGGGAATTCCGGATGGGTGATATATCGATGCAACCACTTTATATCCATAATTGTGCTTGATCGATGATTAATCAAGAGTTAATTAATACTACTAACTATCATCGAACTGATTAAGTAAATATCGTCTATCTATTTTAATGAATCCCCATTTCCCCATCAACGAAGACACAATCAATATTTTTCCATTTAGTAGTAATTAGGATGGATTTGTAAGCACAACCAATAAAAATAGTTGGCTAGCTGAATTCCTTACATCATTTTAAATTGAATTTATATTTTTAACTAACTTTATTAAGGAATCCATCGAATCTTTTTTCTATGATCAGCTTAATCCATCGAATCCTTTTCAAGTAATTCCACATTTCAAGTGAGAATAGAGAATCCGATACATTGTTTAAACTTTAAACATATAGTTTCTGCAACATTTCACTCAAAAGTTCACCGTACATATAGTTTTAGGGTGAGCACAAGAAAACAAAGCATATCAACTATATTATGTAAAAGATCATGAAAATTACGTTATAGTTGGCAACTGAAGTTTGTGTGACTGCTCATACCAATTGTGTCGAGAAATCAAACCGATTGTATTCCTGGAGTCAAGTTCGAATGATGTTGACGTTTTTTATTTGCTTGAGTAGTTGGTGTTTAAGATGTGCATTTCGGAAACATAAAATGAAAGGAAAAAAAAACATCCAAAAAAGTTGAACACCGCGCATTCAAAGTTTTCAGGCCCACCCTCCAGGTTGTCCATGCGATGTACATCCAAGGAAGGAGAAAATGAGGCAGTAAGTAAGTCCTGGGGCTAGATTGGAGTCTTTAGATTGGCCAAAAAGTGTTGCAAATCATGAAAAAAGTGTGGGAAAAAGTTAACACTAAATCGGCTACTTCTCTCTCCTAGCATTTGCTCGCATGATCTACTATCGGCGAGATTGAAACGCTGAATGGTGCGGCGCTCAAAAAGTTGTCTCAACGCCGAACCTTTCGCGCTCACAAAATCTAACGGGCTGAGATTGAAACGCGAACTGTTCGCGTTCAAAAAAGTAATCAAAACGCCGAATGGTGCGGCGCTTAAAAACGCCGAATGGTTAGGCGCTCCACGGATGACGTGGATGGCCAAACTAGCGGCTAGATATCTAGCCCATAGGACTTAGGAGGTTGCTCAGGCTGACGTGGATGGCCAATCTAGCGGCTAAATATCTAGCCCATAGGACTAAGAGTCTAAGCGTAGCAAAATGCGAAAGTGCTCTGATGCCGTAACTATGAATCTTCCTGACAAACAAGGTTTAGATTTATCATGAAGAAACAACTGCATCCAATAGATGCAAAAGCGTGTTTACCTTTTGAATGGGTGCACAAAAACGTAATCCATATATCATTAATAGAAATGTAAAAATAATGTCAATCTTGCTTGATCGACAATGAGTTGCTAATTAAACACACTTTATACGCTAGACTCTCCCTGTTAGACGACAATGCAATTGGCTTGAACAAAACATGTTCCCCGAAAGGAGACCTTTTTTTTTTTTGGTTTTTGTTTTTATTTTGAAATCACATTTCAATTCTTTCGAATGAAAAACTGTCTGGCGAACGTATCTTGACATTTTAGTTACGCCGGCTATGATTTTTTTTTCCGTCTTTCATGCCTACTGAGGCAAACCCTTTACCAAAGAACATGCAATTGGGGGATATAAAAAGTCGAGGACGGAGCTAGAACTTTTGGTTAGGGGGACAAATTTATACATTCATAATTTAAATTACTTAGGCGGGCCGAAGGCCGCAAAATTTTTCACCTTTCCTATACTATATTTTGGGTTGTGAACACGTTGTACTTGTTCAATTCTAATACGTTTTGCATTTAAAACTGTAAATATAAGAATTTGCATTTGTTGGTTTGTCTTTGAACTAGGTCCGATACTTGAATTTATCAGTAATACACGGAGCTTCATCAGTAATGCCCCGTTATTACTATACACTCACAACATAATTAAATGCAGAAGAAGAAATGAGACCACACAAAGCTACCAGTTAAGGGTAGAATGTGGAATCATATTTTGTTAATTACCGGCAGTTAAGGGCAGTATGTGGGATCATATTTTGTTAACTACTCCTTCCGTCTCTAAAAGATAGGCAGGTTTGTGTGTGCCTATCTTTTAGAGACAGAGGGAGTATTTTTTTTTGAACTTCCCTCGTGAATTAGTTCTCATGTGTACTAAAACTATAGCTAACTACCAAATCTATACAGCTAAAATCGCAAAACCCAGTGGGGACTACTGTCCCCACTAGACCCTTAATGGCTCCGTGCCTGTAAAAAGTAATTGGGGGATATAGGAAAAGGACAAAAAAAAAGTCCAAATATCAATTCTGGTCACCCCTTATCTAAGTATTTTTAAAATCCTAATCTACCCCTCACTAATCGTGGTTTAGTGGTTAATAATAATTAGTAAAAATCTTAAGTATTTGTTAAATGATTAGTGTGTATTTGTATTTGGGTGAATGAGATGAGAGTAGAAAGATGGAAAAAAAAATTTGAGAGGGAACTTTTTTTGGTGGAAGTGGAGGATGATTGTGAAGAGAGAATTGTTGCTAAGAGGTTGAAAATTTGATTTTTTTTTCTTTGAATCCACCATCATTGAAATTTAAAAGCTTGGTGCCGGCATGGTATTCAACCAAAAAACCATGCCGGCATTTGTTAGATTTTTTCATAAATTGTTTGCCACTATCCGGGGGGGCTACGGCGTAGCCCCAACGAGACGATTTTTTTTCTGGTTTTGATCTTCGAAACCTATTTTTTCAGGTTTTAATGACCTACTTCCTAAGACAGTTATCGATTTTTTCGAGCATGCCAACTACTTCCTGCATGGTTTTTGCTTAAATTTCTATGCCTAACATGATGAAAAGTATCCAGGAAACTTCAATTTTTTTTTCACTTGACTACCTGTGCATTGATAGATTTCTATCGAGCATGCCACACCATTTTCCTGCGTGGTTCTTCACCAATTCCGGATGGTCTTCATCACTTCCGACTGATTCTTCACCAATTCCTCGCATGGTCTTCATCACTTCCTGATGTAAAAAAATATTCCGTTTTGAGTTTTTTTTGGTTTTAATCAGTCCACTTCCGGCACAAGTAGTTAATTCTCGAGCATGCCGGCACCGGTTTCCAGCATAGTATGTTGCTTAAATTTCTGTGCCGGCACACGATGAAAAGTATCCAGAAACTTCAATTTTTTTTTTTCACTTGACTACTAGGCATTGATAGATTTCTATTGAGCATGCCTTCTGACTTAGTTCTGACATTGAATATTAGTTACCAACCATGCCGGCACCAGTTTAAAGATGGTCTTCATCAATTCGGCATGGTCTTCATCACTTGCGAGATGATCTTCATCGTTTCCAAAGTGAGGAGCCTAAGCGAGAGAAGGAGAAGAGAATTTGAAAGAGAGTGGGGAGAGTTTAGAATTTGAAAGGGAATGGGGAATATTTGGGTTTCAAAGTTCTAACCAAAGTGATTAATAAGAAGTGGAGATGGAAATGGGGGATATGATTTTGTTTTTTGATTTTAAGTTTTTTAATTTTTATTTTGAGGGAAGGGTATTTTAGTATTTTCATACCCAAAAGTCACCCCTTAGCAGACACCATGGGTTGGGAGAAGTAATCAATATCCCCCAATTCCTTTTTATATCCCCCAATTAAAAGTTCTTTACCAAAGGAGATTCATATGATATATTTTCATATTTAGATTTTAGTTCGCACGACGGCATGAGGATACTAGGCTGCTATGTGCGATTCAAATACGGATACCACCTACCTTTTCAGAATTGTATTAATCACCTATTATTTCTATTCAAATATCCAACTACCAACTTTTTTCAATTATTTAATACTGCGAATTAGTGATTTCTGAAATAATCAGAATATTGGAGGGATATTTATTAGTTGACTGTTGAATTAATGCAGCTGGTCAATTCAAGTAAGTTGACAATTCCGGGAGTTTCAGATGGGTGACATTTTTAACGCAACACACGTTTACGTTCCGACTAGAAAATAAAACACTGGTAGAATAAGAGGCTGAAATGCAAAATGACAACAGTGTAAAGCGTTAGAAAAGATGTGAGAGACAGTGAGAGGATTTCAAATCAACTAAATTTGAGCACAAGATAATTCCTTCACAAATACTCCCTCCGTTCTTAAATAATAGGCTGGTTTCTATAAATAAATATTTCAAAAAAATAGGCCAGTTTCCTAATTGGGAAAGTCAAATGTTACTTTAGTTTTAAGAGCCACTCTTCTCTTAACTTCTTTTGATGACAAGTGTCGTAGGACCATTTCACTTTACTTCTTTTCACGACAAGTGTCATGGGGACCATTTCACTTCACTTTTTTATCGACAAGTCATCAAGGACCACTTTCAATGATTAATTCTCTTAATTTCCTTAATTTTTCTAAAAACAAAACCAACTTATTAAAAGAACGGAGGGAGTAAGAACAAAATGGTCGAGGAATTAGTTTATTCTACCCAGCACAATCTACATATCAAGAACATTCTTAGTGGTCGGCAACATGCACCATTTACCGGTGTGCAAACACTGTGGTAAACTGATTACTTGAACAGATTTATAAGTACACTGAACGGGGTAGATGGATTAAGTGTTTGAATGAGAATACAGCAAGATGCATGATGGAATAGACCTTAAGGACAATTAAGTATGTTTAGGACATCACCAATCACCTAAATCTAATATTAAAACAAATTTCTTTCTCTAGAATTTACTCCAACACCTTAAAAATACGCCAAAAAGAAACTAGACCAAAAACTAGCTTTGCCATGTAAATTCGAGAATCCAATTTTCCAGATTGCGATTCGCACATACAACTCAAATTTTGGTGCAAAAGTTCAATATATATGGTTTTAGAGTGAGCACAAAAAAAAGAAGAAAACATTGTGTAAACTGAGATTACACAACGTCTGGCAAATGAAGCTATTGCGACTGCTCATACAAGTGACACCAATTGGAGTCATGATTACCTGATTTTCATGCCATAAAAGATTACCTGCAAAAGTATTGTAAAGCAAGTAGTCAAGAGATCAATTTTAACAAGTTAGGTTTGTTCTTCAGCTCTAAAGTTCATCCTAGGCATAAGAAAATGCTTGCCAAAAGCCTTTGTATCTCTAACCTCAATCTTGGTGAGAAATATTTAGGATCACCAACAACCATCCTAAAATCTAAGACCCAAACGCATCTTTCTCTTTTAAGTGCGGTTGAAAAGAGGGTGAATGGATGGTTTACTCAGTTCCTAGCTCAGGCTGGTAGGACTACATTGGTGAAACATGTGGGTCAAGCTATGTCTCTTTATCAAATGGCCACTTTCCTAATACCCAAAAGTATGTGTCAAAAAATTGATTCTCACCTCAATAAATACTGGTGGGGAGAGAATCCAAGATCAAAGAAGAGAAAGATGCATATTATAGCCTGGGAAAACATCTGCAAAACAAAGAAAGAAGGTGGATTAGGATTTAGAATAAGCGAGATAAATAATTTGGCCATGATGTCTATAAGTGTTTGGAGATTGGTGGAGAACCCATCTTCTCTTCTTGCACAAGTTCTGAAATCTAAATATTATGCAAATAGAGATGTTCTGAATTCAAAGTGCCCCCCGATAATGCTTCTTGGGCATGGAAATGTCTCCATAACACAATGAACAAAATAAAACCTTTTGTTTCATGGGTAGTGGGAGAAGGAAACTTCATAGACCCATGGTGTGACAATTGGATCCCAAACAAAGGGGTTGCTACACCAAAAGAAAATTCAGTCCCTGATAAGAACTTAAAAGTTCATGATCTAATAAACCAAGATACTAGAACATGGGATGAAGCAAAACTAAGTGTTGTTTTTTATCAAGAGACAAAAGAGAAGATTGAAAAAATCCCTCTTAGCATGGAACCTTCTATTGATAGAAGAATTTGGACTCCATCTAAAGATGGTGCTTTTTCCACAAAATCCGCTTATTCTACCCTAAGTGTTAGAGGGGATGAATCAAATTCTGATCTATAGAGTGCAATTTGGAAACTAAAAGTACCTGCAAGGATCCAACTTTTTGTTTGGAAGGCACTAAAAGGTGCTCTTCTACTGAATGAAATACTCTATAATAGAATCCACACATCAGATTACTATTGCCCCAAATGCAAAGTTAAGTCTGAATCAATTATACATGCCTTAGTTACTTGCAAAAAGCTTAATAGAGTGTGGCAACTCATAAACATTCAAAGTGACCAATTTCAAGATCTTACCTTAATGCAATGGAGTAGGTATTGGTTGCAATTGTATCCTTATCAAGATGCTACCTCAAGAGCGGAAAAATTTCCGTTGATTGCTTCATTACTGTGGTCAATCTGGGAAAGCAAAAATGAGATTGTTCACAATTAGAAACAAGAAGAACCAGCGGCCATATTGTTGAGAGCCAAAGCCATGATGTTGAATACTATGAAAACCCCTTTTATCAACCGAATATCTTCAATCACACAAAATCAATCAATTTCTATTCCTTGGGTTGCTCCCCTTAGAAATTGGCTAAAACTCAACACTGATGGTGCTTGGAACCCTAATTCTGAAATAGGAGGATTGGGTTTACTAATTAGAGATTCATCCCATAAATTTATTTATGCAGAAGCAAAGAATTTGGTTTGTCAATCAGTGGAAGAAGCAAAAGTAAATGGAATTAGAGAGGGATTAAGAGTTACGGACAAAATGAAGATCGTTCATATCATAATTGAATCAAATGCTGCAGAAGTTATCGAGAAGATTAATGGGAAGAGATTCATGGGGGATTTGATAACTCACCATATGTATCAAGATGTAAAAAATCTAATTTCTAGGTTTCAATCGATAGCTTTTGGTTTTGTTAACCGAACCTGCAATGGGGCTGCGCATGACCTAGCTCACTGGGGTAAGACTAATGCTACCCACATGGTCTGGTCAGTCCTACCAGTTTGGCTTCTCACTGCTCTTTGCGGCGATTTTAGGGAGGAAAATAATAATGTAATGTAATTCTGGTTCTCTTTTGTTTATAAAAGAAAAAGAAAAAAAAATTGGAGTCATGGGGTCAGGTTTTGAATGATGCATTAGATGGACTTGATATGACGATGTGCATTGTCAAAAACATAAATTCTTTAACTTGAGATTTGGGTGCTATTTTTCTTATAAAATCTAAAAAATAATAATTTCGAATCGCGTTTAGTTTTGGCTCACAAAATCGACGATCAAAAGGAGATTATTAAATTTAGAATTAATATAAATCACAAGATTGAGCGCGATTGGGAATCATGTTTAATGCGATTCAGACTAAAACTTTTTATTGGATTCCATGGTATCTTTCATGAAACCTTGGAAAAAGTGTAAATAACCTCAACTTGGAAGCCATTAGACTTGACATTCCACACTTTTTTCAAACTTGGAATAGCTTGGATTCCACCATAAGACTTTTCCTAACGATAACCATAGCATTTTATACAAAATCCACAATGGTAAACTTTCAATAAAGTTGGAAAAAGACATAATATGCACGAATCTTTTTTTTTTAGATGTTAGAAAAATCATGAGGGGTTTAAAACCTCGCCTAGTGCCGGACATGCTTTTAAAGCCTAATTTGATTGGGGGCCAGACATTTTAATTGGGGCCATGATATTTTATTTCCACCCCAATTTTTTGAGGGGCGTATTAATCCGATATTGAAAAGACTGTTTTACCCTTTACTAAACACAAATCTTAAAAATCAGTTAACACTAATTTGAAATCATAATTAGGCCCCCAATTCATATACCCTAAACTAAACCAAAAAAAATCAGTTTCTCTTTTTTTTCTTTTCATCTTCCTCTCCTCTTCCTCTTCACAACCACCATTAACGACCCCAAACGATTTTTTTTCTTCGACCGATTCATCGTCGATGTTAGAAGATAATCGACGATTAACTTCTTTTTCAAACATGGCTCGTACAAAACAGACCGCTCGCAAAGAACGTCAAATTCCCAATCTCCTCGACGCCGTCAAAGGAAAGGTAATCGAGGGACGAACTCCAAAACCCAAAAAATCGAAACCCAAAGAAGATATGGGTCCAATTAGAAGGTATGTGAAGTTAAACCCACCTTCTATGCGTTTTTTTGTTGTGTTTTGATTGTGAAATTGAGTCCGGTAACTCGAAATTTAGCGGTTTTCAGTTAAAGGGTCGTTAGTATCGTAGTGGATACCCCTAACGACTTTTCATTTGCATGCATTTTTTTATGAAAAATCGTTAGTGTATTAGGTTGAAGATGACGACCCTTATTCTGCTACTTCGACATTTTTTTCCCTAGAATAGAGTCGTTATAATTTTATGTTGCAGATGACGACTCTTGTTTGCCGACCCTTATTTATTTCTTGACGACTCTTGATGGAACTCGAACATCCCTCTGTTCCAAAAATTGATAGTGTCGTCATCTCATTTCCCCTTGAGTCGTCACTTAAGTATATGCCCTAAGTCGTCAACCCAAATCGTAGGATCGTTATTGTCTTTTGACGACCCTTTATTATTTGACAGGGTCGTCATCATATAACTTTGAGTCGTCACATGTTATACAAGGGTCGGTTGTGTTTTAGATTATCGGATTGCCGACTCTTTTTCTGATAACCATAAAGTTGATGTCTTATACTAGTGGAAAATAGCAGTTTCGCGACTGTCAAAGCAAGTCATAGATGCAAGTTAAATGACTTGCTTTGGCGGTCGGGGAAAGGGTCGCTGTTTGGGCATCTTTTTCATCTATGACGTGGCTACGCGGGTCGCTGAAAATCTTATATCAACGACCGGTGTTAATAGTCAGTACATTTTGACTGATCCTTGTCAGTCGTAGATATAAATCTTAATATAAAAAAAAAATTCAGATTGGCTCTGGCCTGACTGAATCTGGCTAAATCTCAAATTAAACCCAAATGAAACTCATATGAGAATCAAATCAAACTCAAATTAATCAATTTAACATTCATTGATTCATTGGGTTCAAATTACACAAAAAGAATCAAAATCTCGAGTTCTAACCAATGTAAATCTTACAAGAAAGGTAACTAAGTTCTAGAATTTGGTAAACTATTGATTACACAGAAAAATGATAAAGTCTGATGATGATTTAGAACTTATCCCTACTTCATAATGGTGTACCTGCACAACAAAAATAAGTTGGGCATCAGCTGATTAATGTGGGGAGGTCACAATACTCAAGAAAACGTTTATAAAACAATAACCATGCCATGCACATTATCAAAGCTTGAAATAGAGATTTGGGCAACTTTATCATTGAGGGAAACAGAAAAAAAAGCAGAGATTTAGACAACTTTATCATTCATCAACTGATAATCTGAAACATCAATGAATCATATTTATATGAATAGATAGAAAGACATACTTGTGAAGTAATCTTCATGTGCGGCCTTCTTGTAAAGCAACACACGGTAACTTCAAAAAATCAAAAATCATATTTCAGTACACAAACAAACGTCAAAACATAGATTGCGCACCAGCAGTTAAGATGAAAGGCTGCACTTACATATGAAATAAACCTGGATCGAGTTATTCCTACAGGAAGTGACATAGAAAGAAATAGATGAAGCACCAAGCTCCACAGCCTTGCTGCGTCTTCTTCTAAATCTAGGATTGGAGGCTCTGCACCCACTAACAGCAATCAGCTTTGAACTCCACTATTTCTGCCTCCTATAGATTTATTTTAAAATCGAAACACAATTCATAATCTTCACTACTCTCCACATTATTCCCAATCCATCATAATCTTCACTATTTGAATTCCAAAACTTTGAACTCTACGCAATCATGAAGAACCTAGCTACAACAATGGATGCAAAGAATTGATGGAACAGTCAAGCCAGTCTTAGGTTTTACAGGTTGAATTTAATGATTACGCAACAATGGATTCAAATAGACGAGACATACTAATCCAGCCTAACGAGTTGTGATCGACTGATAATACAGTCAAATTTACTCCTTAAGCATAACGGTTGTTTACTACTAATAATAAGCTAATTAGCTAATGAAAAAATAGTTCAATATATACGAACAGAAGGCAAATAGTTTGTATATTCAGACACATAGTAGCCAATTAGTTTATAAAGTTAAAGCAAAGGAAAGAACTTTAAACTCTCTATGTGACTGTAAGATAGATTACAGGGCCATCATTGCTCAACATGGCCCAAAATGCAAATAGTTAATAAATTATACGTTGTAATACTAGTCATTTATAAAGAAAAAAAGTAGGCCACCAGTGGAATGACATGTAAATATGCGTACAAAAGTTATACATGATATCAGTCCTAAAGGGTGCGTTGAGTACTGAATAGATATCACCACATAAGTAACATAAGGACATAACAGTTATTTTTCAAGACCTTCAAGGACAAGGCATTACGTTTTTAGTTTGGGTCCAATTGTCCATTACTTTTGATAACTTCCTCAACAATTTGGTTTTTTGGCAAAGGTCTAAATGAACAATATATTCAAAGAAAGAAACTAATCGGTTGAATGAAACAAACCTGTAGGAAAAACCTTCATGAAAGAAGTTTGTAAGAATTATCGTTATGTAAGTTACTGCCCTATTGTCGTGACATGCAAACCAATTTTACGGTTCCAATCTGTGGCATCACAAACAACATCAATGCCCCCCTTAAAAGAGAAATTTGAGGGATATGATTAGATTAATAATGTTAAGCATTCAAATTATGAGAATGTGCAAAAAAGCAAATCAAATTAGATGGTTTCTAAATCATACATAGAATATTCAGACATGAAAAGTGAAGTCGGATTCCTGTAGGTTCTGTATATATCATCTTGGTACTTACTACCCTTGGCTCAGCTGCCGTTGAGGTTTAAACGAAAAAAGTCTTCAACTATAATTAAGAAGCAATAGAGAATTTTCTTCTCAATTCTGGAAAGCTCAAACTTATGACACAAAATAATTAAGAACCAATAAAGAATTTTCTTCTCGATTCTGGATAGTTTAAATCTATGAAACAGAATTTTCTCAACTCCTACAGGATCAATAGTAGGGAGTTTCCCTGTGAATTAAGAGATAAAATTTTCAAGCAAACTAAAATGCCAGATGCAAAAACAACAGTAACACGTTCAACTAACAAAAACATGGTGATCTTACGACCATCGAATTGAACCCCATTGGAATTTTAAAGCCAACAAATTAGGAATTCCAAAACTTTGAACTCTGCGCAATCATGAAGAACCTACAACAATAGATGCAAAGAATTGATGGAACAGGCAAGCCAGTCTTAGGTTTTACAGGTTGAATTAAATGATTAAGCAATTCCTAAAGAAATTATTCAATCCCTGAAAATAGCATATAACCCATTTAAAATTCAATCTAGAAGATAAAAACAAACTGGAAATTTCAATAAAAATAATGAAATCAAAATTTCAACTCAACACATTAATGATACCCATTTCAGAAAACATTTGAATATGAGATTCTAACAACTCATATTTAAGTTTAAATTGGACCAAAAACAAATGAATCAAGATCAACTTCCCTCAATTCAAATTCATGAATCATCGCCTCCTTACGACGCAAATAATCTCCGCGGTCCTCTCCGATCTAATTAGGGTGCTGTAAAAAATATACAACATCTCCATCTTCAATCAAAGTACTAAAAAAATGAACTATGTATACCTAACCAGAATGAATAAAAATAAGATTGTTACATGTTATCAAACTTATGATATTAGAAAACCCCTGAAACCCAAATTGAAGACACAATTAATAACCACACAAAACAAACAAGCAGTGGAATAAGAAATCTTCTTAGCAAATTGACCATCTTCTACTTCATCACCATCACCAGGAATCACAATATGAGCTAGTACAAGTAAATCACAACCCTAATCAAGAAAAATAACACTTCAATGAAAACTATTACCAAGAAAAGCAAGAGCTTCAAAATTAGCCCTAACCCTAATATTAAAAATCAGATTTCTCTAATTGAAGATGATGAAGAAGATTGAGTCATAGATAATTACCCAATTAATCTCAAGAAGGATTTTGTCATTGAAATCGATTAGTTTTTTGAGGGTATTCACTTCTATTTCACCTTCCGGATCTGGATCCATTGTGAACGAAGAAGATGGAAACAAAATAGTTTGTTCTTCTTCTTGCAGATGTCGATCGAGAGCAAAGATGAACAAAATAGTTTCCCATTTTGAGATAAGACTGAGTGGTTACTGGCTGCGAAGAGGTAAGGTGAGGTGAGAGAGAAATAATAGAGATACGAAAAGATAAGGAGAAATGGGTGCCTAGAAAATTGAACCATAGAAAAAGCTAGGCACACCGGTCACACAATCGGTCGTTGAGGGATGGCAAAGTTGTAATAATTGAACGACCAACTTAGGCCCTCTAGACCGTGCTCCGAATTATTTTTTAAATGTAGGACGGTCTTGATCGGTCCACGGTCCGTTGACAGCCATTGAGGGTCGGGGACGTGGGTCTGGAAAACCCCATTTTCCACTAGTGTTATTGGGTTTTTTTTGGTTTTTTTGTTTCGAAACCAAATGCAGAACCAAAGGCAAGGTTCCAATGACGATAACTCCACATTCCAAAGCTCCACGCCATGATAAATACTTACTTTCCGGTCCATTACGCGGTAAGAAGCCGAGTGAGGTCTCATTTTCTATCACCGAACCAAGAGACAAAGGTAATGAGTTATCGGATTCATCAGAATCAGACTCTCCTGTTATTTTCGCTAGCAGTAGTGGTGAAGAAGAAGAAATCCAAGAAGAGGAGATACAAGAAGATCCTCTCGTACGAGGTGAGGAGGAAGTAGAGAGTGACAATGATGATGAAGATAATGTTAGTGGTGATGATTCTGATGATGATAATGGTGATGATGATGAGCAGGAAGGGGATGGAGGTAATAATGGTGGTCATGAGGAGGAAGAGGATGAAGGGGATGATGTTGCTGGTAATGATGATGAAGAGGATGATGGTAAACAAGATGTAGAAGCTGAAGAACTGAATGCAAAGCCGAAGCCGGTAAAGAGGGTTAAGAAGGATGGAACTGATATTGCACCTAGCGCGAGACACATTCCCGCGCCTCATTTGATGTTGGAGCCTCTTCGAAGTGGTAAACCAAGAGGAGAACCTAGAGATGGGGGCAAAGTTCTATTTGGATATTCTGGATTGTGGGCTCATACCATCTATGAGACAATCGTAAGAATCCCAACTTTGCTTGCTATTTGATTAGTTGGTTGATATTACTTTTCTAATATGTTTTTTAATATTTATTTGTTTATTTTTTGCGTGGATCATAAGAATGCCGCACGTCTCTTCGTGCACCAATCTTCTTTTAAGAAAATGGAGTTGTGGCCGCTAACGGTGAATGTGCAAGAGTTAGAGAATATGTTGAAAACTCCGGTTTGTACAATGCCGTTGTGAACTCGTGATTGCGTATGACAAGGTTGCGGTATCTAGTTTCGTGAAAGGTATTACGCTCAAGTCGACACATTCCAACTTCCTTTTGGCGAGATGGCATTGACTCGATGATGCGAAACAAATATTAGGGGTGCGGAGTCGAAGGTAAATCAACCAGTGAGAATTTCAAGAGAAGGCCTAGTTGGGATGAAATTTATACATGGACCAAGAACTTGTTTGGTCGGGATAAAGAGAAGACGATGGGCTTTTCGTGCCGGGAGCTAAGTACCCGAAGAAAGAGTTCAAACTTGTGGACATTAGGAAGATGTTTGCTGGTACCGCAGAGAAGGAAAAAATAGGAGGTCTCTCTGATATGGAATGTCGTTATGCGGCGGCTACTTATTTGTTGTACGTCCTTGCGTCGGTTGTATTTCCCGACAGCAAAGGTAACAGGGTCAGCGCCAACCTTCTTCAGCTGTTGGACCCCTTAGAAGATGTGAACAAGTACTCTTGGGGACCGCCATAGTTGCACATCCGAATGGTAAGCTTTCCCGGGGATCTCGCGAACGAACTTCTCAAATTAATGGGAATTTGGCTCTAATCCGAGTATTGGGATTGATGAAAGTTGTCTTTTTAGTATGTTTTTTCCTTTGATATATTTTTATGTTTATTTGATTGTTTAAAAATTTTTAACTTTGGTTGTTGTAGGTCTGGATTTATGATCATTTCCCGACACTGTTCAAAAACAATGAAGATGTGAAAATCAACTCAAAATGGAGCCCAGGTAGTCCAACAGGAACCCGTTGGTTGTACTCCGGTTCTCAGGATAGGGAACAAACTGATGCCTTGATAGATCCTAGAAAAATAAGAAAAAGAAAAAAATAAACAGGAATCAGTGATCAGTGATCAATAATTTAAACTAAAATTATTAATGAAAATTAAGAGGGTTACCTCTTTCTTCCTTCAAAAAAATAATAATAATTTAAATGACTTCATTGATCCACATAACCAAATCAGGTCCCAAAATTTCTTTAAGCACTTCCATAGCATCCGAACCGACCCTAAATTTCCAGTTCAGATTAATCACAGTTCATACAAAGTAAACGGTCGATGTTGATAATCCACATAAAATAAATTAAAAATCTAAAGCCCTCACATTCCTATTCAATATCAGATTGTAGCGCTTATACATACATATCTTAATCACACACAGCCATGTTCTTCATGGATTGATCTGACAGAGTTCTTGCATCACTTGGTCATGGCAGATAAAAGCGAGGATCTTTTTCCTTGGGACCCAAAACTGTTAATTCTTGTCGTTCTTTCTTCTATCTCTTCTAAGTTTTTTGATCGAGAAGAAACGTAAAATGGAAGAATCACCTAACCGGCTAGAAAATTACAAAAAAACATTTAATGAAAAGATCTTTGTGTGAGAGATATTCGTTATAGATTTCTTTATTGAGATAAAGGCTGCCGACCATAAAGGAGGATCCCATATATAGATTTGTATTTTTGGATATAAATTCCCACAAAAAACTGTATTTTTTTTTTAAGCATAGAATTTATTATAATAAATTTAGTTTACAACTTGTCGTGGATATGTGGTACCCACAAAGTCTTGAAATAAAATATGACTGATAAAAGATGGGATTGCATGGTCCCAAATTTTGGTTGAGAAATTTGCTGCTTGGCTTCCATCCGCTGCATGGTTTGCTAATCCGTCCGCTGCTTGATTTCCTTCCCTGTAGTTGTGTTGTATAACGACTTGCGTGATTTGCCTTATTCTCATTTTTATTTCTTCGATCATTCCTGCTATGTGCCAAGGTGGCGAGGTAGTTGATGTGATGAACCTCAGGAGGTTCTCCGAGTCTGTTTCAAATAGGATTCTAGGCCATTGTCTCTCTGATACTGTTCTTGAAGCCAATAGTAAGGCCCATGTTTCTGCAGTTAGTGATGTCGTAATTCCTAGTGGTTGAGCCATAGCTATTAAATTTCGTGCATCAGAGTCTCTACAAATGAATCCAGCTCCCCAAATCATGGATGTCCTCTCGGTCGCTCCATCTGTGTTAATCTTAACCCAGTTGATATTCGGAGTGGACCAACCTACCAATATTGTTGATGTTCTTTTATTTGTTATCGTGTTGTTGAGTGTTGGTGTATCTCCTGGTATGATTGGTGGTGAAGCGTGCGGTGCCCAAGAAAATTCTTGTTGTAGTTTTTGTGCCCATGCCACGATTTCGTCCTGAATTTGTTTGTTTTTGTTGGTAAATTAGATCATTTCTGGATAGCCATAGTGTCCAGAATAGGAAACAGACTGAGGAGATTATAGATGTTAATGTTGGATGCTGGAGGATTTGGGATATGGTTGTTTGTGGATTTAAATTGAAGTTTGGGTTTGGATTGGTGTTTGGTGCATTTTGAAGTCGGTTGAAAAAGATGTTCCAGGAAGAGGCCGCTGTTGGACAATGAATTAAAAGGTGATCTGCTACTTACGTATCAGTATTGCATCTAGGGCATATGTTTGAGTTGGTAAAATGGATTCGGTGTAAGAGAGAGAAGGTCGGTAATCCTTCATTGATGGCTTTCCACAAGAAAAGCCGAATTTTTGGTGGACATGGTAAGGTCCATAAGAATTTGGTAGGTGGTATAGGTGTGTGGGTCGGATGACCATGGGTTAGATATTTGTATCCTGAAGATGTGGTGTAGTTTCCCGATTTTGAGTGAGGCCATATAATTTTATCTGGAGTATTTTTTTGGGGTAGGTGGATGTTGATGATTTTCTGAATTGTTAGGTTGGGAAAGGTGTCCAATTTTTCATGATTCCAGGAGTGGGAGATTGGGTCGATGATATCTTCTACCATTTGGATTGGGTAGCATTGTGTTGGATCTAGATTGGTATAGTGTGGAATCCAATTAGCCTCTATCGGAGTTGATAATCCATTTCCAATACGATGGAAAATTAATTTTTGCATGGTAGGGATAATTGACGCTAGTTGTCTCCATTGAGGACTGGAAGAGGAAGGAATGGTAACGTTTCCTTGTAGAATTGTTTGTTCATTGAGGTATTTTGCACTGAAAAGACTTCCGCATATGGAATTAGGTTGTTCATGCAAATTCCAGATTCTTTTTAATAGAAGGGCTGTATTATGATCGCTGCTTTTTCTTATTCCTAATCCCTCTTCGGCTAATGGCTTTGTCGCTTTATCCCATCCTATAGGGTGTAGTTTTTTGGTTTTTGAGTCATGTCCCCAGAAAAAATTCCTGGTTATACGATCTATTTGTTTGTGTATATTTTTGGGAAGCTTTTGTGTCTGCATTATGTGATTTGTGGTAGGGGTTAGGGATGTTTTGATGAGTAGGAGTCTTCCGGCCGGGGTTAGGCATTTGGTCATCCAACCTTTTGCTTTTCTAGCCAATCTTTGTAGGAGAGGAGCGAAGGTGTAATTTGATGCTCTTCCTTGTTTAAATTGTATGCCTAGATAGGTTGGCGGTTTTGATGTGGTCGGCATATTAAAGACTTGTTGAAGATCAGTTATTTTGATTGGGTCTAGGTTAGGATGGTGGATAATTACTGATTTGGCAGTGTTAATTACTTGCCCTGTAGAGGAGCTATAGGCCTGTAGAAGTGTTTTAAGGTGATGGTTACTCTGAGTTGATGCTTTAAAAGTGATCAATAGATCATCTGCATACATTAGGTGTACTATGGGAGGTGCTTTTCGTGAAATGTTAATTCCTGGAACTAAATTTTGGTTTTGAAGGTTTCCCAGGTTTGTGGATAGGATTTCAGCACATATGATAAAAATATATGACGATAGTGGGTCTCCTTGTCTGATGCCTCTACTTGGGGTGATGTATCCATGAGGTGCACCATTAATTTTGATGGAGCAAGTAAAGCATTGAACACAATGCTTTGTAAAGGCTGATGGGAATCCAAGTTTTGTAAATGAGGTTTTGATGAATCCCCATTCTAGGTTGTCATAGGCTTTTTGGATATCTAGTTTGAGAGCTATTTTTGGATCTTTGGTGGGTTTTGAGGTTCTAATGTTATGAAAGAGTTCTCCAGCAATGGCTATATTGTCGTGTATTGAACACAAAAAACTGTATGACTAATTGACCATTATTAACCGATTTTTTTTAATAATATTTTTTTGTTAATAATATGTAAGGCTAATTAAGTCCTTCTCAAAATGCGGAACTATAAATCTAATATATAACTACTAATCTTAACCGTAGATCGTGTAGTTTGGGCGACACATATATACCATCTTAATGATGGGTTTCCAGAAGAGAGAGGAACCAAACTTGGGTTCTTCAGAAATTTCCACCTTTGGAAAATAATATTGGGTCTGCTCCATTGTGTTGCCCATAGGAATGCAGCTTCAGCTGATTTGATTTCTAGCTCTTCTCTAGTTCTACAGTTAACATGTAGTCCCCATTGGTCAATTCATATTGGAGTTTCAAATGGGTGATACTGACCCTTTAATGCAACCATTTCACATTTACAAAATCAAGCCTATGATTTCTAGTCTACTAAAGTCCAGTTTCAGACTAGGATTAGAGCATTGTGGTTGAGTATTAGACATCACTGAATAACCCTCGAACACATATGACTGAAGAACAAACGAAAACATTTGGAAAACTTCATTGACAAAGAGGTATGCGAAGACTAGACTGTAACACCCCGAGTTCCGGACCAGGGTCAAACCCGTATGGAGATCCGAACTCGAAGAAGAGACTTAAAAATTTATTTTTATACTAAACATAATTAAATCTTTATATACATGACTTGATTCATATAAATTTAATAAACATCTTTAACAATATTTCAGTTAAGATTTATATTCAAGCAATACAATAAAACATTTTAATCACTACTCATTTCTAGCTTTTGCTGCGCCACTCTGATAAATATGCAAGGATGTCAATTGGGGTGAGATGACAGCTCAATAGAATGCATTCCCAATTCTCCAAAGATGCGTAAACATAATCATTTTATCAAGCAAAAACATATACCAAGAATCACATTACGACTTCATCGAATCAATGTTATACTCGACAATCACACTACGAATAATATTTCTAATAATTATCTTATTTAGATTCCAATCATGAATTCATAATACCATTATTGCCAACAAATCATTCATCAATGATTTCAACACATATATTCACGCATTAATATGGTCACATAGAAACCATGAGTTCATAATACCTATAATAGTTTCAACAATCCATTCAATTAGATTTCACAATTGAGTTCATTACACCAATAATAATTTCAATAAATCTACCAATTTAGGTTTTAACAATTGAGTTCATGGTACGAATATCCTTGGTTCGTACATCCACCTATCCTTTACCGGCACGGACAGCCGCCATCGATGGTCTGGAAACACAAGTTCTCATGGGGATCATTACCCATTTAACTCTCGGGGATCATTACCCGTCGTTAGCATGAAACATGTTCCATATAATGGTAAAACATGAACTCATTCCTTTGTAAATCATTTTCACAAACAACACAAGCAACCATGGCTTAACAACATGAATTTCTTTCAAGAATTTAATCAAACAAACTAACTACAACCATATTACACTATATGTTTCATGGTTATAACTTTATCCGATCATCCTCAAATTTTATAGGAACATTCTTGACATATTATTATATAACATATCCAAAAGTCACACCAAATAAACGGTTCAAACAAAAAATATTTGCTTTATAAGATCATTCTAAAAACTGGGCAGATAACATCATATTATCATATTATTCACATTAAATTCATATTAATTTTAAATTGAGCAATTCCAAAGCAAAATAAAAGATAAGATATTTATCTACAACTTTCGTTAAGACCTCAAATCATTTCAACATCATTAAGACTACCTAAGAACCTCAAAACCACAGCAAAGCGAATCTGTCCAGAATTTCAGAAAATATCACTCATATTCAAACAAACATTCAACGGTGAATTTACATTTTAAAATTCTCAACTTTTAACAAGAGATACCTAATCATGTTTTATATCAATAATAGAAGCCTGATCATCAAAAAGAGGTACATATTTATTCAAATAAATTTCAGAAACCTAATGATACAAGATTAAACGAAATTAAAATCAAGCATTAACAAAAACACAAGGAGAAAGGGATTTAACATTCTACCTCAAATCCATTAAGCCTCTACTGATTTTCTTAATTGAATCTCCTCAAGAACCCTAACTCAAATTTATCTCCTTCCTCTCCTTAGCTTTCTTCTCTAAACAAAAACCTATATCTCCATCTCTTTTTATTTCTCCTAGCCTCTTGGTTTCTAACTTCTAAAATTCCTTTTCTAAACTTTTAGGTATAAAAATAGAACAATTAATTGGGGGATATGGGAATTAATTGGGGGATATAGATACATGACAAAAACGGTGTCCCAATAGCAATTCTGGGTGACCGCCTATGTAATTATTTTTTTAATTCCTAATCTAGCCCCCACTAATCAGGATTATTGATTAATTATAATTAGTAAAATGTTAAGTATTTGGGGGATAAATTAGTGTGTATTTATTTTTATTTGAATTTGTGTGGGTTAGTTGAGAGTAGAAGGAGGGAAAATGGTTTTTGAGTGGAATTTTTTTTTTTAAAATGGAAGATGATTGTGATGAGAGAATTGTTGCTAAGAGGTTGAAAATTTGATTTTTTTTCTTTGAATCCACATTGTTGCAGCTGAAAAAGCTTGGTGCCGGCATGGTATTCAACCAAAAAACCATGCCGGTATTTTCTGGAAATTTTCATAAATTGTTTGCCACTATATTTTCAGGCTTTGATCTTCAAAACCTATTTTTTCTGGTTTGAATCAGTCTACTTCCGGCACAGTTATCTGATTTTCGAGAATGTCGGAACTACTTCCGGCATGGTTTTTGCTTAAATTTCTATGCCGGAACATGATGAAAAGTATCCAGAAAATTGATTTTTTTTCACTTAACTACCGGCATTGATAGATTTATATCGAGCATGCCGGCATTTAGTTCCGGCATTGAATTTCATCACTTCCGGCGTGGTCTTCATCATTTCCGACATGTTCTTCAAGACTTCCTACGTGGTCTTCATCCTAAATAACCATGCCTAACTCACTTCCTGTGTGGTCTTCATCCCAAATTTCTATGCCTAAGCACATGATGAAAAGTATTCAGAAAATTGATTTTTTTTTTCACTTGACTACCGGCATTAATAGATTTATATCGAGCATGCCGTTTAGTTCCTACATTGAATTACATCAATTCCTTTGATGATATTCATCACTTCCGGCGTGACCTTCATCATTTCCGACATGTTCTTCATCACTTCCGGCATGGTCTTCATCACTTCCGGCGTGGTCTTCATCATTTTCGGCATGTTCTTTATCATTTCCGACATGTTCTTCATCACTTCCGGCAGAGAAGGAGAAGAGAATTTGAAAGGAAATGGGGAAAATTTAGAATTTGAAAGAGAATGAGGAACATTTGGGTTTCAAAGTTTTAACCCTAAAAAGATTAATAAGAAGTGGAGATGGAAATGGGGAATATGATTTTGTTTTTTGATTTTAAGTTTTTTGATTTTTATTTTGAGGGAAGGGTGTTTTAGTATTTTCGCCCCCAAAAGTCGCCCCTTAGCACACACAATGGGTTGGGGGAAGTAATTCATATCCCCCAATTAATTCTTATATCCCCCAATTGCACGTTCAAAAAATACTTAGTAATATTTTCTTTATTTATATATTTGTCTTTTCATTTTTCTCTCATTTTTATTTAATTACTAAACCTAATAAGGTGACTCTATTTCCACCTAGATTTCTTAGTTTTAATCAACCCACTTAGGCTAAGTCTAAGGAACAACAACCTAAGACACAAGGTTAACTGATCCGGGTATAACCCGACCCAAAATAGTATCTAAAATATACAGGGTATTACATGGACCATCTTATTTACTCACAATATTTACCATTCTATTTTATTAGATTATGTCGTATGATTTTAGTAGATTTAATATTGAAAAGAAGAAATTTTGAGTCAAGCTTGTCTTCATAAATCTCTCGAAATATGATTCAGCAATGGACGTTCTTAGATCCTTAACAAATTTGGGTAAGAAAAATATATCGCATGAACTATTTTTATTTCAAGTTGATCATTTGTAAATTGCCCAAGCAATGATATTTATAATCTATGGTGATTGGGTATGTTTCGAATAGCTTAAAAAGAGTTTTCAGAACTTACTAAATTCTGGAAACAGAGTAGGTATGCATATCTAGTACGCGTACCCTAGTGACCCGAGTTCCGGAATATGAGAGGTATGCATACCCAATACGCGTACCCCATGGTTCTGAGTTCGTGAATGTGAGAGAGGTACGCATACCCATTACGCGTACCCTTGGGATATGAGTTCGTAAAATCTAAGGGTGCGCGTATCCCAACAACTTGAGTTCACGGACTGCTCGTACGCATACCTACCCAATTCTGAACTATACATATGCTATATATAAACTATTTTCACAAATATGTTTGGTATTTCTACAACTCTCATAAACACTTCTAAGACAACCTTGTTCACTAAATCATCTGTGTTTGTGAATCATGGCTTAAGTCATGGGTGTTAGTGAACTCCACTTATGCTTGAATGTTTAGAAGGCATACTTGCCAATACAAACTATCATTCTACACGTTTCCAGAACCCTGCACCATAGTGTCTATTATTCTGTATAATTTCAAGGTGGACTTCTCACATGCTTACATAAATTCCTAATAAGAATTTCATCTAAACTGAGAAAGTGTTTGCTTGGATCTCAAGTTATATTAGCTTGAATTCAAAGCTACCTAGCGTTGAAAATCTATAAATAAAGAGATTCTTGCAACAAGATTTTTCAATCCTTGGCACTTCTATGTCCTAGTTGCTAAGCAAGAGTCGTCCTCTATTAACTTATTTATCCTCAGTGAAACATAATTAGGTTTACGTCTTGAAGACTTCACTTAGGGATTCTTGAAATCTGGTCGGACTATCTTTTACCTGATAGTTCGTTTATCCTTATCTTGTTCTTATTTATCGTTGAGGTTTTCGTCAATCTCCGATCAGGAATGAGATAGATAGAAAATGCAAAATTTTCTTCATCTTAGACTTTATGATTCCTCAAGATATATTTAAAATTATTCTTAATTGATTTGTTTAGATTATTGTTCTCAACAAACTGAGTGTAAGTGTTCCGGATTCGTGAAGTTTGCTGGACTTTGTCTATTGTAAACAAATTTCCAAACTAGATCGAAAAATCAAAAGGGAGATCAAATAATATTATTTATTAAAGGCAGATTGGTATCAAAAGTCTTCACGTAAGTTGAAGCAATTCTTAGGTTGTAAAGGACGTCAGCTAAGGTAATCAATTACATAGAGAGTTGCAAGGTTCAAGAGACATAAGGAGCACGGCTGCAGCTGAATTGCTTGGAGGGTTAATTCGTTCTATATTCCAATCTGAATGCTAGTGTTTGTAGCAGCTTTATACACTTTGGTATCCGAAGTTGGACGTAGTCCCGAGATTTATCTGCATGTATAGTTTTCTCGTTAACAAAACTTTTGGTGTATTGTGTTTTTCTTTTTCCACATTATATTGTTTTATTTTTATAATAGGAATAACATAGGTAATACGTATTCAGTCTAAGTAGTTTAAGTCGTTATTAACTTTGATCAACAACGAGACTTGTTCTTGTTGAATTCATATCTTTAAAGATATATTACAAGTTTCATACTTGTCAGATTCGGATCCTCTAGATTTGGATAAGACTAGATTGATCTTGGATGTTGATTTTTGAGATCATCCAAGAACTCTTCGACACAGTCAGGTTTATAGACTTTTAATCTAACTTGTGATTATGAAAGAGATTATAGAAAAAATCTATATACATATTGTTCAAGGGTCTTTGACTTAGACCTACTTGCAACTGTATCAAGTTTTGTCCATACAAGTTGCCAAACGAAAAAGTTAATGGTGTAGTTGGCACCATCTTCCTTTTCACATATAGGGATAAGGTCTTGATTGAAAATGCATATAAGGAAGGATGCACCATCTTTCTTATATTACATGCCGAGAAAGCATATGATACATAAACATTATACTGTTATGTTGCTTATTGGGAATGCGTCATTTTTACGCATTTCAAAGGAAAGATAAATGTTGTAGCAATTTGCATGTCTCGAACATGAGAATGCATATTTGCGAACTAAGTGGCATCAGTTATGCGTAATCTTGTGCATCTCTTGTGAAAGCCCCTTAGCCTATAAAAGTAGGTGCTTCTTGGTATTTGGCCTTGTGGCGCAAATTGGTAATTATTGGTGATGCGAATTTATATTCATTAATGTTGGATTTAATAGCTTGAGTTTTAGTGTAACTCAATAGAGTTTCTAAAATAGAACTTCTAGGTTAAGTTTTAGTCTAGCTTATGGGAACGTCCGGAAATGGGGATCTCTAGATTAAGGTATTCAAGATTAACTCTATTAGCCCAACATTAACTTAATTGTTCTTTTCACAGTGAGCTTTAGTTTTTAGCAAAATATACCTACAGTCAAAGACTTTCGCAATTAGGTTTACCTTAATCTAAAGAGCCCTATTTTTGGACGTCTTCCAAAGTAGTTAATATTGGATTTACTTTAATAGCTTGAGTTTTAGTCTAGCTTGAGTTATATTCTAACTCAAAGATATCCTTTAGAAACAATTGGTTATTCGCATCAATATTGTATTTACCTTAATAGCTTGAGTTTCTTGTTTCATCCGAGTTGGTTGTTCGGATGAACTACGATATATGCTTGATCCTTTCATAGTACAGGTATGGGACGTACGCATCCACATTGTGGTGCAAGATTTTGTTGCTCATATCATCTAAATAATAGACTATTGCAATACACCAAATAACTCATATTATCTGGCTCAGTATGCGAAACAAGAGATAATTTTTGTCATATCCGAGGAGATACTTGAAGTCCATTTTATGGATGCTCATACTACCTACCAATTTGTGCGACGTCGGCATTTATCAATTATGAATTGAGAAGGATCGGGAAAGGAAGCTAACTATATTGCAAATTAAGGGAGTTTGCGAAGGCCACTTACATCACGAGGATTATGCACGACATGCATGACATGCTGCACCCTTTGAGATCAAGATCAGCGCGTACATCTAGCGCAGGAGTAACGACTCGAAAAATAAGTCTGCAACGGCCTATGTGCTAGCCCAAGGCATGTGCAAAGGCATTGGAAGTACCTGCAAGTCGGCATTCCAAATGTGCTTCCATGTTTATGACTTGCACCCTATGTAGAACAAGGGTAAGTTGAAACGACATGCAAACTACGTTTATTGTATCATGATTGCAAAACATGTTTGGAAAGGCATATCGACGTGCATTTTTCTGGTGAGAAGCGAAACGTTATTTCCTTGTTACTCTCATCAGAGTGACACATCGATAAGTTTAAGTCTTCCAAGCGCGAGCTTGAGGCAAAAAATGTTGATCTGTCACAAGAGTCCAAAACAAAAGTCCATTTGTGAATCCATATCTTAATATTGCAACAATCACTAAGGTACCAACAACTATACTCGTTAATGAATTGCAGTTCAGAGTTAAATTTTTTTTTCCGGGCAAAAGGAGAGTTCACATACGATTAAAAACATCACCAATTTGGAAAGTTATTTGCACCAAAATCCTTAGTCCAAATATTATTTGTCCTAATACACTATCTCCGAGGAAATTTTGTGAAAAGAGCTTTGTTAAATACTACAACTCTTTAAAACCAAGCCCACTATCCTATTTATTTTGCATAAGTTATTCCAGGAAATATTGTTTGAATCTTTTCTTCTTCAGAACTTATCTTGGACAAAATTTAAAGTCTAAGTAGTAATATTAGGAAGTTTAAAAGATACCATATGGTAGACATGAAAAACATTAAGAACATGCTTAACCATCACAATTCTGCCAGGTTCAGATAGGTTCGCAGCTCTCCACTTAGCTAGTTTGACTTTCATTTTTCCAATAAGAAACGAAATGAAGTCCCAAGTATTTCTCTTTAAAATATATAAGGGAACTTGAAGAATGTTAGATGAATCTTGACACACTACTAGATTCATGTTGTTGCTGAAGTAGACAGAAGATTATTGAAGTTAGTAACCTGTCCAATTATTGAATTTCCCAGTCACTTGAAGCACGTAACTTGTTTGAGTGAGATTATTTTTACAAAACAAAATGCAATCATCACTAAACAATAGATGATTGATTTTTAGTGCCCTTCTGGCTATTTTTATACTTGTTAACTCATAGAATGCAAGCATATTAGAAAAAACCTCCATGCTATTATAGAAAGATAAGGAGATAAAAGATCCCCTTGTTTAATCTCAATTACTAGATGAAAAGGCTTACATGGAGAACCATTAAAACATATTTCAACTTGAGTTGTATTAATGCACTAAGAACTCTTCTATACGGATGGAACACAAAAACATACCAAAAAACCACACTCAAACACAGCTTTGGCTGATGGGTCCTGGTGGGCCCCGACCCCATCCCGAAACTAGCAGGGGGTCCACCTTTAGTATATGTCATTTTTGGTGTGTGTTTTTGTGTTCAGTCCGTTGAAAGTTTATGATGCACTAATGGATGAGCCTCACCATTGATGAAACTAAAGGGGTGGCTGAGGGGTGCTCCAGCCGCCCCCAAATCTCAAAATATCACCCACAAATCATATTTTTATGTGTAATTTTTTGTTAAAAAAATTAATAGCCCCCCTTAGAAATTTAAAGTTAAGCCTTATAGCTCACCTAGACTTTTAATCCCGTTTTCGTCACTGAGTCTAACACCGTTCTTTTTGTTTTCCTCCTGAAAACAGAACCTAAACAACAATACTAGAAACAACTCTTGGTGTAGTAACATCCGTTGCATCAAAATTAAACAAAACAGATAAAAAGTCTGGCGCAGTGCCAACCCAAGTGCCTTCATGTTTCCTAGAATCTCCATCTTTAGCGGATTTGTCAGCAATGTGTTCACAGATTTTTCTGGCAAGCCCAAAGGTATCCCTGCGAGGCTGAACTTCTTCGTCAAACCAGCGTTATTTCGAAAAATTACCATATGAAAAAGATTAGGAAGTAAAAGGCTAAAAAAGTAAACTAACAAAAAGACCTGAGAAAAACGAGCAAAAGAAAAAACAGTAGAACGTGGGAGAGAGACGGGGTCCTTTCAATTTTGAGCCCAAAAACCTATATCCCCGCAGAGAAGAAGAAGAAGATTTGTATTTCTTTTGCTTAAAACATTCTCTCATCTGTATCTCTAAGTCTCAAATCCTAAACCGCCTTTTTTAAGATCCAAAATCACACATTTACATTAAACAAACCCCTCTTCTCTCTCTGTCACCACATTAAAGAAAAGGGAGCTTGACAGCACCACCACCACATAATCAACAACCCAAAGTAATCCTAAATTCCCCCTCTCTTGTGGGTTGATTCTATATTCTGAGTTTGAAACCCTAAAACCCCCTTTTTTGTTTTTCGATCTGGGTAAACAACATGAGTGAGTTTCAAATCTTTGATTCTTTGCCTGCTTAACTAGTAGTAGGTTTAGTTAGTCGAGAAGTTTCTGGAGGAGGAGGAGGAGGAGGTGTGGTTTTTGGTGATTATCTCATGGCCAAGCGAGTTTATCAAGTTTGGAAAGGAAGTAATGTAAGTTTCTGCTAATTTGCCCTAATTTTTTTGTGTATTTCTTAAGGTTTTGGTTACTTGGGTTTGTTTGGATCGTGTTTTGAAATGTGGGTTTTGTTTCAAAGTTTGATTTTGGGTTTTATTAGGTTTGTTTATGTGTGGTGGCTGTGTTGACTACAAGTTTGAACTAATTTCTGGTGTGGTTAGGTTTTTATTTGAAAAGGGTGTCATTAGGATTGACCTGAAACATTAGAAAATTAGGACAGTGCACACTGTGTTTCATAGTGATTTGGTGTTAGGGTATTTAGGGTTGGGACACCTTAGTGAATGCTTTTCCTGTTGTGGTAGGATTACCACTGATTGGGTGACATTGTATTGTCTTTATCTGGTTTTGTTTTACTGTAGCTCACTGTATGTCAATGTGTGTTTTGCTTGTGTTAATTGAACTTGTTTTTAGCAAAATATATCACTATGTTGCTGGTTTTGTAAAGAAGCTCAGTGAATTCCTGGAAATGATGTAGACGCTGGTGTTTTTACCGTCTGGAAGTTTTTCTGTGATAAATTAATGGTAGGAAATTCTGTTGCTCTGCCAATGCGCATCAGACCTGTGGTGTTTATTAGCCTATTAGGTTTGTAGTTCCTTTTTTTTTTCATGGGTACTTGTTGACACAATGGTTTAGCAGAAAAAACTTGTTTGTATTGGTGGAGATACACACTGTGGGAGATGTGAACTATAGCCATTTAGATTGAGTTCTATCATAGGTTCTCTTTTTGATTTACTTTTATCATTGTGGTTTGAGTACTAAGTCATGTGCACTGAGGGAACTTATATGTATTTGATATTCCTTTGTGGGATATGTTTAGGAAAAGAATCTACTTTTTTCGCTGGTGTGGGGATTTTCTTGGGATCAAGATTTATCTATTTCAAACTAAAGCTGAGCTCCCCGAGCCAGTTTCATCAATCTATATAGTTTATCAAAATTTCATATCAGGGAGCAGAATTCTCGCCCATCAACAGTTATTGGACTAGTACAGATTAGCATTGTGAGCCCGGTTTCAGCCATTCTCGTTTAACTTGTTATGTTCCAAATATCGTGAGAAGCATTTGGTCTTAGATTCTTACTGATATAAAGTAGGTATGATATTGATTATAGGCCATCAGATAGGAACAAGCTAAACCACAAAATACAAAGACAATCTGCAGAACACTTGTCACTATCCCCATTCCGTTTTTTGAACTCTCCACGTTAAACATCTCGTTGGTTGGGTTAGGTAGCATGGTTCGAAGCTTACCTTCACTTATTTAGTTCTAGTCATTTAGCTGAATACTAACTATTAACTACGTAAGACTTTGTTATGTAATGTTAGTCAATTGCATGATCTCTTACAAACAATTCAATAATATTACTTAATGCTACACGTCTAAATAAATATTAGTGGACTCACTCACCTGTTTACGTTTGGCAAGGTAAAGCAAAGCATCTTAATTCTGAGCATCTAGGTAAACCAAAGTATGTGAGTTAGACTTATATTTCTTTGGGTGTCCTGAAGTATGGCATGTTTTACAATCTGTATCAATTGACGTGCACATTGTTTCGAACTTAATAACCAAATGTAATAATTAGATGAAACCATTATGAATAATATTCAAACAGATGAAACCTGTGGTAAGCTTCTAAAGCATATAAATTAGTCTAATTGTGAATAAAGTTATGAAAGAGAAAAATCCTTATGAGGTGTTCATTTGACTGGATACTTGCCGAAATTAGTGGACAGTTATTAGTCCCTTTTTGCTTGCTTATGGGATTCGCGTGCGTTCAGGTTCCTTGATATCAGTTTTGATATAGTGGTTCTATAAAGGTCTGTTCGTGCTTGGGATTATTCTTCAAATATCCATGCAAAAGTCCGGGTTTTCTTTTCTATTTTTCTTTTTGTACCAAATCTTGTGAAGTTGCACTTTTGTGTATTTTGTATTATATGCTTGACCTACATTTTAACTTCAACTTTTCTTGACTTTCCCGTGCAGAAATTTTTCTTTGGAGGGAGATTGGTATTTGGACCAGATGCGAAATCATTGCTTGTGACTGTACTGCTTATCCTCATTCCTTCTGTTCTCTTTTGCACACTTGTTGTCAGACATATTCGGCATGAGTTTAATAATGCGGGATATGTGATTCTGGTGGTAGCTATTCTTCTTGCTATTTATGTAAGTACCTGAACCTCGTTTATTCTTGTGCAAGATTCTTTAAATTTGGTTAGATTTTATTGTTAGTAGGTCTGTAGTGCCAACTTTGACACAAATACCAAAGTACAGAAGTGATTTAGACGTAGAGTATCTCAGTCCCCGCTTATCATACTTCATTCAAGACATTTTGTTATCATTATTTTGTAGCCGCTGCAGAAGTCACATAAGTGTCTGTCATTCTCATTCTTTATTTTACTGCTCTTGGTGATGGTTATTCAGAATACTTTCTTGCATTAAACCCCTGTTGTTTCATTTTTTAGTAGTTTAGACATGGAGTTGTGATTCTACCACTTTTAACCTTTTGTTTTGGGATGATTTTAATAGGTATTGGGGCTTCTGCTTGTTACCTCAGCCCGAGACCCAGGTATTGTACCAAGGGCTTCACATCCACCTGAGGAAGACTTTAATTATGAGTCATCTGCGTCTGTTGATGCCAGCGGACGACATACTCCAAGCCTACAGTTTCCCAGGACAAAAGAAGTTCATGTAAATGGCATGGTTGTTAGGGTCAAGTATTGCGATACATGCATGCTGTATCGTCCTCCTCGTTGCTCTCATTGCTCCATATGCAATAATTGTGTGGAGAAATTCGATCACCATTGCCCTTGGGTAGGGCAGTGTATTGGGCTGGTATGTTTTTAAACATGTACCATGCTACTCTGTCCTCTAGTTGCAATTGTTAACCTTTAAACTTGTTCACTCCGATCTCCATTTCGTAGTTTAAAGGTTTAACAAAAGGGGGTCTTTGATTAATTTCTGTTTCCCCTTGCATGTTCATAGTATGAAGTAGTATAATTAAATGTGTGGATAATAAATTACCTTTGGTTATGTGCAGCGTAATTATCGGTACTTCTTTATGTTTGTTTCGTCTGCAACTATTCTTTGCATCTACGTATTCTCGATATCTGCACTGTACATAAAGATTCTCATGAATAGAGACCAAGGAACTGTTTGGAGGGCTATGAAGGAATCTCCTGCATCAGTGGTACTGATGGCATATTGTTTTATATCTCTCTGGTTTGTTGGCGGTCTCACCGGCTTCCATTTATACCTTATAGGCACAAACCAGGTCAGTTTGTTTTTCTTGTTTCTGTTTGTTCTAAGTTGCTTTACAAGGTCACCTTTAGTTGCCAAAATTGCAGAAGAATATCTAGAATTATGCATAACTTCTCTAACATTGAGTTGCTCAGTTAACATGCCTCATTTCTGTTTGCTGCATAACGTCTGTGTAGCTTTATCATTGTCACCTTGTAAAAGATTAAGTTCCATCTCAGCAAGCAATTTACTAATTAACATTTATCAGGACTTGTCTGAGTTGGGTATTTTGTACTATTGGCTGTTTATACTGATAAGTGTCTTACCTATTATGTTAAGAATTTGTAACCCGCTGCTGTTAAGTAATTTAGTCATTCTTCTGTTACTGCATAACCACAAAATTCCTCCATAGACACTAGTGTATACAATTTGACAGAGAACAGTTAAGGAAACGATATATGACAGAAACATATAGATGACATATGCTCATTTATAGTTTTTAGTTGCTAATATGAGAACTTGAATTGGGTAGATTGTAGACTACACTGTCCATAGGGCTATACAATAAAGAAGCAATCTCAGATACAGGAATATGATTTAGCTTTCTTAGTTCCTGGTTTTTACTATGTGCTGTGCCATGCCTGCCAACAAACATTTCCCCTTTTCATTTCTCATTGGTTTTAGCTTTCTTAGCCGTCAGTATGTCTTTTGTGTATTCAGACAACGTACGAGAATTTCCGATACAGAGCTGACAGCAGGCTAAATGTCTATAACCGGGGTTGTGTTAATAACTTCATTGAAGTATTCTGCACGCCGATAAAGCCATCAAAGAACAAATTCCGTTCATTCGTTCAACAAGAGGTGCAAAGGCAGCCTACAACTCGCACACGTGAACCAGAAGCAGCAGATGAAGCTGGTGTTGGACCACGTTCAAAGATAGAAGACGATCTAGAACTAGGTGGTGATCTTTTGAAAATTTCACAGAGACGAAACGTCGATGCAAACAATGATGATTTCGATATACGCAGCAGAGGGAGCAATGTAGGTCGCCGTGATTCGTCAGATACTGCTGATTTGTCCTTGGATCAGCAAAATCCTAGTGTTCAGTCAGATGCACGGCATTCTAGTTGGGGGCGAAGAAGTGGAAGCTGGGAGATTGCACCAGATGTTGCTGCAATGAATGCAGCAGCTGCTCAAAACAGAAGCAATAACCAGTAAACATGTCTAGTATTGATTGTTTTGTGCATTTCTGCACTCTCTTACACCAACACGCTCCCCCAAAGTTCTTGAATATTCCAATTTATATGTGGGAGTTCACAAAAATAGCAGATCTGTTCTTGGGTGTCAGTGGTTTGTCATTCAAGCTTTTCAAGTACCCTTTTTTTGGGGTATTTGTTTCTTCTCTACTGAAAGGCAGATGGGTGTGGGTTTTTGTAATGTTGTTTTAGTCCTGTAAGATAGGAATGATGGTGGGTGTTATCTTCTTCCTTTTTCTGCCTACTCTACTGGTCACATTTATGATGTTCTTCAAATGCAGTCAGTCAGGGTCTGTTAAAGTCGTTTTAGTAGTGGGTATAGGCTTTGATTCTTTTGTGTAAATTATCACAACACTCATTGGCTAAATTTGTGCACTTTCTATGTTCTTGTGTTGTTTTTTTTAGCCATCAGAAACTGGAACCAAATTTCTGTCACTCTAAGTGAACTGTTTGTTGAAACCGTCCGACTACAAAGTAGGGGAATGGGGTACTCCGACTTTTACTCATTCTCCCTCTGACTGAATCCCTTCTCCCCTTTAAATTAGGGATTAGGGACCTTTTCCAAGCTGCAGGACACAGGGTAAAGACACTGATCAGGTTCATTCCGGTTCATTCCGGACTGTAATCTCTGTTGGGTTAACTAGAACAATTAGGACTTTTTCTTTGATGAGTAGATTTCTGTTATTAATGGGTCTATAATTAGGGAGAACATTCAGGGATTAGTTAGATAACCACGTCTTAACTGAAGTGTCTATTCTCCAACACTTGTACATTTACAGTTATTCTATATAAGTAGTAAACTGAGTAGACTACTAGTAGTACTAACTGAACAGAGTTTTAAGTCTTTTTCTTTCAAGTAGGATTTTTTTCTGTTTTCTTTCTCACAGAGAAAAAAAGAAAGACAAAAGTTTAGGCGTACAGTTTTCTTATCTTCCATTTCAGTCCACTTCCTTCAGCAAACAAAAGAAATCTTACAATTGGGATTATTTGGTAAGTAACTCTCATTCACTCAAGGGTTTTACAGTTGTTGTTTTTTTTGGTAATGTGCTCTTACTACATTTCTTGTCTAACTTTTTCTTGTTGTTTACAGGATTAAGTTGTAAAGATGATGATTAATGCAATCAAGAATCCAATTGGATGTTTCAAGAACAGTTTCAACAACTTTGAGTTACAAAGAGAAGCAGAATTACTCAAGAATCAACCCCCTTCAAATGTCTACTACCCCAACACCAGAAACAACCACAACAATCCTTTCATCAGTACTACTAAATTCCCATCTCCATTGACAAACACTTCCTTCATTAGCAATACTAGTAATAGAATCAATAGTACCAATGATATTTCTTACTTGTTTCAACAAGAAAATTACTTCAACACTACCAATACTACAGATAATCTCAACAACAACAACACTAATCCTCTTTACCCATACTGCTCTTCTTATTCATCATTTACCAATGATTATGATGATGATTATGGACCCATATTGTCTACATTCTCATCATTACCTGTTGATAATGAAGTCATGATCCCATTTAATGATTATGAGTTCAACACACCTGCTAGTACTTACACCCCATGCCTTAAACGCCAAAGACCATGTGTCGATCCGCTTCCTTGTTTTCCTCCTCCAAATAATTTTGCATTCAATAACAATGATGGGTGCTATTCCAATCCTATGAGTAGCTGTTGCTGCCCAAATTCTCTGGTGGACCAATTTTTGCTTCCATCACCAACTAATACTACTGGCACGGCTACTGCTAATGAGGTTTCAGCTGCACAACCGGCTTATGCTAACTATGGAGGTGGCGGTTACGTTGAGACGAGTAATGTGAAGAAATCTAACAGTGGGTACTTGTCGGCACAGAGTGTTGCGGCTAGAGAGAGGAGAAGAAAGATAAGTGAGAAAACGCAGCAACTTGGGAAGTTGGTTCCTGGTGGAAGTAAACTGAATACAGCTGAAATGTTTCATGCTGCTTATAAGTATATCAAGTTTTTGCAAGCTCAAATTGGGGTTCTTGAATTCATGGGATCAAACCAGGTAAAGAGCTGAATCAATTTATTTCTGTCAATAAAATTGATTTCCAAGTTCCAACTGATTAAGCAACTTAGATAAGATAAACTTATTAGATTATTTCTAATTTCATGAAACTGTTTACAGGAAAAGAAGATGGATTGTTTAACACCACATCTGGGAGTTCTGTTGGCATCATTACCCATCCAAGAGAAGTTGTATGCTGATGAAAAGTGTTTGGTCTCGAGTCGCTGCGCTGAAATTATGGGCAAGAATTAGGAGATAATTCAGATTTGTTGTCAAATGTAGTTGATTAGATCTAATGATTTCAGTAGTTAGAATTCTTTAATTTTTGTTAGTCACATTGTTAACTATTTATTCATTCTTTTTGTTGTAGTTGTTGTGACAGAAGGAAATATGTCCTTGCTTTTGTTGTAACAATTTTTTTTTCTCTAACTAAAGAAAATTTCTTTTGTTATTCAAATCCTACATCATATTCATATGAATAACTGACCCAGTGGGCAAGAGGAAGGATCCATTTAGGTCTTTTTGTGGTGCATCTGGGTTGTGCAAAGCAACCTATTTCTATGTTATCAAAGGCGGACAAAGTGCGTGAGTCGCCCAAGGGGCGCCAAGCAATAAAACGCCCCAAAGCTATAAACACTATGAGCAATTTTTTTTTTTTTTTTTTTTGGCCCTAAGGCGCCTCATACAACATAGACCTATTTCACCTGTAGGCCATAGCCTACTATCTTTAAAATTCTGACTGAATTCAAGTCATATGTTATATTTTTTTTCCGGATTCTTACCATTTACTTTGTCAGGCTAATTCACAATGATCTCAAACTATACAATCACACGAACTTTATTTGACATGTAATTTTTAAGTATGCGTACGTTGGAACCAACGAAAGCTTGCGTTTCGTGCTACAAGTACTCTGAGAATTTACGTGCATATTTGTGTTTATAAATCTCGCCGAGAAAACCCATATACGAACAAAAGGTGTTTATAAATCTCGCCGAGAAAACCCATATACGAACAAAAGGTTTTTGAAGTAAACTCTGAACATCAAAATAAGTTTAAATTTATGTTAAATATCACTGAGATACCGGAGAAAACTATATCACAAAAGATTTTGTGTTGCTCTAAACTATAATGCGACAACTTTGTCCGGCAAAGCCACATCGAGACAAGTGGGTCCACTAAATCCCACTTGTTTTTCACTTTTCTTCTAACTGCACTTGGGTATTCGGAGGAATTTAGTTTTTGTGAATATAGATATGGACACGGATATTTTATCTTTTAAATTTTTGCACTTTTCAGATCATTTTTTTTTTGTATTTTTTTAATAAAAATATAATTTTTCATATTTTTTTTATAAAAGATAACAACTTTAAAAATTAAGATCGGCATACAACCTTGGTTGGTAACCTAACAACAAGCTGGGCACCAACTCCTTTTTGAAAGCTGGGCACCAAGTAAAGCAACTAAGATAAAATTAGATTATTTCTAATCATAATCTATTTCGTGTTATTGTGCTCAGGAAAAAAAGATGGATTGTTCAACACCACATCTAGGAGTTCTGTTGGCATCATTACCCATCCAAGATAAGTTGTATGCTGATGAAAAGTATTTGGTCTCGAGTCGCTGCGCTGAAAATTATGCGCAAGAATTAGGAGATTATTTAGCTTTGTTGTCAAATGTAATAGATTAGGTCTAATGATTTCCAGTAGTTAGAATTCTTTAATTTTTGTTAGTCACATTGTTAACCATTTATTCCTTCTTTTGTTGTTGTTGTGACAAAAGGAATTTTGTCCTTGCTTTTGTTGTAACTATTTTTTTTCTCAAGCAATGAAATTGTCCTTTGTTATTAAAATCCTACATCAGTCGTATGAATAACTCGGTACAGGAGACTAAGTGGTATTCACCATTTGGGCCAGAGGAAGGGATTCATCTAAGTCTTTTTGTGGTGCATCTGGGTTGTGTGAAGCAGCCATTTTCACCCTTAGTCTACTATCTTCAGAGTTCACAGTAATCTCAAACTATGCAATCACATGAACTTTATTTGGCATGTAACTTTCAAGTATGTGTAGGTTTCAACTGAAGAAAGCTTGCTTTTTGTGCTATAAATATTCTCTAAGTTTCCTACATGCATTTTCGTTTTTATAAATCCCACTGAGAAAACTCATACAGGAAGAAAAGGTTTTTGAAGTAAACTTTGGAGATCAATGAGCGGAATAAGTTTGAATTTAAGTTAAATACCATTGAGATACCGGAGAAAACTATGGCACAAAAAATTTGTGCTGCTCTTAACTAAAATGAGACAACTTTGACCGGCAGAGCCACATGGAGACAAGTGGGTGTAGATAATCCCACTTGTTTTTCATTTTTCGAGTAATAGTACTTAGGATTCCGGAGAATTTTAGTTTTTGTGGATATAGATATGGACAATAATATTTGATACTTATAAGGTTTTGCTCTTTTCGGATTATTTTTTAATATTTTTTTAATAAAAATCTAATTTATTTATAAAGATCTTAGTGTAGATTTTATTTACGTTAGGAAAATGTATCTTTATAATAATAACCATTTATTAAATATTTAATGAAAGCGACCCAATGACACCAACGTTATAAGGTAGTAATAGAACTTTATAGAACTTGCGTCACAAAACTTAAAAATATTGCATGAGGATATGTTTATGTTAGCTTAATAAACAACAACGAAGCACGATATTTATTAAGCTACTAGAGTGCGATTACATGAGGGTGTGTTATATGTTTTTTTTTTTTTATTATGTAAAGGGGGTGTGCCATATTATAGAGTCATCTATTACAATTTGGTTCATGCAAGACAGGATCGTGTGATCCCAAATTATTGTTGAGAGGTTTCCCAACAGGTTGACATCGACACCCGCAACATGATTCGTCTATATGTTTGTCATTTGATTCCATTTTGTTTCCTGTAGTTGTGTTGCATTGTGCGTTGTGGGACTTGTCACATTCTTAGCTTGACTCTAGTGATCATTCCTGAAGTCCAAATTTGTTCACACTCCTCGAACGAGTGTATATTTCACATAATCTTCTGATTGGTTGATTATTTAACTGATGACCCCATTACCCTCCATTAGAATTACGACCCTCGTTACATAACTCCCTAAATTAAATCAAGGGTATAGATTGAAATGTTATGTGTGCACTCGTTAAGGAGTGTGCAAAAATTCGGACTCTACTACGGTGCTTCGGCATCGAAAGTCGAAATTGTAGTAGATTTGTCGAACTGTTTCGGTTGTACTTTTGGCCATCTCCATTTTGTTGTCGTTTTTGGCCTTATAAGCATAGCCCACGTTAAGTCAAAAGGACAAATTTTATATTATGGAATATATTTTGAATCACATAGAAAATTTTCGCCACAACAGATGTAGGATAACAAGGTAAAGTTTGAGCCATATGAAAAACTGTGACAATGTAATTTTCTGGGAAGGGGACGCATTTTGAGTTACAAGGTTGAATTTTGCCCTCCGTACCTATTTCCAGTGGCGCCAAAATATTAGGTCATAGTACATTTATATGTGTTATGATGCATAGTTGAGATGACAAAGTAATTTTTGGAAAAATAACGGATATCTTGATCTCTTAGACAGATTTCGGACCATAACGGGAAAGTTTTAGATCACTGGGTAAGTTTTAGGTTACAATGTAAATTTTGAATCACGTTTTGAATCACGTGACATCCCATACTAGCCAGTTGATGAATTCTTTTTAGTCATTTAGAAAAGGAAAATGACTTTTTTATGATATTTTCTATGCACGAATATTGGGTAACTTAGATATTTATTATACCTTTAGTTAGGACACCCCCTAACCAACTAAATAAACATTAGATCATGGGTGAAGCCCCTCTATTGAATTCAACAAGCCATATAATATATTTCTTTTATTTTGTGAAACAAAAGATTATGGTTAGATCAAGTCATTTAAACTTCTTATAGTTTTATTATTATTTGCATATTTGTATTTGAACCAATATAGTGAATCTCGGTCTCGCCTCGGTCGGTACTCGGGGATGACCGGGACAATATAATCTTAGTGAGGTTGTTGTTGATGTCTAGGAGTGAATTCCCAAACTATTTCTTTTTTCAAACTGTATACCTATAAGTTGTAACTATGTGTATACGTTCTTAGGACCTATATACATGTCGAGATTCTCATTGAAATCTTGGGGACGAGATCCTCGAATGCCGAGACTAAAAATACCGAGATCTCGTCTACACTGATTTGAACTTGAAAAAATTGAAGCAAGAACCCCTTTACGATTGTATCATGAATGAGGGCAACCCCAAAAAAATCGTAGGTCACATAACATATCTACAGCCGTATGTATTTTTATCCAACTTCTATACCCAGCCTAGACTCCTGTATAGTGCCCAAAAATCCTAACATTGTGCATTGTTCGTCAATGTTATTTTTCAGTATTGGTGGAATACTTACTTCAGGGTCTGCGAACCTGATCTTCATGAAACCTGAATAATTTTCCAGTCGTGTACAAGTAAAATGCTGATAATTGGGTTAATCAAATAAATGATTGTCAAAATGTCGCCGATGTTCAGAGGATGCAACAACTGTGCAGAACTAGTATCAACATTAAGTGAATGACATTTGATTCTATTGACCAATACCATGAACCAACAACACAAAGCGTGCTGCAGTTAAGCCTCAAGCGAGTTGTGTTTTATGGTCCTATTACGGGTCATGGTATTTGGTGCTAGAGCACTGCTCGGTCAAACTCGCATGCGTTGCTATCTCAAGCATGTTTGCCAATGTTAGTGATCAAAACTATAAGTCTTGATTTCTAGCCTATTTATAGATGTCTCGGACTAGGACATAAATAGTGTAGTTGAGCTTAGATTTCACAGAGTTCATCATTTGAAGACAAAGAACTACTAAGGGGAGCTTGTTGAACTTCTTTGACAAAAGGTATGTGGAGACTTGAACTCATCTATCACTTGAACTCATCTATCACTTGAATTATGAACCCACTTTACACGTGCTTTTGAGTTTTATAGGTGTAATGGAGTCACCAGAACAAAGGAAAGAAATCATCCATTTGGAGCGTAAAACAAACGATCGGTTCAAAGACTATATGTGGAAGGCGGTGAAACGCGGCGAAGGAGCGGAAGAATGAATTGGATAGAGAAATTAGGCTGTCGGTTATACGGAACCGACAGGCCAAAATCGAGGTGGCCCTTATACATCTTTGGGTGCCAATATCAAGTCTACTTCCTACAAAGAGAATTCAGATGAGAATTCATTTCTCAATCATTCGAGCTCTAACACGAGTGTGTGTTTGCTAGGGTTTTCAATGGGATTGAAATTTAGAGAAAGAGGCTCTTTGTGCGGCCATGGATCAGGTTCACAGAAAGGAATCGGTGAAGATAAATGAACTTCGGGCAGATAAGAGGAAGAAGAAGAGTTATTCATATTCATGGGATCTTGAAATTGTTTTCAATGGAAGAAGAGATCCGAGTTTTCGTGGTGCGAAGGAATTAAGAGATGGGTTTTGCTTGAGCATGTCCGAGAAGATCTTTGAGACGAGAGATTTATGGTCTTGAACCAAATATCCAAAAATTTTGGAAAAGGGTTCATCTCGGGGGTCAATTCAAGTGGGATCGAAATCAGGTGGTAAAGCTGTGATAATTGTGAGAATGGTAAGAAGCGGTGTCTTTGGGTTTTGATTCTATGAAAACTAATGGGTTGTGGATTTGCTCGGAAAAGATTTGGTGAGTACATGAAGTGGGCGATGGCATTGTGATGGTGATGCGATTAGGTCTCGAGGCTAAGAAGAAGCTAATGGTCTTTATTGCTTGCAAAGTCCTAAATATGTGATGATGGTGGCATTGTTGAGATGTTGGCTTGAGGCTAGGGTCCACATGCTAGGATGGCTTGAGCTGCGATGAATTTTTATTGGGTTCTTGAAGGTGGGGAGTTGAAAGGCCCGGTGATCCACATTCGTGTAAAGTTTGGAGTTGGAGGAATGTATGAAAGTACAACCATCTTATGTGCACAATCATGGTGCGGCCTCGCTTTGTCTGGCCTGTTCTCGGTGATCCTTGACTCGTTGACCCGTTGGCTCGCCCGTTTTCTTATGTCAAGCATGGATTTTCATCTAATGGACTTTGAAGACTTGATCTAATTTTGAATTGGATTGATCATCTTGTGTGGTTAATTCAATTTGAAGTATTGATTCTTAGTCCATAGCTATTTTAGGGTTTTTCATGGATTACGGTTTGTAGTGATACACTCTCGTAATCATATGTGTAGTTTGACCATTGTCGAATTGTTTTGCGCAACGCGACAATTGCATTGATTAACCTGTTACAAACTCATGATTAAGCGCAAGGCGTTAGGTTATTTAATGTGTGTGTTGATGAACATTATCTTGCTTTCTTGATTCTCTAGGCTTTTGATAACACAAGAGAAATCGTAATTCTATTCATATATGCAAGCATGTCTAAGATTAAAGATGAATTCCTTGACCAATCTCTCTCCATTAATTTTCTACAATCTACTTTGCTTTTAATTTACTTTTATTGTTTAAATAGAAATAAGAAATCCCCCAATTGGTTACTTTAAGAAATTGATTACCCAAATCGCCTCTCTGTGGATCACGAACTCTTTCTTATCATATACTTTAGAAAGTGAAATTATTTTTGATGATACATCTGACAGATCCTTGGAAAGTCTTTTCTATCCAAAGGTAACATGAATTTTTATTCCCAGGATCCACATTCGCTTTATTTGCTCAAGTCTTTTCAAGAATGACATTTCATCTTGTATGGTTAATTCTTTTTGAACTTTTTCATGTGATTTCGTTATGTCCAAAGAAGTCCTTCTTTTCTTGTAAAATCTTTGTTCTTTGGGGAGTGGGGAGAGTTCTTTTGAACTTGGAATAAATCTTTGTGGGGGAGTGGGGGGTTATCTTGTATCTTTATAAACTCCTTGATGAATGCATTTAGCTTCGACTTTATGATGGCATCTAAATAAGTTGATATGGTATTCACTTTTGGTCATGAAGTATCTCTGTGAAAATTTCATGAGGATCCCACTAGTTTCCGTACCGTTTGCCAATTTATATTGACAAAAGGGGGAGAATTAATGTGTAGTGTGATACTATAAATACATATGGTTTACGGATCATTATGTAAGGGGGAGTGGTTTTCATGTTGAGATGAAGTATTGACTAAGGGGGAGTGATACATATCACCATAGTATTGTTGTCAAAGTTGTGATACAATTGGACTTTGATGTTGTGTAATAATGTTATGACACCGTATAACAATGATTGAGAGCATTTGGTTTACTCATTGTTATCGCTATGGATTTTCAACAACTATGATGCTGAGCTTACAACCTTTAGGATCATGGAGTACTTGGAAGTGACGAAGATTTCGAGTCGCGTTATAGATGCCAAGGAGATCAAGCATTTGGAAGAGAAGCTACAATTTCTATCTATTTTGTAATCCATATGTATTGATACTTTTGTCACTAAAATTGACAAAGGGGGAGATTGTTAGAGAACTTCTCGGTCAAACTCGCATGCATTGCTATCTCAAACATGTTTGTCAATGTTAGTAATCAAAACTATAAGTCTTGATTTTTAGCCTATTTATAGATATCTCGGACTAGGACATAGATAGTGTAGTTGAGCTTAGATTTCACGAGTTCATCATTTGAAGACGAAGAACTACTAAGGGGGAGCTTGTGGAACTTCTTCGACAAAAGGTATGTGGAGACTTGAACTCATCTATTACTTGGAAAGTCTATTTATACTATCTCCTATATTGAGACATAAATCGTGTTACGATATAGTTTTCTTTATACACATTTGAGATTTCGAGATGAGTATATCTCGCTTACATATTTCGAGAAATATGTGTTGATAAGCTTTCGCTTCGACCAAGTTCATCTTATATCATGAGAAAATTGCCGAGTAACATCTTACATGGTTTGTGTGATACAATCATTTGATGTAGGCTTGGAATGTTTCGATAATGATTATTTCGAAATCTTGAAAATTGCTTTGATGCTAATAGTGTGTGAAAACGGCTATTGTCATCATAGAAAAATGTTTCAATGATTGAAATAAAGAGTTGAGAATGTAACCATTGGATATAAGCATTTACAGTGTGTTCGCACATTAGTGTATAAATCCATAAACGGGGAGCCAAGTGTATGCATATGTGTGTATACGAAATTGGTGAAGGAGACAGGTTAAGTATGCGTACATGTACATGTACGCATACTGGCAGAAGTTTTCGAACCGAAAATTTCTGCTGAGTTTGGTTTTGACAAAACTCTTAACTAGTCACATTAAGTATGCGTGCGGAAGTTTTGGAACCGAAAATTTTTGCTGAGTTTGGAAACTAAACAAACTCAAATCTGGTTGCTTAAGTACGCATACTGTACGCATACTTAAGCTGGTTACCTTGTCAAATCGGTCAGTTCATGGACTTAAACATTTAAATCATAAGGAATGCAATTTTTGCAGACCGTGGCTATAATGTTCATGATTGATTCAAGTGAATCAAAATGATTTGGTTTCAATTGTGTTTTGTATGCAATTGAACAACTCTTTAACTAGTTTCATTTGAGTCATTTGAACTAGTTATGGTTGAGATGAATAAGGTTCATATGAGAGTAATCATATGGCTAACCTCGGTTAACTATTTGTGAACCAACATGGTGTACACGTTGAAGTACGGCTACATAAACCTAAATGAGCGTACATTTCATTTGTGTTTAACAAGCTAAGTTCGATCTAACGGTTGAAAGATATTAGCTTGAGAGAATCAGGTTTTTCATCTAACGGTGAATATTGAATGCTTTGTTACCAAGGTAACTTAGATTGCAAACCCTGATTTGAAAACTATATAAAGGAGAACTCTAACAACTGAGAAACATAATCCCCACACCTCCTGTGTGTTACTAGTTGCATAACTAGAGTCGATTCTCCTTTAACCTTAGGTTTATTCTTGAGACCCTGTAGGTTAACGACTTGAAAACTTCATTGGGATTGTGAAGCCAGACCCAACTATTATCTTTGTAGTTGCGTGATCTGATCTATTTCTATCGTGTTGAGTAAAATTGAAATAATTGGCTCGAGATTTTATATCTCTGATAGGAAAGATATAAAAGTAATCACAAACACTTCATCTCATCGTTTGTGATTCCACAATATCTTCTTTCGCTAGTCGATTAAGATTATTGTGAGGTGATTGATAATTCTAGGTTGTTCTTCGGGAGTATAAGTCCGGGTTATCAATTGGTTCTTGTTCACCTTGATTTATCAAAAGACGGAATAAAAACTCTTAGGTATTTACGTGGGAGGCAGTTTATTCAATCATATAGAATTTTACAGGTGAAACAGATTTTTCCATCAAGTCTTCGACTTTGGGTCGTAGCAACTCTTGGTTGTGGGTGAGATCAACTAAGGGAATCAAGTGCGTAGTATCCTGCTGGGATCAAAGACGTAAGAAGCGCAGCTGTATCTTGAATCAGTGTGAGATTGATTAGGGTTCAACTACAGTCCAGTCCAAAGTTAATTGGTAGTAGGATAATGTCTGTAACGTCTTAATACAGTGTGGTGTTCAAACTGGACTAGGTCCCGGGGCTTTTCTAAATTTGCGGTTTCCTCGTTAACAAAATTCTGGTGTCTGTGATATTTCTTTTCCGCATTATATTTTGTTATATAATTGAAATATCACAGGTTATGCGTTTAGATCAATCAATTAGAATATCTAACCTTTGGTTGTTGATTTACGTTGATTGACACTTGAACATTTGTCTCTGGTACCATTCAAGTTGTTTCACATAATAATCAGGCTAGCGGATTTATATCTGTTTGATTTGCTGATTACATTGTGAAACAGAGATATTAATACTCTTTGATATACTTTAATCTAGATTGAGTCTGACTGTCTAGTTGATTCTCTAGAAAGTGTATTGGAGTAAGTCCTCTCGGATTGCCAAACGAATTGTTGGGTGTGGTTGTTAGACCACCGCATTTTCATTTGGTACTACGGAGAAAGGCATATGTTTCATCTACAAGGTAGAAAGGTAAAAGCAATCAACCGTTTCCAACTTCAATAATTTCACAGGATGAATGGATTATGTTGGTAAATAATGTACATGCATGGGAAGGAGCTGAAGATTTGATCCAAACCCCAGATGATGACTTTGAATACTATAGTTGGTGCCAAAAGGTATGCAAGCTAAATATTGTTGTTCATCCACAAAACATAGGTAGTGTTGATTTTCCAGCAATTGGCAATTTTCCACTTACAGATCTTCCATCCCAACCTCCACCACCGAAGGGCGAAGCATATACGTATCCTAGCAGTCAACTGAATTCGTCAAATATGTCTCAAATATCTTGGTAAGTCCAGACTTTATCACTCGTTGAAGATATTGTTACTGTCTGCAGCAGAGGTATCCATATTACGGTGTGGTGGCATCACAAGAAGAGTATAGGAACCAGTTGAACACTTTAACGTTTATTCTCGATGGATTTTAAAATTTTCACTTGAGAGAGATGCAGATGGAGTGGGAGAATTTGATTTATGAAATCTCCGATACTTCGGTAGGAACAAGTTCTCAAATGGGTTTAGGTCGCGATGGCATTTTCCCCGGTAGTAGCAGTGTAAGAAGTCGTGGAAGTCGTCGAGGTCTTATAAGTCATCATTCTACTCTAAATTTAGTGGAAGGGACTCAGCTAGCAACAACAACAGGATGAAGGATATTCGGTTCCAGTCTCCTGCTGGTTTCATGCCCCAAGGTCACGTACTTACTCCTAGTGGTGGCATAAATATGAACGCATTCAGGCAATCTGCAATATATACCCCAACAACCACTTCATCATTTCACCCATTTCAAGAACCTGCTCATCCAATTCAAACCATCTTCGTTACCATATCAAGGTTATGAATAGCCTGATGCTACTCAACCACCATCTTAGGCTCAAACTGGTGAGTTTTCGGAGGATCAAACATGCATAGGGGAATATATGTTTGGAAATTGTTAATTAATTTGATAGATGTTATTTCCTTTTAATGTACTCGCACTTTAATTGAATGGTTTAATGCAACTGCACTTTTGTTTGATAAATAAAAATCTTCTTTTAAAGTTTTGTACTTAAGTTTATGATTAATAAATTAAAACACATGAATTAGATTAAATTTGGACAACACTTTTAAGATTTCATAACAACTTCCATATCAGAACCCCTTTTCGTTGTCACGAAGCCACTCTGCATGACACTTTGTTCATTGTCTAGCAGGGTTTCACTTTCCTCATGTTTCGAGCCGCTTCCCTTATCATAACAATATACTTTTTATCTCCATAAAAATTATGGAGAACCGAGCACTCAACATCATCACTTCACGATTATCGAGGTTCATTGTTTCTTCTTCCAATTACAGAAAAACGCGTCCCCAAAACGACATAGCTTGGAGTGCGTCGGCAACGATGGAATGATTAGTAAACAAGACATAATTCCTGCGAATGCATTCATCTTATGCAGTACTAAAATAGCGTTGATGTGCTCTATAATGATTTTGCACATTAGCTCTTGGTCTTCTTATTTCATTTTGCACATTGGATTGGTGTTCAACTCTTTAATTTTTGGCAGCATGTTGCTCCTCTATGATCTGAGCCATGTTCATATTTTTATAAATTAGAAAATCTAAGAAAATAGGAAAAAGGTGTGAGTTGAAATGAAATTAGAATTGGGTATTTATAGATGGGGAATTTACGGCCATTGGATTAGATCAAGTAGACGATCTAGTTTCTCACCGAGGGGTCGAGTCTCGACCGCTCGGTAAAAACTAGACCTCGCCTGGCTAAGTGGCAAATGTGCCACTTTGCCATGCCTATAGTGGTGGAAAAGTGGTTAATGATATTTGTAAATCGCTGGTTCCTGTTTGGAGAAGAATCAACGGAATAGCTAATAGCATAAAAAGCAGATCCCGATGAAGTATATAGGAAAAACCGATATCTTGCCTTGATCTTTCTTTGTCTCGAACCCCAGACCCCTATAATAATGGTAGAGTAAGGGTTGGCCCCAGGAATGACCGGTGGTGTGGTTGGTGAAGCTCCGGTAAGTAGACACTCCCTACCGAGGAACCGTACGTGAGACTTTCGTATCATGCGGCTCAGTCCCAGAGCACATCGTCGGCCCTTGTCATGAGACCACTATCTATGCATGTCTTTTCCGCCCTGGACTCTCAATCTTTTGCTTCTCGGGAATGCGGATTTGGGAGATGCCCGCCCGAAATACCATGGACGATCAAAATACGTGAATAATGTCCGGAAGAACCATGAACTATACTATAGAGGAACCCACTTTCATTAGTAAGGCGAGCTCCACCTGCTGTGTCTTTCTTGAATTATATTAAAACGGGTCAATTCTACCGGCAACTTATCCTAAGGTCTCCTCGCCAAGGCCGCGGCACGAGGAAGCAACCGTCTGCTTTGTGGCGGGCGGCTTTTTATTTCACAATAAGACACGTACGATTATCCCTACCCTAGGTAGCTTACGAGTTTACGTCCATCCCGGGTCGGAGTTTCCTTTAGATTCCTCTCCCTTGTAGCCGTTGCAGAATTCGACCGCAAGTGTGTCCACACCCCCAAACTGAATAACTACAGAATCCTTTCTCGCGAACAAACACACCCCCTACACACACCCTAGAAGCACCCCTTCCTGCATATCCTTACAAGACCCGAGTAGGCGGGCCGAGGTCCTACGAGGTACCCACTATTCGGAGTACCCTCCAAAAAAAGATATGTCTGTCAGGTTCGGTTCTTCTTAGTTGGGTTGGTCGAGTTCGACCCGAGAAATGCTATGCTTACACACAAGACTACCCTCTTCCCTGAAAAGCTTCGGGGACTACTTTACTGACGACGGAAAGACCGCCCGAGATGGGTTTTCTACACAAGGCCCCTGCGAGAGGAATTTCTCCTTGTGAATAGAAGATACTCAGCTCCGCACAACATAGGGATTGACACGCTTTCGGAAAGAACATAGAATAGTAGAGGATCCATCATGCGAGAAGACGGCGATCATTAGAAATTATAGAATGAGGGATCTTTTAATATAGTCTTTCCCATAACTTCTCATACTAGACCAACCCACTAAATGCAAATAGGGATCGAAATATGGTCAATATCACGAAGAATAAAGAGAGACCGTCTATACCCATATACAAATTGATGTTTTCATAAGGTATCCATCGAAGGCTTTCTACAAATTGAGATTTGGCCGTAGAAGGATCGAATTGTATCCGAGGAACATGGGGATACAAAAAGTAATAAGATAAGTACATATTCCAATCAATCGTATCAGTCGTATTCTTGAATTAGTAATGAAAAGAGGAGTAATGCTTCCTAGCACGGGACATGGAATAGGACCACTTAGATCGGAATAGCATTCACATAAATGTTCTAACATAGAATCGAAGATTTGAGAGATTAGTTGACAGCAGTCAAAAGATGAGCGCCCATTTCCAATACAATAGGGGTCTCTACTACTGAATACCGTGATTGATGAGTGGGTAGGTGTGAAGTTCTTCTACTTGAGTTGGAACGTGACAGAATTTCGCGATTCAGATATGTGAGAAAGAAAAGTACATTACCTAAGTAAATTCTCATTGCTCATTCTCATCTTTTCCTGCTTAGAAGTGTAGAATCCTGCTCTTTCAACTGAGGCGTTTTTCCGGCTCTCAAGCTTTGTTTTACCCTACCATAATTTCCCCATAATATATGCGGTACAACTACTACTTGACCCACTTTGAAATCGGTATAAATGTGTCCTCCTCAACTTGATGGTATAATATGGTTCACCCGAGCCACCTTCTTCTGTGAACTTTTCTGCTCCTGAAGCCCTACCATCATTGTGATATTCCATAAAAGTGAGCTGGTCCCACAAGAGAGGGGTCTTTTCGCGCTCTTTCTTTTATACAGGAGCTATTTTTTTATTGATTTTCAACACTTACTACGTTCTTTCAAAACCTTATCTTCCCTGAAATCAAAGGTGTGGAATTGCCCTAGCTAACAAGTAAACGAGTGAATATTGCGAAAGTGAACAGAATGTTGTTGGCATCTTCGAGCCAACCTAGAGTTCTTCTTTCAGTAAGACGCATTGTAGTTCGTAGGCTAAGTGAAAAACAGTGAGCTACGGCTGATCGAAAAGCAAAGATAGGCGCATAGTTTAGTGATCTATCCACGAAAGAGGGAACTCACAGAGGTAACGATCCGCTTCTTTTAACAAGATAGGACAAGAAAACGAGAACTACAGTTCGAGTGAGCGGCTAAGTAAGCAGAGCTCGTAACCTCGAGTTATGTATATAGAACTAATAATCAGTCTTCTCATCTTTAAAACACCTAAGTCCTAACAAAGCTACCAACCTTCTTGTACTTCCAGACATGTAAGGAAAGCCAGGTGCTGGTGTTGAGTTAAACAAACAAACGGGAGGGAGTCAAATAATAAGAAACTAAAACAAAGACTTTTCGGAAAAACCCGAAGAGATATATCAGGATAAAGAGTTTGTAACTCACTTGCTTGCTAAAGGTAGCGCTAGCTAAGGTAAACTTGAGCTATGAACTTAGGAAATAAAGCAGCTAGTTGCTTAGCGGAGATCGTTCTATGGACAAGCTTGAGTTAGGCATCGATTGAAGAGCAAAGAATAAGGCGGGCTCATGTTGCCGGCGGACAAGATGGAGAAGAAGTTCGCCATAATAGGATAAGATAGAGTTGCAAGAGCAGGCATATCCGATTAAAGAAGTCGTAGTTGATCTTGGTAAAAGGCGGGGATTAGTTACTGGCTTTAGCTGCCCAGTGCGACACTCATTCACGCTTTCCTAGGTTATTCATATCATCCCTTTGGTGACCCCCTTCCCAAGGTGACTTCCCTCACTCCTTTGTCTAGACATTTCGGATCGAGTTAGAGGTATAGGAAAAGTAGCGGTCTTACATGCCCAGGATAGTAGTTGAGTCAAGGCTTCACGCCTTAGCAAGCGAGACAGCTACCCGGCAAGGCATAGTGTTCCAGTTAATCAGTTCCTTCGATTGCTATTCTCTCCCAAGGTATGCCCTCTTTTTGACCGAGATCACATGATAGCGGGCCATCGGCAAGAGCTGAGGTGTGAATCGGTAGTTCTTTCCCGTCCCCTAAACTGGTGAAAGCCCATAGGAAAGGGCTTAATGAGGTCGGTCAAAGGTAACCATCAATGCGGGTTCGCATGTCTTTTCCACAGGCTCTTGCTTTCCATGTCAAAAAGAAGGCACCGGCAAAGTACCCAGCGATGACTTCACTTCGCTCTACCATACACATGGCTAACTATTGAATGTAATTGGAACTCAACCCTTTAAGCTAGTAAGTTCTTTTATTAGCGGCTATTAAGTTTACTGGCTATCCCGGATAGCCAGGGAAGCAATAATAGAAGTCCTTGAAATGGAAGTAGCAATAAATCAACAAGAGAATGAAGGAGGAAGCGGAGGTGATATAGTTTATCCCGGAAGGGCTCAGTCTGTGGTTAGTTGATCGAACCGGGGATCGAACCGGCTGCTAACTGTAAAATTAATTATTGTTCATGGGTGACCCTATCATTTTTTCCAGTTAGGGCTGGACGTGGATAAGCACATAAAGGTTTCTCGCTCACGCCTGCTAGGCACTTCCAGTTGTCAATTGCTAACCCATCAAATTCACCATTGTTATATATTTGCTAACTGTAAAAAGAAAGATGGCTTGAGTTAAAAGATGTGATAGGTCAAATAAATTTACATAAATGATCTATCCAACCATTTAATGCCACTGACCTTGGCACCTTGACTTCACTCCTGCAATGGCACCTAAGATGGCATACCCGAAGTTAGGAAGCTTGGCTATACCCCAATGTGAAGTGCATGTGCCGGCAGTAGTGACTAGGGATGAGCACCCAGTCTTGTGACAACCTTCCTTATCTTCCTTGCTTCATTCCTTTGAGGGACTGGGTCTACCTATCTCAACGGAATCCCGAAGAGTGGCAAATGAGACCAAAACCTGGCAGAATGAACATCTTAGGCGTAAAGGATGGGAAAGAGAACATCATGAAGTAGTGGCAAAGGTTCTCCATTGTGAGGAAGGTTTGGTATTCCAGATTCACCCAGTAGTGAACATCAACAACATGAACCTTGGCCAATAACAAAATAAGACAGAGAGAATACCAAGAAGCTAAGGAAACACATAGGTATATAGAAGAAAGTGGCTTCATTAACTTAGCGTATGAGAGACCAAAGTCCATCCCTAGAACATGATGTATGAGTCTTGGCCAAAGATCCCGAGAGGAGAAGGCAAGATCAGTCCAATGTGAGGAACCAAGAACACCGAAATCAATGGCATCTAATGGGGAACATCATTCTGAAAGGCCAATGTTTTCTAATATAATATGTTCTTAACCAATTACAATACCATACCATGTCACTCTCTTTCTTCCTTTTCTCGGGTTTAAGGTGGTATATCCCCGGCTCATGATCCTTACAATTGGCCTCCTCTATCTGTTGGACTAATCTCTTAGGTTAAGAATGCGGATAATGGTCATGAAGGTGGCTTGGATGAATGAGTATCAAGGGTTCGACTTCCAAACCTAATCCTCTTTACTTCTTGGCCCTTCATGCTATTGGTTTTGTTCCCCAGCATCAAAGGTTCGACCGACATTCCGCATCTCGGCAATCGAAAGAATTGTTTTCTTACGTAAGCGCTATTGGGTGACACCCTAGATTTCATACTGTTCTGGATCACTCTGTATTTCACACTCTTGAACCTCCCATTACTCATTAATAATGCCAGAGGTAAGAATCTTGTACTCTGTTTCCATAGGAAGCGGCTCATTTTGCGAGAGATAGAGTGTCCTAACTCTTTGTATCACTCGGGCTTCGAGCTTAAGCTTCCTTTCCACTTGCTCTATGATCTCTGGAGTCATCGTATGGTTTGGCATTTCTGCTGGCGTAGCATACACGCATGGACTTGTAGTTGTAGTTGCAACTTCAGGAATCGTAACAGCCATGTCTGGAAGTGCTGCAGGTACCCTAGGATTCGCTATAGTGCCTAAGAAGGTTCGAACTACATCATCTAATAATTCCATGGGGGATGCTATCATAGGTTGTTCCCCCATGACAGGGATCACTGAAGAACCCAAACCTTTTCTAGGAACTGCTTCTATGCTTGTCATCGGATGAGTTCTATCTACCTTATGGAGAGATGACAGATTAAAAAGAAAGAAAGGAATATACGCGTTCTTACGGATTATATGAACGACATGAAAGCTATTTTTTAAGACTTTAATAAACCCAAAACGGGTGCCTGTCTGGAGAGACTGATCTTTCCTTCTTAGGCACCCTATCTCCTCGCCAACCTACTTTCTTATCCATGACCCTGGACTGCCCTTGGGTTGTGGTATATTATTTAAATATTATAGGTTGGTGTTAGAGACTCGGCTACCTTGGTCCGGTTCTTTCGAACTTCTTCTCTTATGATGAAAGTGTTTTCCCGTGCTTGTACCACGTCTCCGAATATTCTCAGTACATATGACGTGAGACGATTCCACCTATCGAAGTCGAGAATGGGATCGGGTCTTTTCACGTCTCACCAAAGTGCCAGGTTTTCTTTAGAAATTGATGAACAAGAGGTAAAGTTGGTCAAGGTGTCACAAAAGGACGTCCCAACAAGCAACGACTCCTACCTATAAAGCCGTTGCCGCGTTAGCACGCGCATCCGTTTTCTTGGCCCTCTCGATTCGATCCGGCCACAGGGTTCCCCTACGACCTACCTTGTTACGACTTCACCCCAGTCGAAGACCCCACCGTGGTATGCGGCAATAAGACCACCAAGAGCCTTTGTGTATTGGTACACAAGTAAGGAGGTTTACCCCCACTTGCCTTTTAAGGTAAGGAATGGATGATCATTGATCCGATGCTTCGGGCGAAACCAATTGGGGCTTTGCCATGCCCATAGAAACCGACCATAGGACACCCCTAACCAACTAAATAGACATTAGGATCATGGATGAAGCCATTCTATTGGATTCAACAACCCCTATAATAGATTTCTTTCATTTTGTGAAACAAAAAATATTATGGTTGGATCAGTCGATTAAACATATTATAGTTTTATTATTATTTGCTTGTATTTGAACCAATATAGTGAATGATTTCGGTCTCGTCTCGGTCGGAACTCGAGGCTGAGAAACCGGGACAATATTATCTTAGTGTGATTATCGTTGATGTCTCAGAGTCAATCCCCAAATTATTATTTTTTTTCAAATTTTATCCTATAAGATGTAACTATGTGTATACCTAATCGGACCTATACATGCCGAGATTCCCATTGAAATCTTGGGACGGATCATCGAATGCCAAAACTAAAAATACCGGCGTGATTTCGGCTACACTGATTTGAACTATTTTTCTAATATCCTACAATAGTGGTCCTTAGACTACTTCTAAACTCCTTAAAATGGAGTGGATTCCGGCAATAATGAGGCTCGAACCCACGCTGATTTGAACTAGAAAAAATTGAAGCAAGAGACCCTTCTGGATTGTCTCATGAATGAGGGGCAACCCCAAAGCAGTCGTAGGTCACACATATCTATATAGACTATAGCCGTATGTATTTTATCCAACTTCTATTCTACCCCCAGACTCCACTATAGTGCGCCCCCAAATCCTCACTAAAACCCTAATTTCCTCCTCCTACCGAGAAGAGCTACTCCATGGATCCCAACAGCACCGTGGATCCCAGCACTTCTTCATCATCATCACTGGTAGTGTCATACCTTATAAATTCCTGTGGATTATTAGAAGATCAAGCTCTGAAAGCTTCCAAGAAACTTAATTTCAAAACCACATCAAGGGCAGACATTGTTAAAACCTTACTCGAAAGATCTGGGTTTACTAAACCAGACATCACCAAACTCATCATCAGAGCACCGAAAGCCCTTTTAATTGCTAGACGTTCAATCCTTAAACAAAAACTCGATTATTTCTTTTCTAAAGACATATCTCGACAGGAAGCCGTCAAGGCCTTGTCTCATAACCCAGGTATTCTTTTTCGTAGTTTAGAAGATAGAATCATTCCTTGTTTCAATTTCTTTAAGAGCATTGTTGGTAATGATAGAGACACATTAACTGCTATCAGAAACACATATGAGATAAAATTGTATTGTAACAAGAGGAACGAGGAATTTGTGCTCAACAACATACAGGTTTTGAAAGATGAAAATGTCCCTGAGGAGATTATAATCAAGTTTCTAATCCAACAACCTAGGGTATTTATGATTGACACTGAGAGATTTAAAGAGGCTGTGGAAGAGGTTAAAGGTATGGGAATTAATCCTTCCAAAACTGCATTTACAACTTCCATTCGTATGTCGATATCACATGCGAAAACGACATTGGAAACTAAATTGGATGCTTTCAGGAAATGGTGGTCAGAAGAACAAATTCAAACTGCAATTAGAAAACTGCCTAGATTTATGGAAATATCTGTGAAGAAATTTGAAGCTATAATGGATTTTGCTGTGACCCAGATGGGTTGTAATCCATCAAGTTTAGCTCTGCGTCCATCACTTTTTTATATGAACTTGGAGAAGAGGATTATACCCAGGTTTTCTATTCACAAAATTTTAATCTCTAAAGGTTTGACTGGGAGTAAAGCAACCATACTAACAATTTTACAATTCAAAGATGAAGTTTTCTTGAAGAAGTATGTGATCCCGTATAAAGTTGAAGCTCCAGAAGTGTGGCAGGTAAACCATAGTCCACTATGTACGAGTATTTCTTTATTCAGTTAGTGACATGAAATGTGCCGTAGATTATCAGAATTTACCACTTAGATTACATGCTCCTTACTTGGCTCTTTTTGTTTATTCCTTCCTGTTTCTTTTTGCATGTTACCTGTATCTATGCTTGCTTTTCTTTATTCTCTCCAAAATGAAAATTATGTGTGTGCCATGTACTTGCCCTCATACATGTTGAAAATAAGAATAATATACAGTGTAGATTGTAATTCTCTGAATTATAGCAGATCTGTTTATCAAGTACAGTTTAAGAAAGGTATGTATAGTTAGTTGTTTTGGTTTTAAGAAGTTCAGTACTGTTTGTAGTCTATAATCAAGCTCTCTTTGTGTTTGCAATAGCAATAATCAAGATGAGATGAGACCTTGTAATCAAGATAGGTGTTTGTTTGAATAGTTGTGTCCTTTTGTGTGCTGGAAGGCTCTTCTGCTTGTTTCCACTTGGTAAATTGCGGAGGAAATAAGAATCTTGTTTCATCATAAATTGAATGTTCATTCCCTGCTTGATTATCTAGTTTTATGCTAGAAAGAGTTGCGAGAGAATATTGTTAATAGATTGCTGCTGTATCTTAGATTCTTAATTACTTAGACATATTGTTCTATAACTTACATAATTGATGGGGTATGCATTTATCTTCTTCTAAGTCGGTCTGAAATATTTAATCTCTTTTCTATTAGATTTATAACCAAGCATCAAATAGGCATGTCGTGAAGGACTCAAAAAATGAAGAGGTAACTTTTTGTCGAGAAAGTTCTACGGAGAATGTAGCAGCTCCACCAAAGGTAGCAAAAGTGGTTGACAAATGTCAAACTGGAAAACCTAAGAATAAAGCTTTGCCCAGTGATCTTATGGAACAAGATGAAGAGTTGGAGAAGGAAGAAGAAGCAAATAAAGCCACAAAGCCTAAGAAGATTTTGAGAAAGTCAAAGAAAAAGTGGAGGAAATGCAAGGTGGTGGTGCGAAGAAGGATAAAGGAGGTCAGTCTAATATAGAATTTGATGAGGAAGAGAAGGATAAGTCTAACAGAGAAGAAGAGATTGCTGCTGTCCCTATCGTCGGAAAAGTATCAGAAGGTAGTCAAGCAAGTGGGCTTAAGAGGAAAGTTTTGAAGAAAGTCACAAAGCCTAAGAAGGTTTTGAAAAAGTCAAAGAAGAAAATAGAGGAAGTGCAAGGGAGTGCAGACAAGGAGGAAAAGAAGGATACGTCTAAGGAAAAAGAGAGTACTGCTCTCCCCATGGTCGGGAAAGTATTAGAAGATGAAGAGTTGGAGAAGGAAGAAGAAGCAAATAAAGCCACAAAGCCTAAGAAGATTTTGAGAAAGTCAAAGAAAAAAGTGGAGGAAATGCAAGGAGGTGGTGCGAAGAAGGATAAAGGAGGTCATTCTAATATAGAATTTGATGAGGAACAGAAGGATAAGTCTAACAGGGAAGAAGAGGTTGCTGTTGTCCCTATCGTCGGGAAAGTATCAGAAGGTAGTCAAGCAAGTGGGCTTAAGAGGAAAGTTTTGAAGAAAGTCACAAAGCCTAAGAAGGTTTTGAAAAAGTCAAAGAAGAAAATAGAGGAAGTGCAAGGTAGTGCAGCCAAGAAGGAAGAGAAGGATACATCTAAGGAAGAAGAAGAGAGTACTGCTCTCCCCATGGTCGGGAAAGTATTAGAAGATAGTCCTAAGAAGAATTTAGTGATCAATTTTGGTGTAGAAGCCCTTGAGCTATTGCAGGTATATGGTAGCTCACTTTTTAATATTCCTTTATTCAGTTAGTTACATGTTGATTATGTGGATTTACAACTACTTAACCTTTTTATTTATTGCTGCTTCTCCTAAGCATGTTAGCTTTATGTAAGCTTGTTTTATTCTCTCCAAACTAAAACATATGTGTTTACCGGCACTTGCCTCATACATGTTGACAAGAGGAAGAATTCACAATGTAGGTTGTAGTTTTCTGGTGTCTAGTCACTTTATCTAGAACATTTGTATTGGATGACCAAACTTTGGCTGTAGAGTAGCTCACTTTTTAATATTCCTTTATTCAGTTAGTTACATGTTGATTATGTGGATTTACAACTACTTAGCCTTTTTATTTATTGCTGCTTCTCCTAAGCATGTCAGCTTTATGTAAGCTTGTTTTATTCTCTCCAAACTAATACATATGTGTTTACCGAGCACTTGCCTCATACGTGTTGACAAGAGGAAGAATTCACAAAGTAGGTTGTAGTTTTCTGGTGTCTAGTCACTGTATCTAGAACATTTGTATGGGATGACCAAACTTTGGCTGTAGAGCAAAACGAAGTACATCTTGGGAAATGTTTGTGTGGTTTGTTTGTAGTTCGGTCTTAAGCAGTTTAGTACCCTGCAATCGAACAATTGAATGTTCTCCAGAGTTAAACGTTCTCTGGTTGATTATTTAGTTTTATACCAGAAAGAGTTTATTAATAGATTACCGCTGTATCTTAATTATTTAATCATACATATTTCTGTGACTTACATAAATGAGGGTGTATTCTTCTTCTCTCAGTTCAGGTTCTGTCTCCTATCATAGGCCCGAGGATTAATTTATTTTATTTTATTTGTAAACAGGTATCTAATAGGCATGCCATGGAAGACTTACAACGAGAAGAGGTGACCTTTTCTCCAAAAAGTCCTACAAAGACAGCTCCACCAAAGGTAGCAAAAGTGGCTGACAAAAGTCAAACTGGCAAACCTAAGAAGAAAGCTTCCCCCAGTGATCTTATGGAACAAGGTGAAGAGTTGAAGAATGAAAAAGAAGCAAAAAAAGCCACAAAGCCTAAGAAGATTTTGTCAGAGAAAAAACTGGAGGAAGTGCAAGGTGGTGGCGCGAAGAAGGATAAAGGATCTCATTCCAATATAGAATTTAATGAGGGAGAGAAGGATAAGTTTGAGGAAGAAGAAGAGATTGCCGCTGTCCCTATTGTCGGGAATGTATTAGAAGGTAGTCAAATAAACGTGCTTAAAAGGAAAGTTGCTTTAGATAAGGAAGAAGATTCAAAGAAAGTTAAAAGGCCTAAGAAGATTATGGTAAAGTCAAAGAAAAAAGTAGAGGAAGTGCAAGGTGGTGCTGTGAAGGAGAAAGGTCACTCTAGTATAGAAGTTGGTGAGGAAGAGAAGGATAAGTCTAAGGCAGAAGAAGAGATTGCTGCTGTCCCTATAGTTGAGGAAGTATTAGAAGGTTGTGAAGTAAGTACACTTAAGAGGAAAGTTGTTTTAAATACGGATGAAGATTCTAAGAAAGTCAAAAAGCCAAAGAAGGTTTTGAAAAAGTCTAAGAAAAAAGTAGATAAAGTGCAAGGTAGTGCTAAGATGGAAGAGGAGGATAAGGCTAAGGAAGTACGAGAGCTTCCTGCTGTCCCTATGGTTGAAAAAGTATCAGAAGAGAAGGATAAGTCTAAGGCAGAAGAAGAGATTGCTGCTGTCCCTATGGTTGAGGAAGTATTAGAAGGTTGTGAAGTAAGTACACTTAAGAGGAAAGTTGCTTTAAGTAAGGATGAAGATTCTAAGAAAGTCAAAAAGCCAAAGAAGGTTTTGAAAAAGTCTAAGAAAAAATAGATGAAGTGCAAGGTAGTGTTAAGAAGGTAGAGGAGGATAAGGCTAAGGAAGTAGGAGAGCTTGCTGCTGTCCCTATGGTTGAAAAAGTATTAGAAGATAGTCAAGCTAGTGTGCTTTAAGAGGAAAGTTGCTTCAGAGAAGGTGGTGCAGTCGAAGAAAGCCAAAAGGCCTATAAAGAAGTCTGTGATCAAGTATGATGTAGAAGTTCTGAGCCGTTGCAGGTAAACCGCAGCTCACTGTTTTGTATTCCTTTATTCAGTTTGTGGTATGAAATATGCTGTAGGTTATCTGAAATTACAACTTAGATTACATTTTTTAATAGGTTTTTGTTTTTCTCTCGTCTCCTTAGCATGTTAGCCGTATGTACGCTTGTTTTATTCTCTTCAGAAATGAAAATTGTGCTGTATGAGTCACTTGCCTAATGCATGTTGACAAGAAGAATAAATAGTGCAGGTACAGTAGTTTCTTGCTGTCTAATCAGTTTATCTAGAACATTTGTATGGGGTGACCAGACTTTGTTGTAAAACAACAAGAAGTTCATTTTAGGAAAGGTATTTTATTACCGTGTTTAGGCTGCAATAAGCTCTCTTTGTGTGGGCAATGACAAGAATCAAAATTGTAATCAAGAAAGGTGCTTGTTTGAATGCTTTTTTTTTTTGCTGGAATGCTCTTATGCATGTGTCCATTTGGTAATTGTTGATGAAATCCATACGTTAACTTAAAATCTACCGTAGATCATTTTCTGTAGTACAGGATTCGTATTTCCTGGAAGCTTAGCTACTATGTTTGTATCCATGGAGAACTTAACATAACCTGCTATTTATTCAAACCATTATAATTGAGGGTCGTTGACCGCTCAATCTGATGTGGGCTGTTTCCATATCGCACATTTGTGTTTGTGGATTAGTCTAACCATGACATCCAGCTTATGTATGATTTAGAGTTTTAAATTGTCTTGTTTATCAGAAATTGAATGTTCTTCACTTGATTATTTAGTTATATGCCAGATAGAGTTTCGGGTAAATACTGTTATTTTGTACCATTTAAGAAGTCTTTCACGCAGACTTCTGGACAGAAGTATACAACAATGTGTCCAATATTACTACTGGATTTTGTTACTTACGCATTTTTTGTGCAAAATCTTAAAATTTTCTTGATATTTATTGTGTGAGGGGGCTGCAGAGGAGTTCAATTGGAAAAATAAGTCCGTGAAATTTAACTTTTCTAATGCTGTATATCCTTCTCGTGGCTAACTATTATGTTGTTATTGTGTTTCTAGATGGATGCCACCACCCTTGAGTACCCAACGACCAGGAACGATGAAATTGTGAAGGAGGTCTCATCTCACTTGAAGAAGGTCGGATACAACCCAGACAAATTGCCTTTGTTCGTATCTCTGGATTCCAGGGAGACAGCATGATTGAGAGGTCCACTAACCTCGCCTGGTACAAGGAACCAACTCTCCTTGAGGCTGTTGACAGTATCTCTGAGCCAAAGAGACCCTCAGACAAGCCTCCACTTCAGGATGTTTACAAGATTTGAGGTATTGGAACTGTGCCAGTGGGAGGTGTTTAAACTGATTCATGAAACCTGGTATGGTTGTTACTTTGGACCCACTGGGTTAATCACTGAAGTTAAGTCTGGAGATGCACCACGAAGCCCTTCAAGAAAATCAGAAATGTTGGGTTCAATCATCAATGTCAAGAATGTTGCAGTGAAGGATCTCAAGCGTGGTTTCGTCGCCTCCAACTCCAAGGATGACCCTGCCAGGGAAGCCACCAACTTCACCTCTCAGGTCTTCATCATGAACCATCCTGGTCAGGTCGGAAATGGTTATACCCCAGTTCTTGACTGTCACACATCTCACATTGCTGTCAAGTTTGCTGAGATCCTCACCTAGATTGCTAGGCGATCTGGAAAGCAGCTTGAGAAGGAGCCCAAGTTCTTGAAGAATGGTGATTCATCAAGATGCTTCCAACCAAGCCCATGGTTGTTGAGACCTTCTCTCAGTGCCCTCCTCTCGGACGTTTTACTGTCAGAGACATGATGCAGACAGTTGCTGTTGGTGTCATCAAGAAAGTTGAGAAGGACGACCTAACAGGAGCCAAGGTTACCAAAAGTCTGCTGTCGAGAATAAATTAAGTGAGCTTTTAACTAGAGGGATGGTGCTTAGAGGGTTGGCAGGAGGGATTTGTCTTTATTTCTTTGCTAGGAATAAGCTTTGTTTTGGGTTTTTGTTGATTAGGTATCAGTGCAGTCTTTTGTTTTGCTTCGCCTTTGTTTTGTTTTGTTTTGCAAACCTGGGTGCTTGACAGGCGGTGGCTGTTACTGTCCTTAAACCTGGGATGGACTTGGGATTGGAGCTTTATGCTTCTGATGCAGAGTGTAAATTCATACCACTTTAGACCTTAAAATGACCAAATCAGTAACTGCATTGTTTGTACAGATATAATCCCCCTTTTCAGGAAAAGTGATCATTTCATTTGTTTGTACAGAGTGAAAGTATCACTTTCGGTGAAACGGAGGTAGTAGTATCTTGTTTCCAAGGGCTAGTTTGTGTATGTAGCTCCTGTATGGTTGAAAACACGCTGTCCCGGCTTCATAATCATCCTGAACTCTGAAGGTTCCTTCCTTGAGATATATTCAATGAGAGTGTGAGTTTCTAATGGAAGTGTTCCTAGGTTCCTCCTATAGGCATTAGTCAAGTCACCTTTGAGTGAAAATGCGGGCACCGATGGGATATCCGGTTCTAAGGGCGATAACAGAAAGAGGAATTCCCATAGTAAGCTATTTATAGATAGTTGATTTAGGAAATGCATCCCGACAACCAAGTCCCCTTTAGACCGTGCATAGATTTAGCCTTCAGAAGTTACAAAAATTCCCTGTTTTGAAATCTTCAACCCCCTTCTAAGGCAATGAACTACTGATCTAATACTACTTTATATATTGACATCGCTGCCAATTTACTTCTACAATGACCAGCAATATGAAGAACAGCACCAGCATTTCCTTAACCCTTTTCATGATTTTCGTCATCAACACCTTCCTAATTTTATCCTTACTGTCAAGTCAGTATGCTACCGCCACTTCTTGTCACTCTGGAACATCTAGGCTGCTTCCAAGTACTAGCAGCAATAAATATACACCCGCAACCACCGTACATTCATCATCAGAATCGTCTGATGTTCCCAAGAATGACATCGACTTGCTAGAATTCCCATTGAATTTAGAGTATCTTGAAGCAGAATTTTTCTTGTGGGGTGCTTTAGGCTATGGACTTGATAAGATTGCTCCTCAACTAGCCCTTGGAGGTCAACCCCCTAAGGGTGTGAAGAAAGCCAGACTTGACAGTTTTACTCGGGATATCATTACGCAATTCGCGTTCCAGGAAGTTGGGCATCTAAGGTAAGCAACATTACTCTGGGCGTGTATTAGTTGTTTTGGTGCATGCATATCACATAAACATGTCCATACATGAACTCTGGGTGCAGGGCCATAAACATGTCCATACATGAAGTCGTAGGAGGAGGATTTTCCGAGACCATTGCTTGATCTGAGTGCCAAAAGTTTTGCAAAGGTGATGGATAGTGCCTTTGGGTTCGCATTGGTTCCACCATTTGATCCTTATGCTAACGAGCTCAACTACCTTCTAGCAACTTACCTGGTTCCTTATGTTGGACTAACGGGTTATGTTGGATCCAGTCATCTCTTCAAGGGTGACCGCTCTAAGAAGGTAATGAATCTACTACATGTGTAGCAATAATATTCAAAACGAAGAAAAATGTGTAAATTAACTTCAATGTTCAAACTGCATGCAGCTTGCTGCGGGGCTTTTGGCCGTGGAATCAGCACAAGATGCAGTAGTTAGAGCATATCTGTATGAGAGAGCAATGCAGAGGTGCGCCCATATGGTATCACAGTTGCAGAGTTCACGGCCAAGATTTCACAGCTAAGGGATAAGCTGGGTGGTGATGGGCTCAAGGATGAAGGGATTGTGGTACCACCTGCAATGGGGGCAGAGGGGAAAATAGCCGGGAATGTGATTGCCGGAAATGATTACTCAGTGGCATTCCGCAGGACCCCACAGGAAATACTGAGGATAGTTTATGGCGGCAATGGGAGCGAGCATGTCCCTGGTGGATTCTTCCCAAATGGTGCTAATGGCACCATTGCTACGTCTTACTTATGATCATAAAAGTAGATTCACAAGTGCAGAAAAATCATCCGCAAGGGGACTGAAGCTAGACACTTGAGGTGATAAAGCTGCAAATTCGGCTAGGTTATTTTTAGATCAGAGACTAAATTTTCATGTTGCACATGGGGCAGCATGTGATGAGCAGCACAAACATTATTTTTTTTCCATTCTGCATAATTTTAGTTGGTTAATCAAGAATAATATTTTTAACCAGTTCTTAGCAATTATCAGTTGGTTTAATTCTGTTAGTATAAGCAGAGAGTGGCGGTGATTGGGAATATTCTTGCGAGATTGGTCGTTTTGTCTGCCACAGATGGCAAAGTTTCACATGCAAAAACACACCAATAAGGCTGCCCACTAACACATACTTTGTACTCTAATGCGCATTCCCATCATGCATATTCTTTTCGCCAAAACGCCACCTGCCCTGCCCAAAATGATCTAACTACTACTACTACCAATTATTAAGAGATGATGAGATCTTTCACATCTATAAATAACACACTAAAGAGGTCACTCTCAGTGATCTTTCAATCAATTACGATACTCAAGATCTTAAACTTTACTAATGGCTTCTCAGAATCAGTTTGAAGATGTATTTTTGGAGAGCATGAACAATACTAACAAGTGGGTGCGAAATCATCAGCGGCACATGAGCAGTGGTTTACCACTACTGAGAATCATGAAACGATCATTGTCGATGAACGACTCAAACAGCCCTAGGTCAGTGAACAAGCAGCAACCACAGGCATGCGTCTGTGCTCCTCCTACTCACTCAGGTTCATTCAAGTGTAGATTTCACCGTGTTAATTCTCTTGGACCACGCAACCAGCAGCAGCAGCAGCAGCAGCTATACACGCCGTTATCAAATGATGACCAGCACCGTCCTAATCTTCTCACCTCATCATCTGTTGCTACTGTTGTACCTAATTCATCAACTGTATGTATGAAACATCAGCAAGGTAGTATGATGATGAACAAGACTGCAGCCAGCTCCGTCGAGGCCCAATAACTAATAAGATTTTGGAACTCTTCAAATCATGCTTATATGTATGCTTGTTTTATTCTTTCCAAAATGAAAATTACGTGTGTACCGGTCACTTGCCTCGTAGTGTAGGTAGTAGTTTTCTGGTGTCTGGTCATTGTATGGGATGACCACTTTGGCAGTAAAACAAAAAGAAGTACATTCTGGAAATGTTTGTGTGGATATGTGCTTATTTGATTACTTATATTTTTGTTGTTGTTGAAAAGCTCTTAAACTTTGCCAGATCAATTTTTTTTTTTTTTTTTTTTTAGATAAAGGCCTTCAAAAAGGCTAATGATCCCCTCAACTGTTGGCAATAACCAAATAGGAGGCACAGACCAATATATAGAGGCATTGTTTATTTTTGCCCATTGAGCTAGCTCATGGGCTACAGAATTACAAATACGAGGTTGGAAATTAAAAATACAAGCAACTAATTTGGAAGAAAAAAGAACTGAATGTCTTTGAAAATAACATCCGTGCGCGAGTCTCAATCAAACTGGCCAGCTGAAAATTGATTGGTAAGAGTCTTAGCATCACTTTCGACGATGATGGTTAATCATTGCTCCAAGGCTTTCTTGAATCGCCCAAATAGCTCTGCTGGCTTCAGCTTCCTCAGCAGACTTTACTTCAAAAACCAGGGAAGCACAAAAAGAGGCTTTGCTTGAGAAGTCCCCCATTACAAAACATGCACCATTTGCTCCAGAAATAACATCATAAGCACCATCAGTGTTGCATTTTATCCATCCAATGTAGGGTGCATCCATTTGTCACATATATTAACAGGAGTGGTAGGAGAAATAGTAATACATGTTTTCCTGGTTAAAAGCATGGCTCTAGCTCTGACTAAGACATCTATATGGGTTTCTTGCATATTTTGGAAAATGAAATTATTCCTACTAGTCCAGAGACACCACGTAATAGTAACAAAAAGACACTGAGCTTCATCAGGGAGTCTAGACAAAGGGTCAATTAACCAAAAGATTAACCAGTCAGTAAAGGATTTGTTTTGAAAAAACTGAGTGTTAATGCAAAAATCATAGAGGACTCGACTAGCAAAGGGACAGAGCACCAAAGCATGCATTATGGTTTCATGAGGATCATGGAACCTAGCACAATCAACACTATGCATAAGCATTCGGTATGTAGAATTGTTCGGCAGGAAGAGCATTTCTAGCAGCTTTCCATGTAAAGACTTGGATTCTGTAAGGAACCCTGATTTTCCATATGTGCATCCAAATGTTTTTACATGGGGAGGGCCTAAGACCTCTAAGCCCCATGTAGACAGATTTTGAAGAAAACTTGCCATTCTTTAAAAGATCCCAAGCCCTCCTATCAGGAGTGCAAAAGTCGGCAAGGGAATGGTGACAATCTTCTTAACAGAAGCATTATCAAAGTGGGTGTTAAGTTTAAACAAACTCCAAGTTCTGGTATGAGAGTCAATGAAATAAGAAACTTTAATACTAGGATCAGGTGGAACTAAAGGGTTAGGTGTGCCAGATCCCAAAGTTGGAATCCACTTATCACACCAGGGGTCAATGAATTGACCATCCCCAACAATATAGGATATAAAAGGCTTGATAAGTTCTTTTATAGCATTCAAACACTTCCAAGTCCAAGAGCACTTGCTAGTACACTTGGCATCCAAGAAATAAGTTCTAAGAAAGTATTTGACTTTAAGAACAAAGAGCTAGCATACAAGTAGGATTTTCTAGAATTCTCCAGGCATTCCTAGCCAACATAGCCAGATTATTTAACTCGGCCTTTCTAAAGCCTAGACCACCTCCAGCCTTAGGGGAGAATAGAATGTCCCAACCTAAAAGATACAATTTCCTGTCTTTAGGGTCTAAAGTCTCTCCCCACCAGAATTTACAAAGATGGGAATCCATTTGTTGACACAGATGTTTTGGAATAAGAAAGGCTCCCATTTGAAAAAGGGGATAGCTTGACCAATATGTTTAATCAAAGTAGTTCTAGCAGCTTGAGATATGAGCTTATGAAGCCAAATAGAGATTCTGGCATCCACAGCTTGGAGAATACCCATATGGGTTTGAATTTTGGAAGCTTGAAACACAGTAGGATTGCCAAGATATTTTTCTCCCAAATCCCTACTCTGAATCTCTAGAATGTTAACCATAAGGGCTTTCCTGTGTTTAGGAATTTTTGTACTAAATAAAATACCAGATTTATCAAAGTTTATTTCTTTCCCAGAGGCCAAGCAGTATTTTTGAAGATATTCTTTAATAACCTGAAAGTTTTGAACATTAGCTTTAGAAAACAGAAGGGAATCATCGAAGAAACAACAAATGTGTCATTTACGGAGCATCTTTACAAACTTTGATGCCTTCTAAAATTCATTTTCTTTGAAGGCTGTCAATGTAGGAAGATAGAGCTTCATACCAAATGATGTAGAGATAGGGAGATAGTGGGTCTCCCTGTCTTAGACCTCTTTCAGGTTGAAAATAATCTGTGGGGCTACCATTGAGAAGGATAGAGTTAGGAAACTGTAGAAACACAATGGTTTATGAGTCTTATCCAGTGGTTTGAAAGACCCATTCTAGTCAAAAAACTCTGAATAAAAGACCATTCTAGTTTATCATAAGCCTTGGACATATCAAGTTTAATGGCAGCAATGCCTTCAATTTTGTCAAAATGATTGACAACAAATATAACCTCATTAGCTAGCAGAATATTATCAGAAATACTCCTCTTAGGAATAAAGACACTTTGATTTTGAGAAATTATGTTATTCATGAAATGTTTTAGTCTATTAGCAAGGGTTTTTGAAAGAATTTTATAAATGAAGTTGCAAATCCCTATTGGTCTATACTGGGAAACAAGTTCAGCAAGAGGAACTTTAGGAATGAGAGCAATATTAGTATGATTAATAACTTTTGGAATGTTCCCTGTCGTAAAGAAGGTTTGAGTCATGTCATTGACAGCCTCACCTACTATATCCCAATTTTTTTGATAAAACAAACATGTAAACCCATCAGGTCTTGGAGCCTTTTCCCCCCCATTTGAAAAACAACATTCTTGATTTCCTCAGCAGTTATAGGTAAATTCAGAAGACAATTATCTTAAGGAGAAAACTTAATGGGGAGATCAACAAGGATTTCATCTTGAAATTGTTGAAGGTGAGAAGAATACATATTTTTAAAGTAATTTATGAAGGAGGTTACAATATTGTCTCTATCAGTTAGAATAGTATTTGTGGAATCCTTTATCCACCTAATGGCATTTCTTTTTCTCCTAAAGAGGGTGACTCTATGAAAATAGGGAGAATTTCTGTCTCCTTCCATGAGCCAAACCTCCCTGGACTTATCCTTCCGATATAGTTCCTCTAGATTATAGAGGTATTCCAGTCTAGCTTTGACTCTAGAAGTAGTACTTGTATCGGTAGGATTAGAAGTTTGGGCCTTTGCCAAATCTTTTCTAATGGTAGATATATTATTTTGAATATTACCAAAAGAAGTTTTGTTCCAGTCCCTAAGACATCTTTTGGTATTTAAAAGCTTATCATTCAATTTATAGGCAGGAGAGCCTACCACATTAACAAACCAAGAGTTAGCAATGATATCTCTACAGGTAGGATCTTCAATCCACATAGCCATGAAATGGAAAGGCCTAAGCATACAAACTTCCTAATAATTGAAACCAATATGCATGGGGCAGTGGTCAGAAGAGTCTCTAGGTAGATTATTAACACACGGTTTAGGGTAAAGTTCCTCAGCAGTTTGGTTTATGAGGCATCTATCTAATCTTTCAAGAATTAAATCAGGACCCTGGTGCATGTTAGACCAAGTAAATCTAGGACAAGAGAAACCTGGATCATGTAAATTGAAAATAGAACAAAAATTTCTAAGTTTTGAAAAATCAAAATCATCAACCTCTAACCCACTATTTTTATATTCGGTTCCTAAAAGAGCATTAAAATCACCTATAAAGAAAACCGGTTCATCTAAGGAAGCAATAGACTGTTGACATTTTTGTTCCCGTAAAGCATGTCTCAAACTACTTTATTAGGTTCACCATACATAAAATAGATGTGACAAGTTTTAGAATGAATGATGTCAGTAAATGTGACATAGATTCCCCTAATGTTGGAAGATATAATGTTGAGTTGAATTTCCTTCTTCCAAGCCAAAACTAGACCACTACTCCTACCAATAATAGAAACACTGAAAGTGCAAGAAAATCCCATGTTTTTTAATTTCCTAGCAGCCAAATCTTTATTCATTTTTGTTTCCGATAGGAAAACGATGTCAGGATTGACATTGAAAATGCGGGGGTCTAACAACCACACCCAACAATTCATTTGGCAATCTGAGAGGATTTATTCCAATATACTTTCTAGAGAATCAACTAGACAGTCAGACTCAATCTAGAGGAAAGTATATCAAAGAGTTTTAATATCTCTAACTCTTAATTCAATCCGCAATCAGCAAATAGAAATCTACGAGCCCGATTGAATAAGAGGAGTAACTTGAACGGTATCAAAGACCAATGTTCAAGTGTCAATCAATGTAAATCAACAACCCAACGTTGGATATTCTAATTGATTGATCTTAACGAACAACGTGTGATATTTCAATTATATAACAAAATATAATGCGGAAAAGAAATAAAACATATACACGGAATTTTGTTAATGAGGAAACCGCAAATGCGAGAAAAACCCAGGACCTAGTCCAGTTGAATACCACATTGTATTAAGCCGCTACATATACTAGCCTACTACCAATTAACTTTGGACTAGACTGTAGTTGAACCTAATCAATCTCACATTGATTCAAGGTACAGTTGCGCTCCTTACGTCTCTAATCCCAGCAGGATACTACGCACTTGATTCCCTTAGTTGATATCACCCACAACAAAGAGTTGCTACGACCCAAAGTCGTAGACTTGATAAACAAATCTGTCTCACACAGAAAAGTCTATAGCATTGAATAAATCTGTCTCCCACAGAAATACCCAAGAGTTTTTGTTTCGTCTTTTGATAAATCAAGGTGAACAAGAACCAATTGATAATCCGGACTTATATTCCCGAAGAACAGCCTAGAACTATCAATCACCTCACAATAATCTTAATCGACTAGCGAAAGAAGATATTATGGAATCACAAACGATGAGACGAAGTGTTTGTGATTACTTTTCTATCTTGCCTATCGGAGATATAAAATCTCGAGCCAATTACTCTAATTGCACTCAACACGATAGAACAGCAAGATCATATCACGCAACTACAAAGATAATAGTTGGGTCTGGCTTCACAATCCCAATGAAGTCGTCAAGTCGTTAACCTACAGGCTCTCGAGAAGAAACCTAACGTTAAAGGAGAATCAACTCTAGTTATACAACTAGTAACACACAGGATGGATGTGTGGGGATTAGGTTTCCCAGTTGCTAGAGTTCACCTTTATATAGCTTTCAAATCAGGGTTTGCAATCCAAGTTACCTTGGTAACAAAGAATTCAATATTCACAGTTAGATGAAAAGCCTGATTCAACTAATCTAATATCTTTCAACCGTTAAATCAAACTTAGCTTTACACACAAATGAAATATACCCTCATTTAGGTTTATGTAACCGTACCTAAACGTGTACACCATGTTGGTTCACAAATAGTTAACCGAGGTTAGCTATATTATTACTCTCATATCAACCTTATTCATCTCAACCATAACTAGTTCAAATGACTCAAATGAAACTAGTTAAAGAGTTTTTCAATTGCTATAGAAAACACAATTGAAACCAAATCGGTTTGATTCACTTGAATCAATCATGAACATTATAGCCACGGTTTGCAAAGATTGCATTCCTTAGGTTTAAATGTTTAAGTCCATGAACTGACCGATTTGACAAAGTAACCAGCTTAAGTATGCGTACTTAAGCAACCGGATTTGAGTTTGTTTAGTTTTCAAAACCAAACTCAGCAAAAATTAGTTTTGTTTAGTATGCGTACTCGAAAACTTCCGCCAGTATGCGTACAGGTACGCCTAATTAAGGTGACTAGTTGAGAGTTTGTCAAAACCAAACTCAGCAAAAAATTTCAGTTCGAAAACTTCCGCCAGACCTGTCTCCTTCACCAATTTCGTATACACACATATGCATACACTTGGCTCCCGGTTTATGGATTTATACACTAATGTGCGAACACACTATATATGCTTATATCCAAACATGGTTACATTCTCAACTCTTTATTTCAATCATTGAAACATTATTCTATAATGACAATAGCCATTTTCACACACTATTAGCATCAAAGCAATTTTAAAGATACTGAAATAATCATTATCGAAACATTTCAAGCCTACATCAAATGATTGTATCACACAAACCATGTAAGATGTTACTCGACAATTTTCTCATGATATAAGATGAACTTGGTCGAAGCGAAAGCTTACCAACACATATTTCGAGAAATATGTAAGCTAGATATACTCAACTCGAAATCTCAAATGTGTATTGAGAAAACTATATCTTAACACGACTTATGTCTCAATATAGGAGATAGTAGAAATTTACTTTCAAAGTGATAGATGAGTTCAAGTCTCCACATACCTTTTGTCGAAGAAATTCCACAAGCTCCACTTAGTATTTCTTCGTCTTCAAATGATGAACTCTGTGAAATCTAAGCTCAACTACACTATCTATGTCCTAGTCTGAGATATCTATAAATAGGCTAGAAATCAAGACTTATAGTTTTGATCACTAACAATGACAAACATGCTTAAGATAGCAACGCATGCGAGTTCGACCGAAGGCGATGTTTCTAACAATCTCCCCATTTGTCAATTTTAGTGACAAAACTATCAATATATATGGATTACAAAATAGATATAAATTATAGCTTCTCATCCAAATGCTTGATCTCCTTGGCATCTTCATTGCGACTCGAAATCTTCGTCACTTCTAAGTACTCCATGATCCTAAAGGTTGTAAGTTCAGCATCACAGTTGTTGAAGATCCGTAGCAATAACAATGAGAAAACAAAATACTCTCAATCATTGTTATACAGTATCATAGTATTATTACACAGCATCAAAGTCCAATTGTATCACAACTTTGACAACAATACTATGGTGATATGTATCACTCCCCCTTAGTCAATACTTCATCTCAACATAAAAACCACTCCTCCTTACATAATGATTCGTAAACCATATGTATTTGTAGTATCACACTATGATATAATTTTGAAGTTGTTTGTAAAGTGGTAAAAAAAGTATCGTTCACTCAGACTTGTGAAGATTCGTTTTAGACTCAAATTAAAATAGAAAACTTAATGAAAGTTGTTATCAAGATTATAAAAGCACTCAGACTCAGGATTCCACCAAACTCCAATTTTTATGTGATTTAATCTAATCAATATTCGTGCAACTCTTTACGTTTAAAGTGATTCTAATATTTTGCAAAGGTAGATTTTTAGAATAACAATTGTATTTCGAAAGCATAGAATATCAGAAACCTAGGTCTAAGCATAATCTATCAAGAGAAATCACAATTGCTTAGGAAAAATCATTCAATCAATATTCAATCAAGGCAAATAATCTTAAAAGAGATTGCAAAAATTAATTAAAATAGAAATTACCACACACATCATGGAAAATTGGCTTCCTCCGTCGCCTCAGCAATGGGGTTTAGCTCCTCATATTAATCACTTGCTCAAAATATTGGTTTATGGTTCAAAAGTTGATTAAAAGAGTGAAAATTAATAACACAGACAGTTTGCAACGGTGTATCGGCATTACAAAACAGATGTTACAATGGAACTGTTACAGAAAACTGTTGTAAACACTGTTGCTTTGTCGTTGATTTTAAGACCCCAAAAACGAATGTCTTCAATGGCCTTTTGTTCTTCGTGTTCTTCAGCAGCAGCAGCAAAACCCGATTTCCTACAACTTTGATTTCTCGGCTCTGTGGTGTTCTAAACTTCCCCTAACTTCTTATAAACTTCAATACCCTTCCCTGGAACTCGACTACACCTTTTATACACCTCAGAAACCTAAAAATACCGATTAAATTTCTTCCTTTCCTTTCCGTGCAAGTCACGGCAATAATCTCTCTCAATGAATCGATTTACGCGTTTACGGACCCTCCAATTCTTTCCAAACTCTTTATTAGGTAAGTAAGTAAGTATCTTAGGGAAGATTATCTGCGATTTAGTCTCCCTGAATCTTCCAAAATCAGGCCAACAGAGACCCGTAACTTCTTTCACCTCTGTTTTGCTCCAACTCGAGTTCTAGCCAATTTGGATTCAAACAAACGACTTTACCGAGCTGTTTAGGCCTAAGAAGTAAACCCAATCAAATTCACCTTTTAGTCTCTATAGAACTCGATCAAAATCTCAACCCTAATCCGGCGGGCGTGTTGGTTTCTTTTCCCTTTATAAACTGATAATTCAAATGTAGAAGATGGTCGGCCCCTATCCTCTGTTGGGGTGCGAATAGCAGGTGGGTGGCCCTTAACAGTTTGGTTGCCCCTTATCCGAAATGAGAGTCCCTTTAGCATATGTCCTCTGGAAGTGTCTTTAGCAACTTTTCGAGCCGAATTTTCCGAAAATATTTATTTCCCAAAAATACCTACAAATACACAAAACACCATAATAAGTACAAAAATGGGTACTAATAATATAGAAAATCGAGATGAAAATAGACACATAAATGCGTCTATCACACTACACATTAATTCTCCTCCTTTTTGTCAAAATAAATTGGCAAAGGTACGAAAACTATTGGGATCCTCATGAAATTTTCACAGAGATAGTTCCTGACCAAAAGAGAATACCATATCAACTTATTTAGATGCAATCATAAATCCGAAGATAAATGCATTCATCAAGGAGTTTATAAAGATACAAGATAACCCCTAATATTCCACAGCCGCACTCCCCACAAAGATTTGGCAATTAAGCACAAGTTCAGAATGAACTCTCCCCCATAAAATGTCATTCCCGAAAGAACAACAAAGGAAACCTTGCTTTTACAAGAAAAAGAGGATTTCTTTTGGATAACTCAAATCACATGAAAACATGAATTTGTATCCAAAATATTCAATTGAATTAACCACAAGAGAACCCGTGATTAATGCAATCGAAAAAATACAACCAAATTAATCACAAGAAAACCCACAATTAATTTAATTGGAATACACAACCAAATTAACCACAACGTGATCAATTCAATTGGTCATGCTCGACATAAGAGAACTTACAGAGCGACAACTAAAATAACCAAAAGAGAATGATCATTTAGTTGGTCATGCTCAAACATAAGGAACCTTACGGAGAAACACGGTATATGCACAAAGATGTTGATCAGAGATCGACCAATACTGCGACATAAACAAGGATTTATTCTATTTTCCATCACTATTTGCACAATGACATAAAAGGCTTTAACTTTTGTTATGTCAAAAGTTTATTCTATTTTCTATCAATACATTCTTACCGACATAATAGAGATAACTTTTGAGCAAGTATGGGACAATCACAGGTTCACGGACGTAAACAACATATCCCATAACAACTTGCAATATATAAAATCATAAAGATTAAAATTGCAAAAATCATCTTCCAAAAAACTTAGAATTTAAATAAATAAATCTAAAAACATTAAAGATGAAAATCGTTGGACATAGCTATGTGTACTCACAATAATGGCTATTCCAAACCCTAGTTATTCTTCTAAAAACAAGACATAAGTTCTCTAAAAGAAGATTTACTAGACAAAATCGAAGTTCTTTGAGAACCTCATACCTTTCAATGAATCCATCATAGAAGGTATCACTTATTTCATTTACTCTCTTGACCGTAGACACTCCATGTTCGTGAGTTAGAACACAAGCGTTTGATTAACAACTCGAGCAAGTTGTCTAGCTTTGACACAGTCCATGATGAGCTTTTTCTGATTCTGTATCAGAATATTTTGATTTGCAAGGATTTTGGCCTGACCATCTAAGAGTTGGTTTATTTGCAGTTGAAGATATGCAAACTCGACCTTTGAATCGTTCTAAAAACGAATTAAATCCTTGACAGATTCACCCATCCAGAAGTTGTATTCCTTCCTTGCAAGCATCTTTTTCAGAACCAGATCTTGAATCGAATCACATCCTTGAGTGTCTTCCTCCATATCAAGATGCACAATCTCTTGAGATTTTGCAGAGTTCTCCATATAATTTTTTGTTAGGGATGGATTAATACAATATAAGATGCATATTTATTAAGAGAAGACAATTCTCATTAAGGAAACCCTATGAACTCACAGTAGTTGGACATGGACGTTCACGGAACATTCACAAGAGAAGGATGGATTTAAACTAAATCCAGTAAGAGGAAAAACACAAAGTTTGTCAATATTGCTCAATAATCCTTAAAATTAGAGCCTGAGTTATGAAACAGACTTGCATAATTTTGATTGATTGACAAAAGAAAACAAAACACAAAGATGTACAAAAAATCTTGAGACTCCCATAGTCATCATCCTTGTACCTCTCAAGATAGATTCAAGGATGAGGTTACCTACGATTAGGTAAATGAGTGAGAAGTGATCTCACTACCAAACATGGGAGAAGGGTTGTACATGTTGTTTGACCATTTTACTTATATATTCCCTTCTTTCCATCGATTATAACGTATTCCATAGGAATTAGTCATAAACCCTTTCAAAAGTCCATCTGAAGGATTTTTTTGAGGATTGAGTCTAGGACCTCTAGAAATAGGTTCCAGAAAAGGGAATTTGGAGGATTTCCATTTTCTTGATCTGGACTTACCAGACTTGTTCTTACAAACACATGGAAAGTATTCATTAGTGGCACAAGAGTTTATACCGTAATGAGGAACATGCAACCTGTGATGATTTCTTGAAGAGACATCATTTTTATAAGATTTCTGGTTTTCTGTCGGCAAGAGATTCATTGTAGATGTCGTCAGACGATTTACTCCATTGACAGTAAAAATATGCAAATTACGAAGATTAGAAATTTGTTTCCTCCTAGCAAAACAATGAAGAGCATAGTAATTCCTTTTCCCACAGAAGGAACAATATCGTGGATTTGAGACATTATTTTCTTAACCCAACACTTCTGCCTGCACATGCAAATTTTGCAAGTGCTTCACCGTAGGTAATTCCTTGGAGGAATTTTTCTTTACGCTAGGTAAAACCTTGTAAGAATCAGAAGAAGGTGTAGGAGATGACTTAATCATCAAGAAAGAGTTTTCCTTTTTCAAGGTGTCACGCTGTTCTCGGGCAAGTTGAAGAGATGCAACAAGTTTCTCTTTTTCAACACGATAACTGTTTATTTCTGATGAATGAGCCTGACTAAACGCGTTTCTCTGATTGAGTCTTCTCTAACTGTATCTTCAAGAGAACTATTTTTTTCACGCTGTAGAGTAGTTTCTTGAACCAATAGTTCTATGTTGTTAGAGAGAGATTCAATGAAGATGTAGAGTTCACGTTCCCTTTCAAGAGATTTCTCAAATTCATCAATAAGTCGATCATTCTTTTCTTCAAGAATCTTAATTTTAGAGGCTTGAAGGTCAGCATAATTTTTAATGATCCGGTGAGTTCCATTTCGGTTCTCGATACGAGCTCACAAAACTTGTTTTTCCCTCGGGATTCGGAAGAATCTACTAAGGAGCTATCCTTTGAGGCAAATCCAATTATTTTGTTGTAGTCAGAATCTGTGGAAGACATATCAATATGTGTTATCTTGCGAGATACTTTTTAGGTCCTCAGAACACAGATTGCTACAAATACAGACTTATAAGGTCTTTAATGTGTTTGCCTGCTCTGATACCAATTGAAAATGCGGGGGACTAACAACCACACCCAACAATTCGTTTGGCAATCTGAGAGGACTTACTCCAATATAATTTCTAGAGAATCAACTTGACAGTCAGGCTCAATATAGAGTTAGTATATAAGAGGAGCCCGATTGAATAAGAGGAGTAACTTGAACGGTATCAAAGACCAATGTTGAAGTGTCAATCAATGTAAATCAACAACCCAGGATATTCTAATTGATTGATCTTAACGCACATGATATTTCAATTATACAACAAAATATAATGTGGAAAAGAAATAACAGATACACGAATTTTGTTAACGAGGAAACCGCAAATGCGAAAAACCCCGGGAGCTAGTCCAGTTGAACACCATCTCGTATTAAGCCGCTCTGACACTAGCGTACTACCAATTAACTTCAGATCGGACTATAGTTGAACCTAATCAATCTCACACTGATTCAAGGTACATTTGCGCTCCTTACGTCTCTGATTCCAGCAGGATACTACGTACTTGATTCCCTTAGTTGATATCACCCACAACCAAGAGTTGCTATGACCCAAAGTCGAATACTTGATAGACAAACCTGTCTCACACAAAAAAGTCTATAGGATTGAATAAATCTATCTCCCACAGAAATACCCAAGAGTTTTTATTCTGTCTTTTGATAAATCAAGGTGAACAGGAACCAATTGATAACCCGGACTTATATTCCCGAAGAACAACCTAGAACTATCAATCACCTCATAACAATCTTAATCGACTAGCGAAGAAGATATTGTGGAATCACAAATGATGAGACGAAGTGTTTGTGATTACTTTTCTATCTTGCCTATCGGAGATATAAAATCTCGAGCCAATTATTCTAATTACACTCAACACGATAGAACATCGATATAAGATCACGCAACTACAAAGATAATAGTTAGGTCTGGCTTCACAATCCTAATGAAGTCTTCAAGTCGTTAACCTACAGGGTCTCGAGAAGAAACCTAAGGTTAAAGGAGAATCAACTCTAGTTATATAACTAGTAACACACAGGAGGTGTGGGTATTAGGTTTCCCAGTTGCTAGAGTTCACCTTTATATAGTTTTCAAATCAGGATTTGCAATCCAAGTTACCTTGGTAACAAAGCATTCAATATTCACCGTTAGATGAAAAAACTGATTCAACCAAGCTAATATCTTTCAACCGTTATATCGAATTTAGCTTGTTACACACAAATGAAATGTACCCTCATTTAGGTTTATGTAACCGTACCTAAACGTATACACCATGTTGGTTCACAAATAGTTAACCGAGGTTAGCCATATGATTACTCTCATATCAACCTTATTCATCTCAACCATAACTAGTTCAAATGACTCAAAATGAAACTAGTTAAAGTGTTGTTCAATTGCTATAGAAAACACAATTGAAACCAAATCAGTTTGATTCACTTGAATCAATCATGAACATTATAGCCACAGTTTGCAAAGATTGCATTCCTTATGATTTAAATGTATAAGTCCATGAACTGACCGATTTGACAAAGTAACCAGCTTAAGTATGCGTACAGGTATGCGTAATTAAGCAACCAGATTTGAGTTTATTTAGTTTCCAAACTCAGTAGAAATTTTCGGTTCGAAAACTTCCGCCAGTATGCGCACGGGTACTCATACGTAAGGTGACTAGTTAAGAGTTTGTCAAAACCAAACTCAGCAGAATTTTTCGGTTCGAAAACTTCCGCCAGTATGTGTACGTGTACTTAACCTGTCTCCTTCACCAATTTCGTATACACACATATGCATACACTTGGCTCGGTTTATGGATTTATACACTAATGTGCGAACACACTATATATGCTTATATCCAAACATGGTTACATTCTCAACTCTTTATTTCTATCATTGAAACATTCTTCTATCATGACAATAGATGTTTTCACACACTATTAGCATCAAAGCAATTTTTAAGATATTGAAATAATCATTATCGAAATATTCCAAGCCTACATCAAATGATTGTCTCACACAAACCATGTAAGATGTTACCTGGCAATTTTCTCATGATATAAGATGAACTTGGTCGAAGCAAAAGCTTACCAACACAAATTTCGAGAAATATGTAAGCGAGATATACTCAGCTCGAAATCTCAAATGTGTATAGAGAAAACTATATCTTAACACGACTTATGTCTTAATATAGGAGATAGTAGAAATAGAATTTCCAATTGATAGATGATTTCAAGTATCCACATACCTTTTGTTGAAGAAGTTCCATAAGCTCCCCTTAGTAGTTCTTCGTCTTCAAATGATGAACTCTGTGAAATCTAAGCTCAACTACACTATCTATGTCCTAGTCCGAGATATCTATAAATAAGCTAGAAATAAATACTTATAGTTTTGATCACTAACATTGACAAACATTCTTGAGATAGCAACGCATGCGAGTTCGACCGAGCAGTGCTCTAACAGACATTTTTGCATAGCAAGCTAAGTTCCTTGTTTGCAGTCTTTTTACCTAAGCCTCTAATGTTCCAAGCTATCTGGTTAACATTATTGACAGGGGAATGATTTATGGGGGTAGCTGAGGAATGATCAATTAAAGGAGGTGAAGGGGAATAATTTACCTGAGTGGTGGATTTAAACCCGCCACCAAGCGAAGCAATGGTAATTTCACCACTTTGAGAAGTATCTTGGGAGGAATTGAGATTAGAAGTAGCAGCATTGAGATGAGAATTATTGCGGACACCATTGTTGTCTGGAGAAGTATCAGCAAGTATATTATAGCTCCCACAAGAATCAATTAAAGGTTGGGTATTGAGAGCACGGTTGGATAGGTTGATAGCAGGTAAATCCCCCAATTTGGTAATTGGAGGACATAGTTGAGTATAGTCGAGGTGCAATATTATCCTGTTCTTCCTCGGATAACTACTAGACTAGAAAGACTTGAATTAGCTCTAGTATATTTTCTCAAATCAGCCCTGGGATTGATCTTCCTTTTGAGATTAAATAAAGCATCATGCTCAGCTGAGTTAAGAGCCCCTCTAGTAATCATGGGATTGGGACTAGGAACAATGACAGTTTTGAATCTCCTTGAAGAGTTTGATGTTCGAATCGGTCCATTAATAACCGGTTCAGAACCAGTAATAGAAGCTTCAACAGTAACATTCTGAGTAGTAACATGTTTGTAGATGATTGGTAACCCATTGTTTTGTTGAGTCGAGGTTTGTTGAATCAGACCAACATAAAAAATCTTCAAAGCTGTAGGTCGGTTGACAAAAGGTCCAATCTGAAACATATTTGATAAACCTTTTTGTGAAGCATTCTCCATCTTCTGATCATTATCCTTAGATTTTCCTTTGTTGGTTATAAGAACAGCAGTAGACTTAACTTGAGTATTTGGCACAATGTCCGTTTGATGCATGATAATATTATATAACACTGTGGAGGTAGAGACAACTTGTTTATTTACTGGTGGTGATGGCATCATCATCCTTGAGACAGCAGGAATGACATATTTGCTACTAGAAGAAGCAGTTTCCTTAATTGCTTTCTGTTTCAACTTCCAAGCTGGACATGACATCCTTATGATCAAGAACACGACATGAACTGTAAAAATATCTTGGAACTTTCATGTATCTACATTTAATGAGGAAGGGTTGAATTCTTCCATTAGTAAATAGAGGGATGCCTACTGGTAAAGCTTTTTGCACCGGAATCCTGACACACACCTTGACATTCTTCTTAAGAAGATGATTTCCAAAAGGATTACGAGCTTCAATAAGTTCCCCCATCTTGAAATTAAGCTTCTGAAGATCTTCAAATTCAGTACATTCTTTTGGGATATTGCACAAGATAAACCACATTAGTTTTTCAGTGAAAGATAGTTGGTAATTTGCTAGCCATCCCCCTGTTTGGACAACTTTTAGCACCAATAGATACCCACAACAAGGTCTATGTGAGTTGATTCTATTAAAATCATCTGCATCTAAGAAGTGTATAAGAACTTTATTGTGCAATCCACCAAAGGTTGTGACAGCAGGTGATTGAGCAAGATGCCATTGGTTACATATGTAGTAGCGGATTGAGGAGGTAGGAATAAAAGTTTCACAACATAAGTATCCTACCATGCAACACTTCCAATTACTATCAGATTCAGCTAGGATGATAGTTCAATGAAGACTGGATCATAAAGTGTAGATGGTAATGTTAGCTTTTCAGCCATTTGGGTAGACAGGTTTTGAATTTCTTGGTTTATTGTTTGAGAGTTATCAGGTAGATTTGAGGGATTCATTTGATAAATAAACTGGATATATATGAAAATGGATTGATAGAGGTGAGAGACACAAACAAAGAATATAATATGGAGGTGTATGGAAAGGAATATCTTCTTGGTACTATCATGATAAAGGTCACAGATTATATGGATAGATAAATGGCAATGGGTTCTTATTTTTTTATGGTTTTGATCTTTAAAAAAAGGAATGAGAAAACTGATGGAAAATTTTTGGTAAGTGCTCAGAAGAACTTTGGTGTAAAGTAGTAGTTGTTGTTCTGTTACTTCCCCTTTAGAGACAGGATTCACCATATGACTTGTCCCTATCTTTTCCATATTTTATTTTATACTAGATAACAGAGTTGGAGTATTTGTAGACACGTGAGGTATATGACAAGAGATCTGAGTATGGACAAATCCAATAATCCTTTGAAAACTTTCCAATGATTTATGTGGTGGATACATAAGCATGACGAGATTGGAGTTTGGTGAATCATAAATGGGTTTGTCATTTTTTAGATATACATATGCATGATGGTATAAGCTGCCAAAGGTAATAATGGTATTGATATTACAAGATGAGTGGTGAGGATTGAAGCAGTAGAATTGGAGGGAAATGGTATGTAGTAGTTTATGGTTTTGATTGGTAATTTTTATTTTGGTAAAGGATGTAGGTTTGATGGTTGTACTAGTTTTCGGGATAACCCATCTGGCAGACATGCCCCAAATCTCAATGGTGCCTCTCAACAGGTGCTGCCTACTTTTAATCTGCATAAAACACAAGATTTTAATTAGACCCCAAAATATTTTTTGAAAGTTAGATAACCTAACAATACTCTACTTGAAGGCAGTCCCATAGGGAGTTATCGCTAATGAAGCAATTAGGTTTTGAGAATAGGGTTTTATAGGGTAATTATGATCTTTTAAATTGAATGGAATACTCATGGCTTTGAAGGGACGTGAATAACCAAGCGACATGACTGTTAACCAAGGGCCATAAATGGCAGTTAATAGGCAAATTGTTATATTTGAAAAGGGTATTTTGGATTAAATTAGCACAACCATTAGCAAATTTTCCAGAAGAGGAAAAGGTTAGGGAAATTTGAGAAAGAGATGGCAAGTTCCAGTAACCCCAATCCAGCAAACCCTGCCAATTTTGATGAGTACAACCTAGCCAAAAATCAAGCTTTCTCTCTAGAGTTAGAATATTTAATGAAGTCGAGGGATGAGGTTCATGGAGAGATAAACAGACGTGCAGGGGAAGCGGATCAACGTCAGAGAGAGGAGGAAGAGAGGAAGAGGAGAGAAGATGAAGAAACTGAATCTCTTTTTGCTGTTTGGATACCAAAATATTTTGCAAGGGTTGATAGGAAAGAAGAGGAGAGATCTCTGAAGCTCCGAAAGGTCAAAGTATGGCAGTGCAACGGAGGGTGATTCCGAGGAATGTTCTGATGCTGGGTTTGAGTATCCAGTGGAGGAAATAAACACCAGCGAAGAAGATTTTGATGCTGCAGAGGACAATAGGAGGATGAAGAGGTACTTTGATTGGAAACTGTGCAGGCGGTTTGATTTTGTTTATGTGTGTGTCTTGCTAAACTTTGAAATCTTTGTTTCATTTGTTTTCGGTTTGGAACATCTTAAAGTCGTATATGGTTTGTTAAACAATCTAGTCTTTGCTTATGTTATTTTATGTGTCTTGCTAAATTTTTGAGATGTTGATTTCATTTGTTTTTGGATTAGAACATAATATATTGGTGAATCTATATGAAACATTTTGTTTTTCTTTTTCAAAACCGGCATGGTCGAAATTGTAACATCCATGCTTAAATCTTTTTCTTTCAAGAATAAAGAAATTTAGAATTCGCATTGATACGATTTTGAATGTAGTGCCGGTACTATATCTTTCCCTTATGAATAATTGATCTTGTTACAGTTCCGACATTGTCGTGAAGTTATTTTTAGTGCCGGAACTTAAACTAATATCTCTGTGCACTTTTGATTATTTGCCGGCATAAAAGAGAAAAGTATTTCTATGCCGGTAAAAGTCCGGCATTGCAAAGCTTGAATTAAATCATGTCGACACGTACATAACATATGGTTTAATGATTACAATTGAAACATCCAAAAAAAACAAAAGGTTGTGTATGTCGAACCACATATATCCAAATTACTCATCATTGCTTCCACACGTATGAAGTTGCCTCTCCTCCTCTTCAAGAGGTTTCTTTTATAAGGCCAACGCATCCCAAAATTGGTGATTCTCCTCATACAATGCCATCCATCCTTTCCAGATATTTGGATTTAGGTCCTTGTTTTTAACCATCCCACAAACAGGTGGCAATGGACAATTGCCCTTGAGTTTTGGAATAACGAAATGATTGTCGTTCACGAACGCCAAAACAACTCTTCTCTTCTTAAGGGATCCCTCGCATTTTTGCCACTTTGGTGTAAATGTTACTTCTAAGGTGGGCGTAAAATAATGAACAACACATCTAAATGTATCCGCCACTAGATGCCCACAAAGCGGCATGCTCATCCAATATTCGAAGGAAGAAACTTCATCTCTTGCTCGGGCCTAATACTCAAGCATATATATCATCAAACCTCTCGCCTTCACCAAGCAATTGCTCATAAAAGCTCCTCTTGTTCACAAGTTGTTCGGCCATCCTTGTTCTAGCATATTTGCATGGTGTCATACCTCTACTAACCTATAGTGTCAAAGATTCCTAATTGTTCGGTCACATCATGATAGCCACAATTTCCATCACCATCGATATCATCCGTATACACAATAAACTCACAAATAGTCTCAGGAAGTTGGTCTATGTAAGACTCTATATTCGTATGGTAGTGTCTATAAGTCCTACCGTTTCGAATCCTTATACATCGTCATATTACCAACTTTTAGCTTAATTATATCCAAACCATCCTATGCAATCTCTACACTCCAAATGTCTTCGGTATGTGACGGGAGATTATACTTCCTTGGCCTACCCCTACCCCTTTTCTTTTAGAACTTCGATACATCGACTATGAGTGTGGCTTGAATGCTCACCTTGTTGTTCTTGGTAGCTCAATGTTGGTACCTTTGGCGGCCTACCCCTTTTAATTGGAACCTCCGATACATCAACTATGGGTGTGGCTTCGGAATGCTCACCTTGTTGTTCTTGGTAGCTCAATGTTGGTACCTTTGGCGACCTACCCCTTTTCTTTGGAACCTCCAGGCACATCGACTATGGGTGTGGCTTCGGAATGCTCACCTTATTGTTCTTGGTAGCTCAATGTTGGTACCTTTGGCGGCCTACCCCTTTTCTTTGGAACCTCCGATACATCGACTATGGGTGTGGCTTCAGAATGCTCAACTTGTTGTTATTGGTAGCTTGACGTTGGTACCTTCGGTGGCCTCCCCTTTTATTTGGAACCTCTGATACATCGACTATGGGTGTGACTTTGGAATTCTCAACTTGTTGTTCTTGGTAGCTTGATGTTAGTACCTTGATGGCCTCCCCTTTTCTTTGGAAACCGTCGCTTGTTTTGACACATTAACGGTTCCTTCCTCGGTATACCCCTTTTAGTTGGAACCGGCGCTTTCGCGAATCGAAGTTCAAATCTCACTTGCGGATAAATCTCGTTTCTTGGTTGCCTGCAGTTCTTCTTCACGTCGAGTCATTTCTTTGAATTCTTTCCTTTGTTTTCTCCTTAAAACTTTAGTTTGTGGTCTACCTATCGGATCTCCCTTTCCTGGATCTTCACTTGGTTTGATCCATGGGCGAGTAATTAGCCTTAGTTGGCTCAACAATACTTGTCGGCTAGCCGAGTTGCCACATGAGTAAGCTTCGTAGAATTCCTTCGCTTCATTTGTATCCCATGGTGATTGTCAGGGAGCTTAGTAGGGGGGGGGTCAAAAGATAGTTGCCTCCAAAACGGATCAATAACCTCAATAGGCATAACTTCATTGTACTTCACAAGCATATGACGACACGGAAGCCCCAATGAAGACATGTTCGGACAAATACACACATCACCTGGTTTTCCATAATTTTTCTCATATGCCATTTCTCTCATCATATGTTTTATTGCCCAATGAGAGACGTTGAACTCTATTCCTTGGAGCAACTTAGTATATTGAAGAAATTGAGTCATCATTTCCATTGAGCTTTTCTCAAAAGCCTTCTTGATCCTATCGATATCAGCCTTAAAGTATTGCTCCATTGCCTCGGTGATCGTAACCACGTTGCCTTGCCCGGACTGGATGAGATCTTTAAATCTACCATGAGAAGATTCCATTTGCACTAGTTGCATTAGTTTTGAAGTGCCTATATCGGGTTTGTCCATGCACGCACAAATTTTTCCTTATACTTATCCAACAATTTATCCAACAATATGAGACGCGCTTGGATACACTTCGTTATATTTAGCACTAAACATATTCAATCTCTTTTCATATATATCCTCGGTAATAAACCAATAAACTTTATCCTAATCCTTTAGAAATTCCAACCACTTTTTATGATTTTCATCGTGTTCTTTGTCCACTCATTTCTTTAATCTTTCCTCTTTCATCTTCTTCTTTTTCGGGTGATAGTTTCTTCTTGCGAACATCTTCCTTTAGTTAGCAATCATTCTCTTCTAATATCCGACTTAGAGGGTTCAAACAAAGCATGACAATGTTTTGTCACATTTTGACCTATATGATACATACATAGGAAATTTTGTGCATCCTAAAATACATCGAGATATATCACCCATTAGTCGTCATCTTGATCGGTTACGATGACCCTCGGAAATTGATTTTTGGGAACAATAATTTCAATTGTCGTAATTCCCAATGATAATTGTAATCCCTCTCGTTTTCCATTAAACACCAAGCCAATGTGAATGTTACCTTGTCCGATGTTTGCCCCACGATGTTGAACAACGGCATGTTGTATTTGTTTGTCTTATAGGTTTAATCCATCATAAGAACACCACAACATGTATGAGCCAATTGTGAAAGCAAATGATGCGCAATGAATATCTGAAGGGTCTTTTTGTCCGGTCCTCTTTTAATGATACGTGTGTAGTTGTGATCCCAAACTATCTTCTCAAATTCTTGCATAACGCTCATCCTTTCCCATTCCACCCTTCTAATGGTTGCTTGTGCGCTATAAATTGTACTTAGAGAAGAAACGTTACGATCATCCCTTTTCCTTGAAGGTTCTGAGAATCACTCTTGGTTTGATACATGCTTTGGTCATTATCTTTACATCCTCGAATTCACGAGGTTTTAGCTTCGCAACTATGGAGTGACCATTAAAATCTTTCGGATCCGGGTGGTTATGTTGGCCAAACCACACCATACAATCTCATTCCTTTTCTTTGTCTCTTAAATAGAATACAAGCTTAAAGGGGAAATTATCCTTCCTCGTATGAGTCTTGTATACCCTATTAGTCTTCTTTTCATATACATAACCCTTTCTCTTATGGCTATTTTTCGCCTTGTATTCACCACTTCTCTCGCAAACCATCTCAAAACGCCTATTTGAACTTTGGGTATTCCTCACCAACACACACTTGTTCTTAAGAGCCGTCTCTTTTACCCAATCAATTGCTTCCGCTGGAGATTTAATTCCCTACATTAGGACAACAATGGAAGATTATAAGGTTCATTACAAGCAATCCCCACATAACGTTCTAAAAACTAGGTGAAAAGTATTTTTTGGTAACATAACGGAGGCATCTTATAGTATTCGGACGTATCCGAACCAAGCGGTTTGGAATTTGTTGGATCAATGTATGTCACAATCTAAGGAATAAATGAAAAGAAAATTTAATTAGTTCAAAAAAAAAAAAAAACTACCATGCCGGGTACCATTTTCGGCGTGCTCGACCACAGTTCCGGCATTGAATAATAATGTTCCGACATTTTAGAAATACACTTGAAAGGAGGAAACAATTATACACAGTACCGGCATTGGATGTTCTTGAACACAATTGCCGGAAGAGACAATACCGGCATTCTCGCTAAACAAGGTACAAAGCCGGTAACAGGAGCCGACATTTTCGATATGTGAGTTTTCAAGCCGGAACCAATTCCCGGCTTGGCGGTAAGTTAAAAAGCATGCGGGAACAACTCTTTGGCGTGCCGATATTTTATATACCACGGGGTATTGGAGTTCAAAAATCTTAAATTCTGGATGCTTTTTTCTGGTAGTACTAGGCATGGTTAGTTAGGAGTGAACCATGCCGGTTTGAATATTCCATGGAATATTCGGTGGTAGGTAAAAAGCATAACGCATACCAAAGCATGCATAGTTGGTTTGAATACCATGCCGACAAATTTTTAAAATGGGGATATCTTATACCGGCATGGCAAGAAGTATGAATACCACGCCGTGGCATTAGTTCCTAGCGTCTTATTCATACAACGAGCATCTTGCCGGTACTAAGCTGTTTCAGACAAAAAAATGGCGGTTTCAAAAAGGAAAATCAAATTTTCGACCTCTTTGAAGCATTACTTGTGTGTTGGGGTTGCTTGTATGTTGACATGTTTACTTTCTTGGGTTGGTTCTTCATTAAACACTTCATGGTCATGAAAATCATGATCCAAGGGGTTGGTTCATAATATAACTCCAATTGTGAGTTGTTATCATACAAAGATTGAAGATATGATTGTTGTTGTAGTTGAGCTAAAGATTCAGCTGTTGCAATTCTCTCATCACAATCATCTTCCATTTTCAAAAAAAAAATCCACTCAATTGTTTTTTTCTCTCCTTATACTCCTCACTCACACAAATTAAAATAAAAACACACACTAATCTATCCCCCAAATACTTAAGATTTTTACTAATTATTCTTAACCACTAAACATGATTAGTGAGGGCTATATTAGGAATTTAAAAAATAATTACGTAAGGGGTGACCCAGCTTTGCTATTTGGATCCCTATTTTGTCATTTTTACAAATTAGAGATATACGTTTTGCGTCTAAACTAGATAGTTAATATCATACATTAGGCGTTAGATGTAAGAAGATAAGGATATAATGTATAAAATAAAAAGACTCAATTTGTTAAAATCTTCGTACCGAAATTATCTTTAGGCTAACAAATGATCCAGTAAATCTTTTAATACAATTAAAAGAAAATAAATTTGTATATTAATAGGATCCTTCTTCGTAAATAGGTTCAATCATCTTTTGAAATGGAAAATTAGTATGACGAATTTAAACTGTTAGAATCTAAGTTAGTATCATATTGAACGTAACTTAAATTAAAATCTCATTAACAAATATATAGCGATAAAATAATGATTAGGATTAAATAGCTATGGAAAATTATTAGTGCTTATTTACGGTTAAGTTTTGCAAAGTTAACTAGTAACAAATTAGAATCATATGTTTTGCGTTTAAATCAAATAACTAATACAAGACTTATTCGGTAGGACTAAGAACATGAGGTCATCTTAAGGACTTCTTTGATTCTTTGTTTATGTGGAATCACAATTGCAGTACCAAAATTACACCATCAGCATGTATTTAGCAATCGATTCGGACAAATGCCTCGTCTCACCGACCCGGTTGTCACTAGAGCAAAAATAATTTCACTTTCTTACTCACAAAATATAAATGAAGTACAAGGTAAGGAAGAGTTCGTTTCACAGAGAGGCAATTGTTGTTATGTGATTTTCAGTTTCTAAGGTAACCAAGGGGGTTTTTGTTGTTTTAACAAAGTAATAAAATAAAATAAAGCAAAGCAAATAATTGGAATAATCAATAAAGAGAAGATATTGGTCATGGGATAGTATCATTCACAAACATGTATTTTCATCAATGATTAGAATTGATAATTTAATCTCTCATTTACTAAAAGTCCTAGGATACCTTGATCGCAAGAATATCCCGCTAATTCCCTGATTTCATCACAACCACATTAAAAGATGCATATGTGAATTCTTCCTAGAAAGCAACCTAAAGTGTAAAAGCACAATTAAGTTTAACTCCCTCAAAGCAATAAGTTCTATGGAATAAGACTAATCAATGCAAACAAACGTGTAAAAGCACTAATCCGTTTTAACAAAAGTTATGATTCACTTGTGACTAGTAGGATATATCACTACAAGCACTACCCACAATTATGCTACTTAGAATCAGGGATAAACAACTTTTCGTATTGAAAACCCTAATATAGCTCTAGAGATGAATGTAAATCGGATTGATTCCGGACTCAACCAAACAAACAATCAAATCATATAACACTATTAATTGTGAATCACAAACAATAAAGTATTGAGACAAAACTAATTCATAGATTTAAATAACATGTTGAGAAATCAACTTTTTCCCATAACCAATAATATGTGTTTAGCTACTCATAGCTATGGAGTTCATCATAAAAATATTAATTGAGTAGAAGAAGATGAACAAAAGCAAACCCTAGAAGCGTAAACAAAAGCGGCTCTCTCCAAGTTCCAAGAATAATACGTGATCTCAAGTTATAGAAAACTTTCTCCTTTTATTAGCTTTTCATTTTTCCAAAACTAGGTCTTCAAAGCCCAAAGTCCAATGACAAAATGTCCACCAAACCCATATGTGAGGAATACCCATGTGAAAATATGTCCCAAAAATAGTCGCCGGAAAACTGGTATTATGGCCGGAAATTGGCCGGAGAAGTGACCGGCAAAGTCCACCCGGTCACCGGTCAAACTGGGTCAGCACGGTCAAGCTCAGTGAGTCACACCGAGTCAACTGGGTTAAGTGAGTCAAAGAGTCAGCTGAGATCTCTAGGCTGAATGGGATGAATTGCTTAGGCCTGAGACATTTGCGCAGGCCAGAGTTGTGATGTACCATCATTTCACTACACCAGTTCATATCCAGCCATGAAGGCTGATCATTCTTCACAGCTGCAGCTTCAGTTCTTCTACTGCCAAAGCCATTCATCCATCATCAGTTGTATTGCAACTCCATTACCAGATTCATCTTTATCAGCACCATCATCTCCTTACTGCAGTTGCACTTACACCTGCAACCACAACACCAACTTTGCCTCAAGCCATTATCACTGCATTCTATAACTCAGCCAAACACGACAACAACATACTTCCTTGCAACACTGAGTTCAAGTCACAGCTCATACAACTGTAATTTCATCATCTGTACACAATCATTTCCCACCAGTTCCATCTCTGCAATTGCATTTCAACAATCCAGTTCTTACTCGCAGCTGCGACAGCCGACAAACACCATCCTAGCCTTGCAGTCTCCCATAACTTCCCTTACGTACAACCTAGACATACATCTATATGGCATTCATTCAGTTCTACTGCAACACAAAGCAACTAATCACAGTTCCATCTCTCAGCTCATACAACTGCGGCTCGACCATTATAAACTCATCTGTAGCTCCACTCCCTTCATAAACCACAGCTACCAGAACCATTGCACCATCACAGGCCACCTGCAACATGGTTTAGCTGCTTTAGGACTTCAACTCAGCTACAATCCATCCTCCATACTCAGGTTCACCAGTCTTGCAATCACCACTTTTGTAATTTCAGTACCACCAATTCCTCCATCTGAACTGCAACCAAACATTCATTTAAGCTTATTCTGTAGCTTTCATCTCAGCCAGCACAAAACCATTGCAGCCAACAAACACTAGTTGCACATTGTAACAGCACATCCTAATGTACTCAGCTACCCTTGTAATTGCTTACATACACCACCTGAAATAGTAACTTGTCCTTCCTCCTTGCAGCTCAATTCTTGCAGTTGCACTCAGCTTTAGAAGCTCCAACTCATTCTTCTTCACACATTCATCCATCATCTGTATTTCTCATGCTTCACAGTGACCACCACCTGCAGCTGAGCTTAAACAATTCATTGCACCCCTGACCTGTATCTTCAATTCTCAAGAAACCCTAACCAGATTCAGATCCCCTTTCTTCCATCTCAGCAGAATCAATTTAGTTCTTTATCTCAAATTCAGAAATCCATCAAAACCCCATTCACAAATTCAACTCTGCCAACACTACTGTAGTTGCATCTTCTTCCATCGGTTCTAACTGATTCTTCAAAACCCATTTAACCAACAACCTCAAATCATCATCCTCACCAATTTTAGATTCAATTGATCAAACCCTAACTTCTTCATATTCACATCTTCGTTTCGGATTCAATCAACCCTTATTCCGATAATTTCCTAGCAAACCCATTTCAGTTATACCACCAATTTCTTCTTCTCAGATTCGATTCTCCAATCCCCTTCTCAATCAAGGCCCAGTATGAACTAAACTTGAAATCACCTCCACCGATTCTTCTTCAAGCATCCGTTGCAGCTTTATCTTCTCAGTCTCTCCCTGAATTCTCTGGATAATTTCTCTGTGTCTCTAACTCTCAGACAAATTCATCCATGGGTTCTCTATTTCAGGCAGAGAGAAATAAAAATAAAACCCAATGATTTCATCTCTTAGACAAACCCATCTTCTACCTTAATTACAGATCTCAAATCACCGATCTCAGACACAACATCACGTCATGGAATAGGTTTTCATCATTGATAACAATAGACACATATTCTAACCCCCATCGATCTTATTGCGTAACCAGCAAATCTTCTCTTCAATTTCTTCGTCAATCTCTAAATCTCTCTTTTCTTTTCTCTGAGTTTTGGATGTCGCCATAGCTTAACTCTCTGAAATTGAGACAGAAACTCGATCTATTTTAGGGGCATGTAATGACCAAAATTACTATAGGCGCCCAGAAATTTGATAAGGACCACCTAAGCAGTCTTTTCAATTGTCAGTTCTGCGAAACTGACAGTTCAGCTCCGATAACAAATTCCGCAACTCTGATACGCTTCAAACGCTCGCAGCTTCTTCCTATGATGTCAGAATGATCTCATTCTTTCACCACTAGCTTCATCTTTTCGTTGTCTCCAAGATGATGAGAAGAGTTTTTGGATTTAAGCTAGTTCCACTTCCTATTTGCTCCAATGACTCCAGAGTACCTAAACACTCAAAAGTACACATAAGGCACATAATTCACACGAAAACATACCAAAGAAAGCATAAACTATAGATATAAATGAAGGTGTTTATGACACCTATCACTCACTCGAACACAATTCCGTCAATTGCAATTGAGCCAACACATACATCTTAACTTCTCGCAACTTTATTTGCCAATTACTTCATCCGTTCAAAACCACTGGTCACTTTCCATTCTCTGCACAGCAACTTCGTACATTGTCCATCTACATCTTAGTCAAGACAATATCCGACATTCAATATCATACAGCATCGAGCCATAAGCTTCTCATAATACAGACCTCCGCAGTTTTTTATTACAGAACTCTTGCGAGCTCCAGCTTTTGTAAGTACCAAAAGCTAACTAGACTCGAGCCAGTCCATCTCGACAACTGATTCAAATCACATACAACCTTCTCCGTCTTTGCTGCTTACCTTCCTCCACGAATACAATCATCTCAACCACATTAGCAAACTCCGGATACAACACCTTGACTTTCTAAGCACTAGCAAGAGCAAACTCTCTTCATTTTGTACACACCAAATCAATCCCTAATTCAGACTCATTCTTTCAGAATTCAAATGCAAAGATCTCGCCATCGCCACGAGTTACTCCATCCAACACGGACACTGCCAACAAATTATGGGACTTGATTCCACCTCTCATGTCTACACAACCAAGTTTGGTTCACGAAACTTCTAAATTTAGGCAGTCACCGGCTGCAATTTATTTTGCCCGAGTCCTGTCCATCACTGACTTATTTCCAAATACAGACACTCAAAAGCCTGAGAATAGCACCATGGCATCGGCCTTCAACTCACCATTTCCATGTATCCATTTCTCGGCTGTTAAATCAGTGACTCCCCAAAATAATCAAACAACACACTAATGAGAACCCAAGTTCCCAGTACACCCACGATACCAAACATTCTCCAATCCAAGCCATACGCACACATCAATAGTAAATAGAAGCCAATAATCAGCCATGGCCGCGACACAGTCAATACCCATCTATATATTCCTTCTTGCCAACAATTCAACTCGAGAACATTGATACAAGCCTTCTATTTGATTTCCTCATCATATGCATCCCTCATTCTTAAACCATCCTGCATTCACAAATAAAACCAAATTTTAGTACAAAAGAAGAAGAAGTGGAAACTGAAAACACCGGAGAAACAAGAAAATAATACTTGAGTCAGATCACAGCCGACATTCAGAATCCGAATGCAGTCTAAGGGTCCAAAAACAACATCACCTGGTTCTGTCATTGTGATTGTAGAAAGAGGGAGAGATGGAAAAGGTTGGATTTGGATTCACAAAATTGGTTTAAAAGACCAAAATCGACAATTCCTGGGTGAAAAGGATATTTAGATTTTGATACTGTTTAAATGGACAAAATTGTAAAAATAGAATGATTAATTGGGGGATATGAAAACTAATTGGGGGATATAGCTACAAGACAAAATAGGAGTCCCAATAGCAATTCTAGGTCACCCCTTATGTAATTATTTTTTAATTCCTAATTTACCCCTCACTAATTAGGTTTAGTGGTTAATAATAATTGGGGGAAAATCTTATGTATTTGGGGGATAGATTAGTGTGTATTTTTATTTGTGTTTGGGTGAGAGTAGAAGGAGGGAAAAAAATATTTGAGAGGAATTTCTTTTTTTGAAAATGGAAGATGATTGTGATGAGAGAATTATTGCTAATAAGAGGTTGAAAAATTGATTTTTCTTCTTTGAATCCACCATTGTTGCAGCTGAAAAAGCTTGGTGCCGGCATGGTATTCAACCAAAAACCCATGCGGGCAATTGTTGGAAATGTTCATAAATTGGTGGAAAACAATACCGGCATGGTGTTCATATCAACTGACCATGCCGGCAGTGGACTGATTAATACCAAAAAAAATTCAAAACGGAAGTGATGAAGACCATGCCGGAATTGATGAAGACCATATGCCGGAACATGGTACCGGCATGCTCGAGAATCAATTCCGGCATGGTCATCATCACTTTCAGCGTGATCTTCATCACTTCCGAATTAAAAAAAAAATTGGTTTCCAAAGTGAGGAGAAGAGAATTTGATATAGAGTGGGGAGAGTTTAGAATTTGAAAGGGAATGGGAAATATTTGGGTTTCAAAACTCCACCCCTAAATAAGATTAATAAGAAGTGGAGATGGAAATGGAAATGGGGGATATGATTTTGTTTTTTGATTTTAAGTTTTTGATTTTTATTTTGTGGGAAGGGTATTTTAGTATTTTCATAACCAATGGTCACCCCTTAGCCGAAATCATGGGTTGGGGGAAGTAATTCATATACCCCAATTAATTCCCATATCCCCCAATTACGCATTCTAAAAATAGCCAGGATGTAAACAATTTCATCCTACCTATTTTCAAATACTTTTTCTTATTTTTAATTTACATCAGGATGCATCCAGTTTCATCTTTGCTATTTTTTAAGTTTAAGTCAGGATGAATCCGGTTTCATCCTTGCTATTTTTTTGGTGTCCATTTCATCCGTACTAATTTTTAGTCGTCCATTTGAACCATGTTTTAAAAATATTTGGACAAATGACCCATTTTCCGATTTGGATTTGGGAGGAAGAAAGAGGGAGAGATGGAAAGAGTTAGGAACTAGTGAAAAAGTGAGACTAAAGAATGGATGCGTTATGATTAGGAATATAAACTTCAAAGTGAATTTCAGTGTAGGAATAAACTTCAAATTTGTGAATCTCTTTGTGATTATCAAAAGCAGGGACTAGGTATCAAATATGTCTTTTTTGTAGTAAGTGAGTTGGTGGTCTGAATTAAACACTTGCAGACTTCTTCAGCGAAGAAAACCCTAGGATATTTTTGTAAATTGTTCGAGGGTGGGAACTGGCGGGGATTTTCTGTCTCAATTATTAGAAATGAATATGGAGAAGAAGGGTCGGTAAGTAAGTGTTTAATGCTCCAGCACCACCCAAAAAATCTCCACCACCTCGAAAGAAACACATTTATCCAGCACCACCCAAGACGCCAATTCATGTGCTGATTTTTTTGGGTGTTTGTGTTAGAATTGGTTTTGAGTTGGATGCCCGTATTCTAACATGGTATCAGAGCAGTCTATTTGCGACGAGTCATTTGACCGCGCCTTTACTCCGCGTCACCCGATTTAATTGTGTCCACGTGTTAGACCCAACGAGGCTACACGTGAGGGGGCGTGTTAAGATTATTAGTCCCACATTGTCTGGGTAATCTAAGATCCTGCGGTTTATAATCCTACGGGCCACTCCACTTATCGCCAATTGGTTTTGAGTTGGATGCCCATATTCTAACAGGTTGTTCAACTGACTCAAAAAATAAAGACATCCTCACCACTCTTCTGATACCAAAATTCAAAACTCATAAACACATCTTCGCCACTCTTTCTGTAAATTTGGAATTAACATAAGGACCAAGTTTACCGATAAAAAAAAAAAAAAAAAAAAAAAAACACACACACAAAAGACTAAGATTAAAACCAATTTTATTCACACCAATGGTACCCATTCATTGTACCTTGTCAAAACCAGCTTTAGCAAATTGATCAGTAAAACATGCCAAAAGAAGTAGCCAAAATGGAATGATCTCATAAAAGAACACCACAAGAGATATTTAAAGCATAATTATTTGATTTCCTAATTTTTTGAATCCCATACAAAAGAAGATACACAGAGACAGTTTAAACTATGAAACTCTAAAAAGGGGAGGACGAAAATCAAAAATTATGAGCATGATTTGGAGATACAGGGTACAATCAGTAATCTTCTGACAAAACCAATACAATCACTGAAAATTTGAATATTGATCACTTTTAATATATAAATTTGAACATATTGGGTAGTTGTTGTAACCTGCTGCTACTAGCATTCTACTTGTTCAAATTTTCTCTAGGACCTTTATTTATCAGAAATAATATTGGGAATTTTAACAAAATGCCACACATTGGTTTTTTGGTTTCAGAAAATGCCACCGTTTTTCTAAAATTTATTAAGTGCCATAACTGTTATGTATTCCGTCAGGGTCCACAAAATTGGTCCATAGTCATTGAGAAAGTCAAGCAAGTATGTCATTTTTACCTAATTATCCTTCTCCATCCTAAAATACTTCAACCGTACAAAACCATAGAAGGAAATTCTATCCGATTCATATCTCATTCTTCTTCCCAAAGGTCATCCTAGGGTTCCCTGACTTTTCAGATTCATCGATGTTGTGAAGATGTATAAGGAGGAAATTGAAGAGATGATTGGGAATTTAAGCAATAAGTGAAATCAGGGTTTTTAAAGTTTATTAGGGGTTCGTATTGCAGGCTAAAATTGGGTCAATTTTCGTTGAAGAAATGGTCTGAATTTTAGAGGTTCTCGACATGGAATTGAAGGCTGAAGAAGGAAATGTTTGGGGTTGAGATTCAAGGCAATTTTTCAAATTTCTCTCAACAGCAACGAGTGGAGGATGAGCTGGTCTGGATTGGTGGTGTCTGATATTGGTTTGATGCATTTTTTGTTGTTTTGATGTCCTTCGGTTTCATAATTAAGGCAGTGATGGGATCTAGTTGAAATGAATTTTTATCCAATGTGTACATAAGTTGGAGTTCGTCCATGTCCATGGTGCAGTTTACGAATCAGATTGGATTTTTTGGGGGTTGTTGGTCGAGATTCATATGGTGTTTTGAAGTTAAATGAGACGGAGAATGGAGATGATGTTCAATTGAGAAATTGAGGCTGAGATTGGGGCTGGCTGTTTGCGATTTCTGGATGTGGATCAAAATTGGTTTGGAATGCAAATATCAATTGAGAAATGGAGCAACTGCAGTTACGAATTCATGGGATGGAGACAGGGGATATTAGTGATCGGTTTGTTGTGTCACTATTGTTTTCGCTGCCATGAACACAGTCGACATGATATTTTATTGTCGTTTATTTTATAAGATGCATAGAGATTGTGTGTGTTTTGATTGTTGGGTCTCTATCCTATTCATATTTGCAGAGAAGATTGGTATTAAAGGAGTCTTAAAACATCAATAGAGATGTATCTATAGTTCACCATAAGTACGCGCATCAAATGTTCGACAAAAGTTCTCTTTGAGTTCACTAACCAGTTCTACTAGCAGTTCCACTCGGTAGTGACTCACATTACTAAGTCGATTTGAATCATTCCTAGTTAGATGATTTGGGGGCTTAAATGTCTTTTACTAGGACTAATTTACTGCCACATAAGCACTAACGGAAGTTAACGGTTTTCTCAAAAAACAGGATGGAAAAGGTCGAGAGTATGGCATTTAATAAATTCTTAAAGAAATAGTGGCACTTTCTTAAACATGAAATCAGAAGTGTGGCACTTTATTAAAATCCCCAATAATATTCTCTTGGACCCTGTGTGGATTTCTTACACTGTTCGTGAATCTTTTGTTTAAGCATTTAATAAACAATCTTGGTATAGGGGAGGCACTGTGATAGTAATGTCCCTTTAGTTGGTTAGGGGATGTCCTAAAGGGGATGTAAATTGACTAGATTACCCTTTTCACCTTAAATCAACCAAAATCAAATCAATTTTTTTAAACCTAATGAATCAGAAAAAATCAAATCAGTTTTTTTTTTTTCATCTTCTCTTCTCCTCCATCAACCGTAACCTCCATTAAAACTGAAAATTTCATCGTCTTCGATTAATCGGCGATTTGAAAAATGTTTGGAAAAACCCAGTTAGGGTTTAGTTTATTGTGTTGGATTTAAGTTAATTTTGTATCAAAAATTAGGTTTTGTATGAAAATTCAAATTGAAATTTCTGGGTTTATGCGAGTTACGGTTGATTTTAACTCAATTACTGAACCGAATCGGAGATTTTGATGTTAATACGGTTGGTAATAGTTCAATTACCAACCGTATGTTCTTATATCTGAGAATTTTCTTCAGTTACGGTTGGTAACTATTTTAGTTTACGAACCGTAACTTCGATTTACGGTTGGTATAGAGCATTTGGTTACCAACCGTAACTGAGTTACGGTTGGTATCGAGCATTTAGTTACCAACCGTAACTGATTTTACGATTGGGTTTTCTTCAAATTTAACCAGTTACGGTTGGTAGTTCATCCAACCGTAATTAGCTCTAAAAATGTAAATAAATTGAATTTTTTTACGTACTTTAGATAACTTTGAGCAACAAAAAGCTAGTTGGGACTAATTTAGAAGTATATCCGGTCATTTTCAAGTCCTGGTTCTTCATTTTATTGGTTAATTTCTTCAATTGATTGAGATTGATCTTCTTCTCTAATTTTTTTTTAACTCTAAAAATCTGATTTTGATTTTGATTTTGAGTTAATATAAGTGAAATTAATCATTAACACTAAACTTGATTATCATCACTGTTTGGTAACATGGATGTCGCCCCTCTATATTTGAGTTAATATACGATTGGTAACCGAAACTGAAATCATACTCTCGCTCTTTCTTTCTCTAGTTTCGGCTTAACATGGATGTGCTGCAATTGGTGGGTTTATCGTTGGAACGAATAATTCTGCCTGGTCTTTCATGGCTCTTCTTTGTAGCTTCGTCGATTTTCATGCAATTGAAGAATGACGCATCACATGCCGTTCAGAATGATGGCCTGCTTTCATGTGTTGTAGAAGTTGTTGCTGAAACCTTAACTGCAAACAGTATTGGACGGGGAGAGGACTCAAATAGTGTTGGCAAACCTCTTTTAGTGTACCGTAGCTCAGGCCCGTATGATGTTATTACTCGAAGCGTTTTTTGGGGACCAGCCTTTTTCTGGGGGGACCATGGTTTTATTTTGGGTAAAGACATTAAAAGTAATTCTAGGTCACCCCATATCTAGTTATTTATTTAATACCTAATCTACCCTCTTAATTAATTTTAGGTTATGATTAGTGAAATGATTTAGTTAAAAACAATTAGTGAGATTAAATTAAAAGATGGGTTTATTATTAGTTGAGTAGAATTATTGTGAGAGTAGAGTTAGAGAAGATGAAGGAGAAAAACATGAAAAATAATTTTTTTTCCAATTCACCCCCTTTGAGTATTCAAACGATGGATTTTATCAACCACAACCGGAGGAAGAGTATTTGGGTGAACAAGTATGCTCCAAACTTAGATAATGTATGTTGAATTGGTAAAAACTTCCCCAAAAATGTAAAATTTTGAACTGGATTTTGAACAGTTCGGTTATTTTATATGAAGAACAAGTAACCGAACTCATCTGAAGGTGTTGTTCGGTTGCTTTGTGAGGATGAACAAGTAACCGAACTCATCTGAATGTGTAGTTCGGTTGCCTTGGGAGATAAACAAGTAACCGAACTAGTTTGAAGGTGTAGTTCGGTTGCTTGATCCAAACACGCAGGTTATCGAACTCCATATTAATGGAAGCTCTGACATGCAGCGTTATGTTCGGTTGGTTCGCAACTAATCGAACTTTACGTACAAATAAATTTTAACCAAGTGTATAAGGTTCGGTTGGTTCGCAAACTTGAGATCAATTGCACAACCAACCGAACTTAACAAACAAAAATTTCTTATGTTTTTAACCGTAGAGTTCGGTTACATGGCAGTTTTAAGATTTTTACGAAATAACCGAACAAAGTTGATAGAGTTCGGTTATAAGAGAAATAAAAATAATGGGAAAAACAGTAAGGTTCGGTTACATGGCAACTTTTTTTCTTATGTTTTTAACCCTAGAGTTCGGTTACATGGCAGTTTTATACATTTATGCGAAACAACCGAACTCGTCAGTTTGGTAACATAGTTATAAAGCATATAGAACCGAACTCATCTGAAGGTGTAGTTCGGTTGCTTTGTGAGGATGAACAAGTAACCGAACTCATCTAAATGTGTAGTTCGGTTGCCTTGTGAGATGAACAAGTAACCGAACTCAACACTGTAACCTCCATTAAACCTCTCCACAACTTCCATTTTCAACTCATTTTGATGATTACTTCTCATTTTTCAACCAAAAACAAACGACAAGTAACGGGTTGTGAGAATATCTTTGCTAAAGATTTAAATTAAGCTATATATATATAGAGGTGGTGGTGGTAATCGGTGGTTGGTGGTGTGATAATCGGAGGTGGTGGTGGTGCTAATCGGCGGTGGTGGTGGGAGGAGGTGGTGGTGGTAATCGACGGTGGGCGGTGGTGATGGTCGGAGGTGGTGGTGGGAGGAGGTGGTGGTGGTTGTTGTTGGTGGTGGTAATCGGCGGTGGTGATGGTCGGAGGTGGTGGTGGTAGTAATCGGCGGTGATGAGCGGCGGTGATGAGCGGTGGTGGTGGGAGGAGGTGGTGGTTATATATAGAGTGAGAGAGAAGTGGTTATTAGGTTGGTTTTAAATTAAATTAGGTTAAGGGTAGGTTAGTAATTTCAACGCATTAGGACACCCCTTATAACTAGAGGGAAGGTGGCCTAATAAGACCATGATCCCCTCAAAAAAACCATGGTCCCCAAAAAAATGGTTATATTACTCTTGCTACTGGATATTTTTAGGATCGATTGTAAAAAACCCAGCAGAAATTGGTTTTAAAAAATTTTCTAATCAAAACCCAACTTTGTTCATAGATGCTAATAATAGCATACATTGATTAGGGATTTTGTGTACCTTAAATCGCTAATCCAAATCCAAAGATAGCAAGCTCCAGAGAAGAATTCCTTACTTGAACCCTTTGTCTCCGAACACCACCAAAGATTGCTCGTGAATGGAAGAACAGCTCTTGTAGCTTTAAAGAAGAAAGACCCCTCCTTTTGATTATGAAGTAAAGACGAAAATTGTTATAGCTCCTTTTCTTAATACTTGATTTGATGAACACCAATACCAAATCTCTGTGTAAACTATGAAGAACTAAGAAGTTTGTTGTAGCTCTGTTATAAAACAAGAATAAAACTTTGGTTTTGTCTCCGTAGAAAGAAGACATGTTTGGTTTTATGGGCTTTCTCACAAAATACTTAATTGTACAAGGACGGGAAAATAAGAAGGCTTGGCTATTCTTAGGCTTAGTCTTATGGGCTAGATATCTAGAGATTGGCCATCCACGTCGGCTGGGCAACCTCCTAAGTCTTATGGGATAGATGCTGCTAGATTGGCCATCCAAGTCATCTGTGAGCGCCGAACCATTCGGCGTTTTGAGCGCCGAACCATTCGGCGTTTAAATCTCGGAATCTCACAGTTAGATTTTGTGAGCGCCGAACCATTCGGCGTTTTGAGCACTTTTTGAGCGCCGAACCATTCGGCGTTTCAATCTCGCTGATAGTTGGACTGCGAGCAAATGCTAGGAGAGAGAAGTAGCCAGATTGAGTGTTAACTTTTTTCCCACACTTTTTCATGATTTGCAACACTTTTTGGCCAATCTAGCAGTCCAATCTAGCTCATAGGGGTTAGCCTTAGCTTTTGGTGTGTCTAGCTTTGATAGCTTGCTCCCCTTATATAGTTTTCATATTAGGAGCTATCCTTCTTGTTTTCAAATACCTTTTCCAAATACAATTAGGTCTCTTGGGCTACAAACAATTTTAGCTTTTCTTAACCGTATAGGATTTTATGTGTCTCACACAATTCCAAATACGATTAAAAAATTACAAGTCATTCCACCAAAGACTTGTAATTGACAAACACTCTAAAATTATTTGTTCTAATAAAAGTAAAATCCTTCCTCTACTTTCTTACCCGTAAGTCCTTCCACTAATACCGGTATTCATAAATTCTCATAGGCGTGTAACAATTACACATCAGCTCCTATGCAGAATTTATATTTTGGTCCTTGATGTGCTTTTCATATTAGTATTCTAATAATCACTTAAACAATTTAAATGACCACGGGCCAGTCTAGAATAATAGTTCTCGCACAATAATCCAAGGGAATACACATTTGAGGCTGATACCATATTGAATATGTATATTCTTACTGCGCACTCACAGCTATCCATCTTACCCAGATATTGGATCCAAATGACCTAACTGCTTGGTAAGACAAAATAGCCGAAATACACGTAGGGTATATACATATTCTCAGGATTAAGAACTTACGTAAAGTAGTAACTTAGATCCATTCATTGGCTGATATACAATGAATAGAACTAACCGACCAGTTCGATGTAATTCAATTACATCAACCTGCTAGATTTAGAAGTCTCCACTTCTATGACGGAGATTTATCACAATACATACGTAATTATCATAGCAAGTTATAATCTAGCAAATGAAAATAATTCACACAGATTACGAACAAAAATATCACCAATATATTATATCTCCCACTGTATAAATTACAAATAATATATTTGACCATATCTCACAAAGCATGTTTAAAGTGAACTGTTAAATAATAAAACGCGAATGTCAAACTATTGTTTTTGGGCATAACCCCAACAATCTCCCATTTGCACGAAAACAATCAAAAATCATTTTTGACTCCCATCCCATCAACATGAGAATCAAATACCTTCTGTGTCAAGGCTTTGGTAAAGGGATCTGCCAAATTTTGCGCCGAGGCTATCTTAGTAACAACTACTTCGCCTTTCTTCGACATATATCTAATAATATGATACTTTCTTTGAATGTGCTTGTTCTTAGAGTGGTTTCTAGGCTCTTTATTGTTATGTACAACATCATTATTATCGCAGAAAATAATAATATGTGGTATAGCTGCAGGAACCACTGTAAGACTAGTTAGGAAATTCTTTAGCCATACTGCTTCCTTAGCTGCTTCGCAAGCCGCTACATATTCAGCTTCTGTAGTAGAGTCAGCAATACGCTTTTGCTTAACACTTCTCCAACTAATGGCTGCTCCACCTAATGTGAACACATATCCGAAGTTGATTTTCTTTTATCCTCATTTGATTGGAAATTTGAATCAGCATAACCAAGAGGTACCAAATCTTCGGATCCGTAAACCAACATATGATCTCTAGTTCTCCTGAGATACTTTAGAATATGTTTTACGGCAATCCAATGTTCCCTTCCTGGATTAGATTGGAACCGACTAACCATACCAACTGCATAACAAATGTCTGGTCTGGTACATAGCATGGCATACATGAGACTGCCTACAGCCTAAGCATAAGGAACATTACTCATATCTTGCATTTCCTCTGATGTCTTGGGACAAAGAGCTTTTGTAAGTTTAATTCCATGTCTATAGGGTGAGAAACCCTTCTTTGAGTTTTGCATAACAAATCTCTCCAGCAATTTGTCAATGTAAGTCGCTTGGGATAAGCCTATCATTCTAGCATTTCGGTTTCTCAGAATTTTAATGCCTGTAACTGACTGTTTGTACCATGAGTAAAAATACCACATATTGGGCCAGAACGTTGCCCAAACCACTGTTTAGCTGTCATCCAAGCCCGCTAACCAGTCAACCGAAGCAGCCCACCAGCCTGCCCAGTATTTCATAAAGTTAACAACCGGTCAGCGGTGAAAGTCAACGCCCGGTCAACGGTCACGGTAAATGGTCAAAGTCAATTCTCGGTCAATGGTCAAAGACAACGCTCGGTCAATGGTCAAAGTCAACAACCGGCCAACGGTCAAAATCAACCATCAGTCAATGTCAAGACCGTGTTGCCGATAGTGCTGCCATGCAGTTTCTACTCATGTGGCCAATGGTGCTGCCATACGGTTTCCACTTGTTGCTGCCCGATGTTGCCAACCAATTCCGGCTAAGTACCCTATTTCATCACCCGGCCCGGTCTCTACCCGTCAATGACCAATCGAGTCACGGCCAAGATCCATCCATACTGTCAGCCATTATGCCTGTCAACCACCAGTCCAGTTTTCCAGCATGCAGAATTTATCATGGAAGCATGAATGAACAGTTTCATGCAGAATTGAAGATGGAGGCATAAATGTGCAGTTTCATGCAGAAATCATCATGGAGGCATGCAGTATTGATTTCAGCAGTTTCATGCATAAATCATCACGGAGGCATGCAGTATTGATTCCAGCAGTTTCATGCAGAAATCATGATGGAGGCATGAATGAGAATTAATGCCATTTAAGTTTATATTGATATTAAACTGTATAAATAGGGAGGAGCAGAAATCATTTTAGGGTAGCCAATAAGAGGGAGGAATACTGTAATAAAATATCAATGAAAAATTACTCCCCAAGGGGATTCATTAGTGGATGTAGGAAACCGCCCCGAACCACGTAAAACCTGTGTCAATTTCTTTTATCTTCAATTCGTCTCCTAACCCTAAAAACACCCCAAATCTTCCATTCATCGTTTTTCGTGCCCAAGAGTAATTTTGGGTACAAACATTGGCGCCGACTAAGGGGACAACGAGAAAAGAAATCGTGTTCCCCCATTGAGAAAAGTTGTACAAAATGCTTCAAAATTGTTTCCGTGAAAAAGCCGTTTTGAACGTCGTGAAAAATCACTTCATTGCAGTCCAGTTGATCGTAATCGTTGCAACCCAGTTTGATCACAATGGTCGCAGTCCATCCAATCGCAGCTGCTGCTGGCCATATAATCGCACATACTGCAGTCCAGTTGATCGCAACTGCTGCAATCTAGATTCGCTGTTTCAGATTTGTTGAAGCTATTACCTTCTGATACCGCGAAAACTGCATTAATACAAAGACCAATGAAACCGCTCTTAGGACGTTCGGTCCACGGTAAAAGATGTCGTAAAAACATCATCAAAATTGTTGTTGGATGTTCGATCCACAACATGGTTGGGTCCAGTTTTGATTTCAATCACTGCAGTCCAGCTAATCGCAGCTGCTGCATTCTCGTTAAATCGCATCTACTGCAGTCTAGTTGATCGCAACTGCTGCAGTCTAGCATCGCAGTCGGAAGCCACCCAAACTGACTCACTGCAAAAATCACTAAGATTGTTGCCAGGATGTTCGATCCGCAACATATTCAAGCCCAAAATTGGAAAAATTTGCTTCCCAAATAACGTAGTGTCTACATGTTCGAGTTTGTAAAACGTCAAAATCACTACTGTCATGATCGCAAGGTTGTCATGTTGCCTACATCTCAAAGTGCTTGAATACCCCAGGGAAAACCTCCAGAAAAGCATCTCAGAAAGTTACAGAAAGGGCCACAAAAGTGCAGCAAAACCATGGTGAAAGGTCCGTGAGAAAACAGCAACAGTCCCTAGAACCGTTGCTAAAAATCCAAAGGAAAGGAATAAAACAGAAAAATAAATTTCAAAAGCAATGGCAATGGCAATAGTCCAGCAAACCGTGACAGAAAATTCAACACTAAAGACCACAGTTTAGAAAAACCGTGGCGAAAAGTTTGAAATTCAAAAAAAAAATAAAAATAAAAATAAAAATAAAAAGGCCGGCGGCCCAAGACGGCAATTAATCGGAGATTAATCGGCGATTAGTCGGAGGACATTAGTTGGTGGAGCGCGGACCAACATAATTCTGTAGCCCTGATTCAGTGCAGCGCGGTGCAACTTAATTCCGTAGCCCAAATTCAATGCTGCGCGGCGTAACTTAATTCTGTAGCCCTGATTCAGTGCAGCGCGGTGCAACTTAATTCCGTAGCCCTGATTCAATGTTGCGCGGCGTAACTTAATAACGTAGTCCCGGATTTTTCAGCCCCATACCGTTGGCTTGACGGATTTATACACCCCACTTGGGCTTGGTCTAAAAAATTGTTTCGTTGATATCTTCTTCGTCTCACGTCCGAATTGGATGATTTTTGGCTCGTTGCGATCGCGTTTCAATATCCTACGACATGAAGGTAAAATTTTGCAATTGGAGAATAATATTTTTTGGGTACAATCACGTCATCAACATGTTTGGAGCACGGCGCTAACCAACCAATTTTGTTTCTTCGATAACTTCTTCTTCGTGCATCCAAACTGAGTGATTTTCGGCCCGATGAGATCGTATGTCAATTCCCAACACCGTGAAGGTGAAATTTCAATTTTAGGAGAAAATTGAATTTTTAGGAATGTAAAATGACAGCACCAGAAACAGTCACATTCAATCACCGTCAAATCAAGCTACTGATCCAGTGGATCAAACTGTCGTAGTCCTTTTTCGCATATTTACTAAAGTCTAGTTAATCGAGATGTTGTCGTCTAGTTCCTCAGCAAGAATTGCAGTCCAGTTGATCGATCTGCTGCAGTCCTTTTTAGCATAATTACTACAGTCCAATTGATCGAGTTGATGTCGTCTAAGTTCCTCAGCAATACTGCAATCCAGTTGATCGAACTGCTGCAGTCCTTTGATCGAACTGCTGTAATCCAGTTTCACAGCAACAACTGCTGGCTAGTTGATCAAACTGCCGCAGTCCTTTATTTTTAATTCCTACAGTCCAGTTGGTCGAACTGCTGTAGACCGATTTTCCCCAAAATTGTTTCAGTACAGTTTTCCTCACAACTGCTTCGGTCGAGTTTTATGTATAACAGTTACAGTATAGCTGATCGCAGCTGCTGAATTACAATTCCATAGCAACTGTATTCAATCCAGTTTTGATCCAACTGGTACATTCCAGTACCCGCAGACAAACCTATTAGCTGAGTCAAGCCGGGATGCTAAGGCAACTACACTAGTCATCGCAATAACACTTTTAATACGGTACGTATATAATTTTCATGTTTTCGCATCATTTCATATAATCAAACATACTTCTGTTCACTAGGACACCTACAATGTGGTGAGCATATTCACATGTAAAGGCATGAGGAGATGCACACATGTCAATTCTGTGTGAATCTGGAATAGTGGGATTGGCCCCCTGCGCGAATTTTAGATAGCAGAAAAAACTTTCAACCTCATTCCATGCGCGAGAAAGATGCAGCAAGGTTGTGCACCCTTGTGCGAGCATTGAGCAGCATGACGATTACTATCTTCTGGGGGCAAGTTGTATATCACGTCAACGTGACTGACTATCACTCGGGGGCGAGATATGTAACACCTCATTGTCTAGAATAACTCTTTTGGGGCGAGTTGCTGATCGTTGTCGTAGGCGTCAAAAATAATTACACTTTCTTACTACTCAAAATATATAATATAGCAAGGGCAAGAATGGATCGTTCCCACAGAGAGGACTTAGGTTGTCAATATGTTTCGGTTTCCTATAAATAACATCGGGGGTTTTCTGATTTTTATAAAATTAAAACTAAAATAAAAGCAAAGCACGCAAATCAAGGTTGTGAAATATTGGATAAAGGTTTCATCTTCAATTGTAAACAAGTTTTTTGAATATATGAATAGAATTCCTATTTAATCTCGCTATCATCAAAAGCCCTAGAATATCTTATTGCAAGAATACTCCATAAATTTCCTAAGTCATCAACAGACACATTAGAGTCTGCGTATGTGAATTCTACCTAAAGAATAACCTAACGCCTTGCGCTAATTAAGTTCAATTCTAGGAGCATTAAGTTTCAGAAATAGGCTAATCAATGCAATTGTAATACTTTGGGCACACAATTCGAACAAAGGTCAATTTCTACATACGACTACAAGACTACAACCCATAATCATATCATGCTACTCATATTCAAGGTTATCAAGGATGTATCACTACAACCCATAATCATATCATGCTACTCATATTCAAGGTTATCGCTCGATGATGAACCCTAAATTATCTATAAATATGGATGTATGTTCAATCAATTCTAGACTTAACTAAACAAACATTCAATCATATTGCATACATCAATCATGCAATTATTATAACCCGTAGAAAGTGAACGGTGATTTTGAGAGAAAACTAATTCATAAAAATCATAACTTGTTTACAAAATACAATTACATCTTTAACCAATAGAATAAATCAACTACTTGGGTTTTTGGAAATCATCACAAAGAGTTTAGAAGAATCTATCATGTGAAACCCTAGGAAACAAGTAGAAGCCCCCCTAATGGAGATATTTAGGTTTAGAGAAAGACTTTTCTATTTATATGCTTCTCCCATTCCAAAAGGATACTCTTTCCAAATTTAGGTCTTCTCAAAATCCATCTCCAAGTGGTCCACCAAGCCCATAAAACCCATATGTGAAAATTCTTGTTACATTGTATCAAAGGAAGGAATACACGTTGACCCGAGAAAGTAAAAGGCGATTCGCGACATGCCGACGCCGGCATAAATGGAACTCACTAGGAAGTTCATCTCGCGGTTGCCCGATAAATGTAAACATTTTTCAGTGTTCTATCGAAATTGAATGGACGGACGAATGAAAGGGCTTTACAAGGAATAAAGGAGCATTTAATGGATATATCCATTATGCGGCGTTACCTGGGAGGAATTATTAATATATCTCGCGACTACTAAGTGATAAGGATATCTTTACTATATTTGAAAATATCATATGCAGATTTGGGATCCTCGCACAATTGGTATCGATAATGGGAAGCAGTTGAAGGGCAAAATATACACATGGAAAATTATCGAAGATCATAGAGAATATAACAAGCGTGTAAAATCTTGAGTTCCAACCGGAGACACCTGTTGCGAGAAACACCAATATATCAACGTGAAAGCGGAGGTAAGTCGGCAAGAAAGTGGGATGGACCTTAGTATCGTCAAAGAAGTAGTTGAGCACAACCATGGAATAGGTTATATCTAAAGAAATATTATCCGTGATAACGAAAGATGACAAAATGAATTAAGATGAAGCACTTCTTCGCGTATGTTTGCGACGTTAATAAAATGCGGGGAGAATCGCGAAGAGATCGCGATAAGAATAACGTAAAAAGTCATGAATAGCTTAACAAACAACAAGAGATAAGGAATGATTAAACAAATGAATCGGCGAATATCTCGCAGACAAAATAGCAAGATCAATGGGTCTTTACAGTTAAAGTACGGACGTCCCGCGATTTCGTCGCACGACGGCAATGTCATGGGACTTTATGTTCGCAAGGATATCTCCCAGGATGTATCACTCAATTTTATCGTCTTCACCAACTACCTTCTCACCACCTCAACCCGACGTATAGTCATAATCACTATCTATCAAAGAACATCACTTACTTCCAAAGGAGCGACGTGAATAGGATCAAGAGATTTCACAGCAAAATGTTATTCACAAGAACTTCCGCCTTTATAATCATATCATGAGACATATAATCAAGTCTTCGCTCCGCACTACTCATATTCAAAGGTTTATTCCCCGTGCGGTTCATGACATCATCAAATGAATCTCCCACTAAACCTTTCAATCGAGAACGAAATTCTTTTCATTGGAGACAAGTATGGGTTTTCAACTAAATTGACACATTGTTAATAAGTCGAATGATTGGCTTGCTCTTGGTCTTCACATAATTTTTGGCAAACATCTATCGATGATGAACCCTAAATTATCTATAAATATGGAAAATAACTTATCTGGAAATTCGAGTCAAAACTGGTCGCCGTCTTGCTGACGTCATCACCGGAATCCGGTCACCGGTCGCCGGAATTCTATCATCGGAAAACCGTCTCTGGCCGCTTTTGTCATCGAAAACTGTCACCAGCAAGTGCATACTCCCAGCACCTCAACTTTACTTCTCCTCAGTTCAAACATTCAAAAGAAGAACCATTTCAACTCATTCCTTGTTCTTGCGAAAACGTACCAAAAAGCGCGACCGGTGGCTTATATCCGATTCACTGAAATATTATGATCAAGACTCTCGGTTCAGAAAGCCGATAACCAGAACTGGTACCATCGGCTCGCCATTCTTGCTGCGTTTTGCACAGTTTTTGCATTTTTTATTGTGACTTCTGCTACACAGCTCAGGCCATAAACTCTCATTCATTCCAGTCTCCACTTTGGCTTCATTCCACCAACCTAAGTACCAGCACCAGCTACCACCATCTTTTCTTTTTGCTTCTCTGTTCACACAAAGATCAACTCCATCTAGGTCACAGCCAGCATTGTCCTCTTCATCACAGCTCAAGCTTCTCAGCATCACTACCAATGCCTTCACTGCTTACTTGCAGCTGCAACTTCAGTTCCTTCCAACTTGTTTCAGACCATATCCGCTACCACCTGCATTTTCGCACAACACACACATACACACACACACACACAGTCCATTGCACATGAACTCAATTAAAAAACCACTTGTAGCTTCTTTATGTAGTCTCGGCAGCTGTAACTTCCTCATTATTCTCCACTGCCATCTTTCATGTCCAACAGTCAACTCGAGCTCCATCGTCAATCACACATCGACACCTTCTCCATTTCTATTTTCTTTCGACTTTAGAGTATCTCAGTTCGCTGCAGCCAATTACCATCTGAGTTAACCTTCACAGTTCAATCCATCCAACCAACAACAACCACAACCTTCTCCCATCCAACTTCAGTTCATCCATATACTTGCACTCTCAGTTCAAGACTAATCTCAGTCATTTTCTCTTGCTTTGCAGTTTCAGAACTTCGTCAGCTCATCTCGATTTCGACCATTGCAGCTGCATCGAACCAGTTATCCACTCAGCCTAGCCTTCAGCGTCACCACCTGAGCCATCTCCTGCCATTCTCCATTCCTGCACTGCACCTGCATCCAACTTTCCAATTGCATCTCCATTTCAGCTTTTGACTGCAACATTCAGTTCCTGCAACACACAACTTCCTAAGCCTCCAGATTTAACCAGCAGGACAATCTTCATCTAATTTTATAGCTTTCCCAGTCATGACTCCTTGCTGATATAACAACACCACCACTGCTCCCTTGTAATCACCTGAATCAACCTGCAATATCAAATTCTCAACGGCAACAGCTGCAACACCTTCACTGCTGCAAAACTGCTTGCAATCTACACAAGCTCAGGCCAGAACCACAGCTCCATTATCTCAGCACCAAAACTGCAACACATTAGCCCCATCTCATATTTCTAGACACAACATCACTACCACTGCAATTCATACCTGCAACTCTGTTCTTCTCATATTCATGCCTCAACTCCATCAAACCTCTATATTTCCTTCTCCTTGAACCCATCTGAATTTTTGCAATCCAGCCAACAAACCACCTTCATCAATTCTACTGCCATCGATTCCATAATTCCCCATCTCTAAAATCATCTCAATCATCCATACACAGCTCACATATGTTCATGGCAGAGCTTGATTCAGTGAGCATTAAGAGCTACAGCAAAACTAACCATTCTTTCGCGTATTTAGTCAAACACATTTTATGCGTGAAACTGGTAACTCAGAGGCGACCATTTTGCTGTTATATGAGCTCTCCTTAACTCCTTCCATGCATTGCAATCAAATTCCATACAAAACCCATTCTCATACATCATCAACAAACACTAATCAGCTACCAATCGTCTTCAATTAATGGCAGAAAGCTTGTCTTCCTCACTGGCTTCTCTTGACAGCAAAACGAATTCAAACCAAACCAAACTCTATAAAATCAAAAACCAAATCTTCATTTCCATTCTCAGCTTCGAATTCCATGTCTTTAATCTCCATTACTTCAGCAACAGTAACATCAATTTCTCTCCATCTTTCTCGCTGGTATTTTAATCTTTCATACTAATTCATTTACCAATCGGACCACCTGTGTTGTTCTGTGAAAATCTTTCCTAACCAGTCGAATACAATCCCTGGTCCCATGGCTTGCCTGCGTGAGAACAAGTTGCAGAGATGTCTTCTGAGTGAGCAGAAAATTGATTTCTGTAATAATGCTGCATTTGGATCGACCTAGTGTTATAAAGGAGGAGGTGCCCCTTAACGAACAATAATCTGTCTTTAGCGAATATCTCATATGGTTACCCCTTATACTCAGCTAGGCTCTCAATAGCACTTCCCTGTGAAATGACAATTTTGGCCCCTTTTCACCTATTTCCTCTTCTTTTACTCCAATCACTCCAAAACACCTGTAAGATTCAAAACAAACGTAATAATACATAATTCGCAAGAAAACATAACAAAGAAAGGATAAACTATAGATATAATCGAGGTGTTTACAACACCTATCAAATTCCCCCACACTTAGACTTTGCTAGTCCTCGAGAAAATTAAACAATACAATTCTAAAACATACATACAACTGCGTGTCGTCGAGGCTACGGTCACACTTAGCACGTATAACAAGCCTTTAAACCCCTAGGTGTCCCTAGTGGACAAGTTATAGTCTTGTGAGGGTTTACTAGAGATATACCCACAAACCTATGTTTCCAACTTACTAGTTCTCCCTAATAAAAGCATCCAACGCGCTAAGAAGACATAGAAAATCTGCACACTAGTCATAAGAAGTTAGACACATAAATGAACAATATCTCATCCTTTATAAGTTGAGAGAGAAATAACCATCCCTTCTCGAAAGAAATTCGGGTTCGGAGTGATCTAAAGTCTCGACTCTGCCTCACAAGAAAGGGTTTTATGAAGTTGCTCTCAATAATAAATAGCTTTTTATGGGTCACACATGTGTCCAGGTGGGAATGAAGAGAGAATCCTGCGACACGTTGAATGGTAGGAAGGCAAAACCCTCCGAATCGTTTTGAAAACCCACATCTTTTGTTGTTTTTGAAAACCCATTTTTCTGACGATCTCTACAAAAGGAAATCAACCACTTAACGAAGATGAGAATAGCTTACTTACCTCGTTATCTGTTCGACGTGCAGCTAGCACCACTCTCACAGCATCCATGGAAACGTCTTCGGTCTTCAATCGGTGTCTTCATCTTCGTCTTCGGTCTTCAACTCTTGAACTTCGTAGAATCTTGACAATGTAACCCTTTTCCTCTGATTCCTTGTTGCTTGAAACTTCATTGTAGATATTCCTTCTTCCATTGGCTTTATTGAAAGAACAAAACTAAAAACGAACTATACAAACCCAAAATATGATTCACTCAATTTTTATTGTCTCTTTTTTTTTTTTTTTTTTTTTTTTTTTATGAGACAAGAAAAATAAAACAAATACAAAACGAAACAAAACAATAAAACTAGTAATGAACCTAAAAAAATTTTCTCTTATCTTTTTTTTTTCTTTTATATATATATGTATATTTTTTTAATGAAATACGAATAAACAAATATAAATAAAAATGCAAGTACAAAGGCCATGGTGTAAGTACTTTACCGCTCAATTCTTCACAACTTGTATGTCTTGATATCATAAACTTCTCGAACTCTCATCTTGATAAACTTTCACTCTTGTACATAAAGTCTTCAACTTGTAAAAATTCTGCTCCTTGTATTGTTGCTTATAAACCTTGAACGTCTTCATCTTTCCTTCAAATTTGTGATTCTCCTCTTGTTAATGATGATGGTGTTTCTATGGACCTGTTGGTGTAGAGAGAGATAAAATGGATGGTGCTAAATGCGAACAAGATTACAAGTGGTATGTAAGTTAGCAATTCGATGTCACCATCATGATTGATAAAAATAGCACTCAAGAGATCAAAGTAGTGCTTCTATTGGTGGGAGGTTGGGCAGCTCACCATTCTGCCCGGAATTTACGTACGGTGACACACACTCTAAAAGCACATATTTAGACAGGTACAAAGAATTAAAGGTCGGTGCCTCACATTATGTAATATGGGTAGTCTCCACTATAGGGGACTACTACTCTAATACCGAATTCAGTCTGCACCTTGTTTGCCACTGGCGTGGTTAAATCCAACTTTAACTCTCAAACAATTAAGAAACCCGATCATGTTCTCTGTCATCTCTAAGTTCAGTCACTCTTATGAGATCCTCGATGTAATCTTAGCGACATGTATACTATGTGACTCTAAACTAACTACAAGTTGGAGTTTTTATTCACTATTTTACACAAAAGTTGAAAAATTTGAAAAATTTACAATGCAAATGCTTAACCACTCCCCCACACTTAAACTTTACATTGTCCTCAATGTAAATTAAATCGTCCAAAGAAAGTCAAGGTGGGAAATACTAACAATATGCGACAAGAAATCATAAAAAATAAATACAAGACAAGAAAAATATAAAAACAAGACAAGAAATACTCATCGTATGGGTTGCCTCCCATGCAGCGCTTGGTTTAAAGTCGTCAGCCCGACTTGCAAGATCGATTCCCCATACACCAATAACCTGAAAAGTTGAGGATCCTTCCATAGAACCTGTTTTGCAAACACTAGCTTCACACAAATATTAGTAATATAAAACATAAATGAAGCTATTAACCGGTAAAAGTTTCCCCCACACTTATTCTTGTCCACACTTGGAAGTGTATAAAGAATATAAAAGTCGGGTACTTCCACGGTTTCTTGTTCCAAAACCTGCATAGTATGAGAATCAAGTATCTCTAAAGGCGGATATCGAGAAACAAAGTCATTTAAAAATACTCTCGAAGCACATATATTCAAACCAATAAGAGGTAAAAGAGAAGAAACAATAGGCAAAGGGTTAGACAAACCTTGCACAATCTCTTGTATCACGGAATCCTCTTCATCCTTGAAAAACTCAAGTGAACTATTCACCTCTTGTATATCATGGTCCTCTATCAAACCTTGCAACCATTCTTCGTTCGTTTCTGCCTTAACCAAAGTCTCGACATTAACATCATCATTACAATCATATGCAAGCTCAATTGGGTCTTCCACAATATTGGTCATACCGGTTTCATTCTCAACACACTCCTCTTCGTTGTAAGGCACATACTCCACTTGATTGCAAAAAGAATCCATTGTACACTCCTCGGGGATGTCACCATGAGTTGGTTCAAGCAATGTATCATAATCACCGTCACTGTCATAGTCAACATAAGATTTGTCCTCGCTGAATTTAGTGTTGCTAATCTCGAACTCATCCTTTTGAATAGGTGAATGATCATTATTACGATCAAGAGTTGAGTTAACTACACAATTATCAACGAAAGTCCCCAAAGGTTCGCCTTTTTCAACATAATTATTCATTTCCTTTATGTATTCATCAATGCCCTTTCTTACGTCGGAAACACCTCTTTGAAGCTCTTGGAGTGATCCATCCAAATTCTGGATATAGTGTTCCATTTGTTTATAAAGCTCATTCGACAAGGAAAAAGTAGAATTACTTACTTTAGTATTGTTAGGCCAATTATCTTCCCTTTGAATGGGTGAATGATCATAACTACAATCAGAAATTGGGCTAAACATACTATGAGCACATTCGGTCGATGAAACTGGTTCCATGCTTGGTTGTCTACGAACTGACTCCATGTTGACCATAAATTGTTGCATTTCATCTACCAAACTAGAGGAAATATTAATAGGAGCACAAGTATCATCCCCTCTTTGTAGTTGCTCACTTACATACCCACCATAAAAAGGTTGGAATGTATGAGAATAACTAAAAGGGTACGTGGAGTATTGACCATAACCAAAGGATTGCTTTTTATAGTACTTCCCGTAAGGGTGATAGTTGTCATGTTGTTGAGGTTGAAAGCCGTATTGATTGCTCCAATATGCTCCGTCCATAGAAATCGGTACCTGAAAAAAGATTCTCAAAACTCGGTTAAGAACCAAAGAATAAGAAAAAGTAAAACAAAACTAAAAACAAAAATAAGAAACCAAAAACAAGTGAGGCAGCGGCGCCAAAATTTGATCGTTGTCGTAGGCGTCAAAAATAATTACACTTTCTTACTACTCAAAATATATAATATAGCAAGGGCAAGAAAGGATCGTTCCCACAGAGAGGACTTAGGTTGTCAATATGTTTCGGTTTCCTATAAATAACACTGGGGGTTTTCTGATTTTTATAAAATTAAAACTAAAATAAAAGCAAAGCACGCAAATCAAGGTTGTGAAATATTGGATAAAGGTTTCATCTTCAATTGTAAACAAGTTTTTTGAATATATGAATAGAATTCCTATTTAATCTCGCTATCATCAAAAGCCCTAGAATATCTTATTGCAAGAATACTCCATAAATTTCCTAAGTCATCAACACACACATTAGAGCTGCGTATGTGAATTCTACCTAAAGAATAACCTAACGCCTTGCGCTAATTAAGTTCAATTCCTAGGAACATTAAGTTTCAGAAATAGGCTAATCAATGCAATTGTAATACTTTGGGCACACAATTCGAACAAAGGTCAATTTCTACATATGACTACAAGGATGTATCACTACAACCCATAATCATATCATGCTACTCATATTCAAGGTTATCGCTCGATGATGAACCCTTAATTAGCTATAGATATGGATGTATGTTCAATCAATTCTAGACTTAACTAAACAAACATTCAATCATATTGCAATACATCAATCCTGCAATTATTATAACCCGTAGAAAGTGAACGTTGATTTTGAGAGAAAACTAATTCATAAAAATCATAACTTGTTTTCAAAATCCAACTACATCTTTAACCAATAAAATAAATCAACTACTTGGGTTTTTGGAAATCATCACAAAGAGTTTAGAAGAATCTATCATGTGAAACCCTAGAAAACATGTAGAAGCCTCCCTAATGGAGATATTTAGGTTTAGAGAAAGACTTTTCTATTTATATGCTTCTCCCATTCCAAAAGGATACTCTTTCCAAATTTAGGTCTTCTCAAAATCCATCTCCAAGTGGTCCACCAAGCCCATAAAACCCATATGTGAAAATAACTTATCTGGAAATTCGAGTCAAAACTGGCCGCCGTCTTGCTGACGTCATCACCGAAATCCGGTCATCGATCGCCGGAATTCGGTCATCGGAAAACTGTCTCTGGCCGCTTTTATCATCGGAAACTGTCACCAGCAAGTGCATACTCCCAACAGCTCAACTTTACTTCTCCTCAGTTCAAACATTCAAAAGAAGAACCATTTCAACCCATTCCTTGTTCTTGCGAAAACGTACCAAAAAGCGCGACCGGTGGCTTATATTTACAGCGGCTAACTCTTGTATCCGACTCATACCCCCTTCACGATTCACTGAAATATTATGATCAAGACTCTCGGTTCAGAAAGCCGATAACCAGAACTGGTACCACCGGCTCGCCATTCTTGCTGCGTTTTGCACGCTTTTGCATTTTTCATTGTGACTTCTGCTACATAGCTCAGGCCATAAACTCTCATTCATTCCAATCTCCACTTAGGCTTCATTCCACCAACCTAAGTACCAGCACCAGCTACCACCATCTTTTCTTTTTGCTTTTCTTTTCACACAAAGATCAACTCCATCTAGGTCACATCCAGCATTGTCCTCTTCATCACAGCTCAAGCTTCTCAGCATCACTACCAATGCCTTCACTGCTTACTTGCAGCTGCAACTTCACTTTATTTCCAACTTGTGTCAGACCATATCCGCTACCACCTGCATTTTCGCACAACACACACACACACACACACACATTCCATTGCACATGAACTCAATTCAAAAACCACTTGTAGCTTTTTTCTGTAGTCTCAAGAACTTGTAACTTCCTCTTTATTCTCCACTGCCATATTTCCTGTACAATATTCAACTCGAGCTCCATCGTCAATCACACATCGACACCTTCTCCATTTCTATTTTCTTTCGACTTCAGAGTATCTCAGTTCACTGCAGCCAATTACCATCTTAGTTAACCTTCACAGTTCAATCCATCCAACCAACAGCAACCACAACCTTCTCCCATCCAACTTCAGTTCATCCAGCTGCTTGCACTCTCAGTTCAAGACTAATCTCAGTCATTTTCTCTTGCTTTGCAGTTTCAGAACTTCGTCAGCTCATCTCGATTTCGACCATTGCAGCTGCATCGAACCAGTTATCCACTCTGCCTAGCCTTCAGCGTCACCACCTGAGCCATCTCCTGCCATTCTCCATCCCTGCACTGCACCTGCATCCAACTCTCCAATTGCATCTCCATTTCATCTTTTGACTACAACATTCAGTTCCTGCAACACACAACTTCCTAAGCCTCCAGATTTAACTAGCATGCCAATCTTCATCTCATTTTATAGCTTTCCTAGTCATGACTCCTTGCTGCTATAACAACACCACCACTGCTCCCTTGTAATCACCTGACTCAACCTAAAATATCAAATTCTCAACGGCAACAGCTGCAACACCTTCACTGCTGCAAAACTGCTTGCAATCTACACAAGCTCAGGCCAGAACCACAACTTCATTATCTCAGCACCAAAACTGCAACACATTAGCATACCCATCTCAGATTTCTATACACAACATTACTACCACTACAATTCATACCTGCAACTCTGTTCTTCTCAGATTCATGCCTCAACTCCATCAAACCTCTATATTTCCTTCTCCTTGAACCCATCTGAATTCTTGCAATCCAGCCAACAAACCACCTTCATCAATTCTACTGCCGTCGATTCCATAATTCCCCATCTCTAAAATCATCTCAATCATCCATACACAGCTCACATATGTTCATGGCAGAGCTTGATTCGGTGAGCATTAAGAGCTACAGCAAAACTAACCATTCTTTCGGGCATTTAGTCAAACACATTTTGTGCGTAAAACTGGTAACTCAGAGGCAACCATTATGCTGTTGTATGAGCTCTCCTTAACTCCTTCCCTGCATTGCAATCAAATTCCATACAAAACACATTCTCATACATCATCAGCAAATACTAATCAGCTACCAATCGTCTTCAATTAATGGCAGAAAGCTTATCTTCCTCACTGGCTTCTCTTGACAGCAAAACGAATTCAAACCAAACCAAACTCTATAAAATCGAAAACCCAATCTTCATTTCCATTCTCAGCTTCGAATTCCCTGTCTTTAATCTCCATTACTTCAGCAGCAGTAACATCAATTTCTCTCCATCTTTCTCGCTGGTATTTTAATCTTTCAGACTAATTCATTTACCAATCGGACCACCTGTGTTGTTCTGTGAAAATCTTTCCTAACCAGTCGAATACAATCCCTGGTCCCATGGCTTGCCTGCGTGAGAACAAGTTGTAGAGACGTCTTCTGAGTGAGCAGAAAATTGATTTCTGTAATAATGCTGCATTTGGCTCGACCTAGTATTATAAAGGAGGAGGTACCCCTTAACGAACAATAATCTGTCTTTAACGAATCTCTCATATGGTTACCCCTTATTCTCATCTAGGCTCTCAATAGCACTTCTCTGTGAAATGACAATTTTGGCCCATTTTCACCTATTTCCTCTTCTTTTACTCCAATCACTCCAAAACACCTGTAAGATTCAAAACAAACGTAATAATACATAATTCGCAAGAAATATAACAAAGAAAGCATAAACTATAGATATAATCGAGGTGTTTACAACACCTATCAGTTGCGTAACACTCCAAACGCTTGGGGGCGAGTTACATAGCACCTAATTGCAATGCGGAATTCAGCTTCCGAAAATCGAAACTTCAGGTATCCCAAACTTCTTAATCCTCCAACGAGTTACAGGATTAAGAGGGGGCGAGCATACACCCTAATATTTTGACGCAATTATTACAATCAGTAATGTTAAACTGCTATAGTTATGTTATTATACTCCAGTTCAAAAGCAACTGCTACACTCAGTTGGACGCAACTGACGCAGTCCAGTTTTGCTTACGAATTCTGTACTCAGTTGGACGCAACTGATGCGATGCAGTTGCACTTTTCGATTGGACACAACCGATCTTTGTATAGTTTTATTTATAACTTACACCTAGGTTTATCGAATCTGTTTAAGTCTTGTCCTCGGCCGGTTCTTTGCGATGCGGTCTTGCTCGTCGTTGCTGCATTCCAGCTAATCGCAGCTGTTGCAGTTCAACTATGCTCGTCGCTGCTGCAGGCCGGCTGATCGAAGCTGCTGCAGTTCATCTCTGTTCATCGCTCCCGCGATCAAGCGATCGTAGCCGCCGCGATGCTCGATCTTGCTTTGAACCGGTGATCGAAGCTGCCTTGTCCAGCTATGCTCGCAACTCCTGCATTCTAGGCGATCGCATTTCTTCGCAATCGCTTTGCTTTCGTCACTCCTCGTAGTCCGGTGATCGCAGCCTGCCGCGATGCGATTCTACTCGATCTTTCTTCTGATCCAGTGATCGAAGGCTGCTGCGGTCGGCTACATTCGCAACTCCTGCAGTCCAGCTGATCGCATCTGCTGCTGTGCAGTTTTGCTCGTCACTCTGTGCAGTCCCGGTGATCGCGGTTTTGCGGTGCGATTTGCTGTTCTTCTTGCGATCCGGCTCTGTTCGCAACTCCTGCGATCCGGTGATCGCGGCTCTGCGGTGCGGTTTTGCTCGTCGCTCTGCAGTCAATGATCCCCAGCTACTGCAAGGCTCGATGTTGATGCAGTCCAGCTGATCCAATTTGTTGCAGTCCAGCTATGTTCGCGATTCTGATGCACAGCTTACCGCGAGCTGCTGCGATCCCGGTGATCAGTGATGGCCTGCTGCCGATCCGGTGATCGAAGCTGCTCGATCCAATATACGATCAACTCCTGCTCGAGATGATCGCCCACTGCTGCGTGCATCTTTGCTCGTCGCTCTGCAGTCCCAGTGATCGCACCGCTGCGCAATGCTCAATCTTCTTCTTGATCCCAGTGATCGAAGTTCTTTGCAGTTGATAGGTGTCTAAAACACCTAATTTTATATCTAGTATTTATGCTTTCTTTGCTATTTTCGTGTAAATTATGTATCTTATGTTTGCTTTTGAGTCGATTAGGCATTTCGGAGTCATTTAGAGCGAAAGAAGGAAAAACCATCCATTAGGAGCGTAAAGGGCGAAAAGTCGATTCATAGGGGAGCAGGCTAAGTTGCACAAAAAGGAGGTAAAGATTGAAAAGAAGAATTAGGATATCGGTTGTCCAGGAACTGACAAGCTAAACAAGTGGAGGTGGCCCTTATCAAAAGTCATGGGTGCCAATAGCCATCCCAGTTCTATAGCCTATGAACTAGATCGAGGGTCATTTATCCCTTTGTTTTCTCAATAACACCAAGACCACTACCCTATACCTGCTGCTGCTGGCGAGCCAAGGGGTAGAACTTTGAAGTCTAGGGTTCATCCAGGTCCAGATCGAGAGAAGATTTGAGTTTGGATTTTGAGCAGAGATGAAGACAAGAGGAAATTGAGGCGACGCTGTCTGAGATCGAGGAAGTTGTTCGCTATGAATTTGGTCGTTGTAGCAGTGGTAGAGAAGAATAAGAATCGATGATTTGAAGATTGGGTTCGCTGTGATAGAGAATGATAAAGAGAAGAATTAGAAGTTAGGGGTGATTGAGAAGTCTGCTGATGAATCAAGAGAAAGCTGAGAAGAACTGTGAATTCGGATGATTGAAGAAATCCATACCCAAGGAATCAGTAAATAAGGAGACGATTGATGTCGATCTGAGAAGAAGAACGAAGAATGGAGAGAATTTGGTGGTGTTTGAGACCAGAAACAGGGAGGAAATTGAGATGTTGAAGTTGCGGATTTTGTTGGGAATATGGATTAATCAATGGATCAGTTTTATGAGGAGATTATAGCTCAAGTTTACAGGCAGAGTGTGGGTCAAATTCTGGGCATAAATAAGACGAGATTGCAGTCGATTCAGCCATGGGTTTCATGGGTTTCATGGAGGTCAGATCGAGTTTGTCATCAGCTCAACTAGCTGCTGCGAGCAATAGGTGACAACCACAACCAAGGATCGGTCTGAAGTCATTAATTAAACGAGTTTTGGTAGTTTTGATCTCGAATTTGGGGCTGAGAATGAGTTGTTTAGTAGCTGAGTTCATATGGGTTTTGTTGGTTTGAATGGAGGAGATACGGGTTCGATTTGAAGCTGGTTTTTATGGGTTTCTCGCCTGCCATCCAGTCACAGGAAATGTTGCTGCTACAATGACACTGGTGGATTGTTTTACAGGGCTATGAGCTGAAATGGCTTAATATATTTTGTGAAAAGATTGCAGGTTCGGAGAGATGTGGTTGCAGCTGGTGATGATGGTGGTAATGAGATGCTATTGCAGCTAAGCTGGTGTGTAGCTGCAATTCAGTGGTGGTTGCAAAGGATTACAAGAGCAAGTACTGATGAGTATGCAATGGAGCTGCTGGTGCTTGTTGTGAATGTTGTTAAGTTGAAGTGTCAGGTTCAAAGAGTAGCAGGAACTGAAGCAGAGTGATAATGCTGTTATTAGAGAAATGATTGCAAGGTCACATGAATGAGTTGCAGCCAATGGAATTGGAAGATGATTACAGATATTATTGGTGCAGGTCGTGGCAAGACGGGTTTGTCACTATGGCTGTGTGAATGAGAGCTGATGGGTTTGATGATGATTTGTGAGATTTCAGGAAATGGTGTTTGGTGAAGTAATGGGTTTGATTTGTTATTACAGTTAAGCTACATGGAGTTAAATGTATGTTAGGATGAAACTACAGGGAAGAACAATGATTTGATCAAGACTGATGAGTTGCTGCCTTTGATTTGGAGATAGATGGACTGGATAGAGAGCAACTTAGAATGGGGTTGGTTTGCTGGTATTTGAGAGCTTAAATGGGAGACATAGATGAACCAAGTTGGTGTTTTAATGTTGATGGAACTGAAGGCCGTACTGATGTTATGAGCTCGAGTTTGCTGAGAGGTTTTGCTATGTTGCAGTGAGAATTTAAATGGGCATTGCAGGTTGAATGAAAGAAGATTAGATGTATGTTAGGACAGGTTCATTACAGGTGTAGCTGGTTAAGCCATGGAGTTTGTTAGTTGCTTGAGAAGCTCTGAATTGCTTGAGTTTGTCAGAAATTGGAGATGGATCGTTGATGTTACAGGTGGTTACAGAGTTCAGCTGGTGCTGATGTTGGTTTTTCCCGTGTGCAGCTGCAATTCAATAGGAGATTCCAGAGGATGAGGTTGTTACGGAGAAGCTCGAGGTGGAATGGTTGGTCTGAGATACAATGGCACTGCGATGCAGGTGTCGAATCTGAGTTGATCTAGGCTTGTGTGGCTGTTGAATGTGAGCATGATGTTATTGAACTGGCTCAAGGCTTGATTCTGGTGATGCAAGGAATGGAGATGGTATGTTGGATGCTGTGATATCGAGGGAATGGAAGAATAAGATGGAACTGGTGAAGCTGAATGCAGCTGTTGCAGGGGACTTGAACTATGAAGTGTTGGTGGTATTTGCACTACACTTGAACTGATGCTTTGCTTGAAGTGGGAAGTGATGCAGCTGCAGTTGAATGAGCAGATGGCCGGGAATGTCTGAAATAGTCAGGACTTGGTCAGTATCTGATTTAGGAGAGTTAACTCAGTGATCCATCCGATTCACCTGACCAAGTTTGATTTAGAGAAGGATTGGGCTCTGATATGTGGGCTTGGCTTTTCTGGGCTCCTTTCTCACAGAAGCAACAGTGAGCCTATGTGGTTGATTTATAATTTGGCAGAGAAAGTATAAAAGGGAGATATATCTATCTCTATGAGGAGAATATCTTTTGCCTCTACTTTTGTTCTAGGGTTTAGAAACATGATAGGTTTTCTCTTCCTTCTTGTTATGAACTCCATGAATATGAGTACCTAGTTTTATTATTGGTTATGGAATAAGTTGGATTTCCAAATATGGGTTCTAATTTGATAAATTAGTTTTGTCTCCATATTATCGATTATGATTTACTACTTATATTGTTACATGATTTGAATGCTTGTTTGATCGAGTCGCGAATCGATTGAGTTTGTTTTCATCTCTATTGCTAGATTAGGATTTATTATACGCAAAAGTGATAGATTCCTGATTACAAGTAGCATAATTGTGATTATTGCTTGTAGTGATACATCCTAGTAGGCACATGTGAGTCATAACCTTTGTTAAATCGTATTAGTGCTTTTACACGTTCGATTGCTTTGATTGGCCTGATTTCATAGAACCTAATGCATCTTGGGAATTAAACTTGATTAGTGCTTTTACACGTTAGGTTGTTCTTTTAGATAGAATTCATATTCGCATCTTTTAATATGTTTGTTGATGACAAGAGGAGATTAGCGGGATATTCTTGCGATCAAGGTATTCTAGGGTCTTTGATAAAAGTTGAGATTAAAATATCAATTCTAGTTATTGTGTTGAAAACATGTTTGTGAATGAAGATGAAATACGTGACCAATACTTTCTCATCCTTGATTTGATTTGATTACCTTTATTGTTTGCTTTTATTTAGTTTATTATATAAAAATCACAAAATCCCCCATTGTTATTTATAGGAAACCGAAACAACTTGACAACCCTAGACCTCTCTGTGGGAACGATCCTTTCTTGCGCTTGCTTCATAATATATTTTGATTAGTAAGAAAGTGTAAATTATTTTTGACGCCTACGAAAACGATCAAATTTTGGCGCCGTTGTCGGGGAGGCAGCGGTTGTCACTTGTTTTTGGTTTCTTATTTTGTTTTTAGTTTTATTTTTAGTTTTGCTTATTTTCTGGTTTTGACATAGTTTTGAGAACTCTTGTTTCGGGTACTTATTATGGAAGGAGCATATTGGAGCAATGGATATGATTTTCAACCTCCTCAACACTATGACAATTTCCTACCATCTATGGGATGCAATCAAAACCAATTTATTTGCTATGATGCATATCCTGGAGAACCTTATGGTGATTTTCATACATACCAACAACAACCTTGTAGTGGGTATGTAAGTCAAGAACCTAGGTGGGATAATTCTACTTCAAATTGGCTTTATTCGAGTTGTATGCAGATTTTGAATGGATTACAAGACATGCAACAAAGGCTAGACCAACTTGATCGCGATCGAGAGAACGTCGCACAAACCAATTTTTGGAACATTTCTTCTTACCCGACTCCATATCGTAGTTATGATCATTCACCCATTCAAATGGAAGAGTCGTGGGAAATAGAACCTATTGTAGCCAGCGGTGGTATGCGTGTGAACGTCGAGAAACTTGCGCAGAAATTATACAAGTTGGAAGATGATGGAGCCTCGGAAGAGCTTGTCGATGAAATTAGTAGGACCATTCATATGGAACTTAAACGACGTCGTGATAAGGGTTGGGAAACCGACGATGATTCTTATTATGGTGAGTCTGAAATTAAGACGAAGATGATTGTGTTAAAAAGGACCAACCTTTGGAGACATTTGATGACAACTTTGCAACAAGGTTTGAGTCTAATGAAGAGGAGAGTGTTGAGAATGTGACCGATATGACCAATATTGTGGAAGACCCAATTGAGCTTACATATGATTGTAATGATGATGTTTATGTCGAGACTTTGGTTAAGGCAGAAACGGACGAAGAATGGTTGCAAGGTTTGATAGAGGACCATGATATACAAGAGGTGAACAATTCACTTGAGTTTTTCAAGGATGCAGAGGATTTTGTGATACAAGAGATTGTGCAAGGTTTGTCTAACCCTTTGCATATTGTTTCTTCTCCTTTACATCTTAATGGTTTGAATGTATGTGCTTCGAGAGTATTGTTGAATGACTTTGTTTCTCGATTTCCTCCATTAGAGATACTTGATTCTCATACTATGCAGGTTTTGGAACAAGAAACCGTGGAAGTACCCGACTTCTATATTCTTTATACACTTCCAAGTGTGGACAAGAATAAGTGTGGGGGAAACTTTTATCGGTTAATAGCTTAATTTATGTTTTATATTACTAATATTTGTGTGAAGCTAGTGTTTGCAAAACAGGTTACATGGAAGGATCCCCAACTTTTCAGATTGTTGATAATATAGGGAATGAATCTTGCAAGGATATAGTCGGGCTGACGACTTTAAACCAAGAGCTACATGGGAGGCAACCCATAGGTTTTGTATCTCTTATCTTTTAATTTTTCTTTTCTTGTTTTTATTTTTTCTTGTAGCATATCATTATAAGATTTCGCACCTTGACTTTCTTTGGACGATTCAATTTACATTGAGGACAATGTAAAGTTTAAGTGTGGGGGAGTGGTTAAGTATTTGCATTGTAAAATTTTCAAATTTTCAACTTTTGTGTAAATTAGTGAATAAAAACTCCAACTTGTAGTTAGTTTAGAGTCACATAGTATACATGTCGCTAAGATTACATCGAGATTCTCATAAGAGTGACTGAACTTAGAGATGACAGAGAACATGATCGGGTTTCTTAATTGTATGAGAGTTAAAGTTGGATTTAACCATGCCAGTGGCAAACAAGGTGTAGACTGAATTCGGTATTAGAGTAGTGGTCCCCTATAGTGGAGACTACCCATGTTACATAATGTGAGGCACCGACCTTCAATTCTTTGTACCTGTCTAAATATGTTATTTTAGAGTGTGTGTCACCGTACGTTAATTCCGGGCAGAATGGTGAGCTGCCCAACCTCCCACCAATAGAAGCACTATTTTGATCTCTTGAGTGCTATTTTTATCAACCATGATGGTGACATCGAATTGCTAACTTACATACCACTTGTATTCTTGTTCGCAGTTAGCATAATCCACTTTATCTCTCTCTACACCAACAGGTTCATAGAAACACCATCATCATCAACAAGAGGAGCATCACAAATTCGAAGGAAAGTTGAAGACGTTCAAGTAAAGCAACAAGATAAGGAGCAAAATTTTTACAAGTTGAAGATTATTGTATAAGAGCAAAGATTATCAAGATGAGAGTTCGAGAAGTTTATGATATCAAGACATACAAGTTGTGAAGAATCATACGGTAAAGTACTTACACCATGGCCTTTGTACTTACATCTTTATTTTATTTTATCTTATTTGTATTTTATTTTCTCTTGTCTCATATTAAAAAAAAAAAAAAGTAAAAAAAAAAAGAGAAAAAAAAAAGAGAGACAAGAGAAAATTTTGTTAGGTTCATTATTAGTTTTATTATTTTGTTTTTTTTTGTTTTCATTTTGTATTTGTTTTATTTTTCTTGTCTCAAGAAAAAAAAAAAACAACAAAAATTCATTGTATCATATTTTGGGTTTGTATAGTTCGTTTTTAGTTTTGTATTCTTTCAATAAAGCCAATGGAAGAAGAAATATCTACAATGAAGTTTCAAGCAATAAGGAATTAGAGGAAAGAGTTAAATTGTCAAGATTCTATGAAGTTCAAAAGTTATCATCAAGAGTTGAAGACCGAAGACGAAGATTAAGACACCGATAGAAGACCGAAGACGTTTCTATGGATGTTGTGAGAGTAGTGCTAGATGCACGTCGAATGGATAACGAGGTAAGTAAGCATATTCCCACCTTCGTTAAGTGGTTGATTTCCTTTCTTAGAGATCGTCAGAAAAATGGGTTTTCAAAAATGAATAAAAGATGTTGGTTTTCAAAACATTTCGGAGGGTTTTTCCTTCCTACCATTCAACATGTCGCATGATTCTCTCTTAATTCCTACCTGGACACATGTGTGACCCATAAAAAAAGTTGTTTATTATTGAGAGCAACTTCATAAAACCCTTTCTGGTGAGGCAGAGTCGAGACTTTTGATCACTTCGAACCCGAATTTCTTTCGAGAATGGATGGTTATTTCTCTCTCAACTTTTAAGGATGAGATTGTGTTCATTTATGTGTCTAACTTCTTATGACTAGTGTGCAGAATCTCTATGTCTTCTTAGCGCGTTGGATGCTATCATTTCGGAGAACTAGTAATTTGGAAAATCAGGTTTTGTGGGTATATCTTTAGTAAACCCTCACGAGACTATAACTCGTCCAATAGGGACACCTAGGGGTTCAAAGGCTTGTTATTTATGCTAAGAGTAACTGTATCCTCGACGACACGGAGTTGTATGTATGTTTTAGAATAAGTTTTGTTTGATTTGCTCGAGGACTAGCAAAGTCTAAGTGTGGGGGAATTTGATAGGTGTCTAAAACACCTAATTTTATATCTAGTATTTATGCTTTGTTTGTTATTGTCGTGTAAATTATGTATCTTATGTTTGCTTTTGAGTCGATTAGGTATTTCGGAGCGAAAGAAGGAAAAACCATCCATTAGGAGCGTAAAGGGCGAAAAGTCAATTCACAGGGGAGCAGGCTAAGTTGCACAAAAATCAGGTGAAGATTGAAAAGAAGAATTAGGCTATCGGTTGTCTGGAACTGACAAGCTAAACAAGTGGAGGTGGCCCTTATCAAAAGTCATGGGTGCCAATAGCCATCCCAGTTCTATAGCCTAGGAACTATATTGAGGGTCATTTAGCCCTTTGTTTTCTCAATAACACCAAGACCACTACCCTATACCTGCTGTTGCCGGCGAGCCAAGAGGTAGAACTTTGAAGTCTAGGGTTCAGCCAGGTCCAGATCGAGAGAAGATTTGAGTTTGGATTTTGAGCAGAGATTCAGACAAGAGGAAATTGAGGTGACGCTGTCTGAGATCGAGGAAGTTGTTCGCTGTGAATTTGGTCGTTGTAGCAGTGACAGAGAAGAATAAGAATCGATGATTTGAAGATTGGGTTCGCTGTGATAGAGAATGATAAAGAGAAGAATTAGAAGTTAGGGGTGATTGAGAAGTGTGCTGATGAATCAAGAGAAAGCTGAGAAGAACTGTGAATTCGGATGATTGAAGAAATCCAGACCCAAGGAATCAGTAAAGAAGGAGACGATTGATGTCGATCTGAGAAGAAGAATGAAGAATGGAGAGAATTTGGTGGTGTTTGAGACCAGAAACAGGGAGGAAATTGAGATGTTGAAGTTGCGTATTTTGTTGGGAATATGGATTAATCAATGGCTCAGTTTTATGAGGAGATTATAGCTCAAGTTTACAGGCAGAGTGTGGGTCAAATTCTGGGAATAAATCACACGAGATTGCAGTCGATTCAGCCATGGGTTTCATGGGTTTCATGGAGGTCAGATCGAGTCCGTCATCAGCTCAACTAGCCGCTGCGAGCAATATGTGACAACCACAGCCAAGGATCGGTCTGAAGCTGTTAATTAAACGAGTTCTGGTAGTTTTGAGCTCGAATTTGGGGCTGAGAATGAGTTTTTTAGTAGCTGAGTTCATATGGGTTTTGTTGGTTTGAATGGAGGAGATACGGGTTCGATTTGAAGCTGGTTTTTATGGGTTTCTCGCCTGCCATCCAGTCACAGGAAATGTTGCTGCTACAATGACACTAGTGGATTGTTTTACAGGGGTATGAGCTGAAATGGTTTAATGTGTTTTGTGAAAAGATTGCAGGTTCGGAGAGATGTGGTTGCAGCTGGTGATGATGGTGGTAATGAGATGCTATTGTAGCTAAGCTGGTGTGCAGCTGCAATTCAGTGGGGGTTGCAAAGGATTGCAAGAGCAGGTACTGATGAGTATGCAATGGAGATGCTGGTGCGTGATGTGAATGTTGGTAAGTTGAAGTTGCAGGTTCAAAGAGTAGCAGGAACTGAAGCAGAGTGATAATACTTCTATTAGCGAAATTATTGCAAGGTCACAGGAATGAGTTGCAACCAAAGTAATTGAAGTCGTTCCTCGGTCCTACTCGGTTGGGGAGCTTGGAGTGAGGAGCAACAAGTTCGGACTTGGAAATCGCCAAAACTCGGTCTAATACTCGGAATCTATTTATTAATAATTTATATATTGCTTCTCATAAGTCATGATTTTTACCTTATTAAAATTAAAATTTTATACTATCGTGTAATTAAATGTGTAATATTGTTATATTGAACGTGTTTACCATGTATTTAGAGGTTTTTCTATTTTATAACTCCCATATGAGGGGTTACGAAAATTTTCTTTATGATTTTAGTGCATTCAAGGCCAACTCGGAAAAATCGTTAACTCGTTTTGCTCAAAAATCTATCTAAATCGGCCGCCTTAATCGCAAAAAATCGAGAATAGCTTGGAATCGGAAATCGCCTCGGTCCATATAGCTCTGTAGCGATTACTCGGCGAGTAATTGACCTTGGAGAGCGATTTTGACTATACTGGTTGCAGCCAATGGAATTGGAAGATGGTTACAGAGATTATTGGTGCAGGTCGTGGCAAGACGAGTTAGTCACTATGGCTGTATGAATGAGAGCTGATGGGTTTGCTGATGATTTGTGAGATTTCAGGATATGGTGTTTGGTGAAGTAATGGGTTTGATTTGTTATTACAGTTAAGCTACAGGGAGTTAAATGTATGTTAGGATGAAACTACAAGGAAGAACAACGATTTGATCAAGACTGATGAGTTGCTGCCTTTGATTTGGAGATAGATGGACTGGATAGAGAGAAGCTTGGAATGGGGTTGTTTTGCTGGTATTTGAGAGCTTAAATGGGAGACAGAGATGAACCAAGTTGGTGTTGTAATGTTGATGGAACTGAAGGCCGTGCGATGTTATGAGCTCGAGATTGCTGAGAGGTTTTGCTATGTTGCAGTGAGAATTTAAATGGGCATTGCAGGTTGAATGAAAGAAGATTAGATGTATGTTAGGACAGGTTCATTACAGGTGTAGCTGGTTAATCCATGGAGTTTTTTAGTTGCTTGAGAAGATCAGAATTGCTTGAGATTATCAGAAATTGGAGATGGCTCGTTGATGTTACAGGTGGTTACAGAGTTCAGCTGGTGCTGATGTTGGTGTTTCCCGTGTGCAGCTGCAATTCAATAGGAGATTCCAGAGGATGAGGTTGTTACGGAGAAGCTCGAGGTGGAATGGTTGGTCCGAGATACAATGGCAGCTGCGATGCGGTGTCGAATACGAGTTGATCTAGGCTTGTGTGGCTGTTGAATGTGAGCATGATGTTATTGAACTGGCTCAAGGCTTGATTCTAGTGATGCAAGGAATGGAGATGGTATGTTGGATGCTGTGATATCGAGGGAATGGAAGAATAAGATGGAACTGGTGAAGCTGAATGCAGCTGTTGCAGGGGACTTGAACTATGAAGTGTTGGTGGTATTTGCACTACACTTGAACTGATGCTTTGCTTGAAGTGGGAAGTGATGCAGCTGCAGTTGAATGAGAAGATGGCCGGGAATGTCTGAAATAGTCAGGACTTGGTCAATATCTGATTCAGGAGAAGGATTGGGCTCTAGAGAAGGATTGGGCTCTGATATGTTGGCTTGGATTTTCTGGGCTCATTTCTCACAGAAGCAACAGTGAGCCTATGCGGTTGATTTATAATTTGGCAGAGAAAGTATAAAAGGGAGATATATCTATCTCTATGAGGAGAATATCTTTTGCCTCTACTTTTGTTCTAGGGTTTAGAAACATGATAGGTTTTCTCTTCCTTCTTGTTATGAACTCCATGAATATGAGTACCTAGTTTTATTATTGGTTATGGAATAAGTTGGATTTCCAAATATGGGTTCTAATTTGATAAATTAGTTTTGTCTTCATATTATCGATTATGATTTACTACTTATATTGTTACATGATTTGAATGCTTGTTTGATCGAGTCGCGAATCGATTGAGTTTGTTTTCATCTCTATTGCTAGATTAGGATTTATTATACGCAAAAGTGATAGATTCCTGATTACAAGTAGCATAATTGTGATTATTGCTTGTAGTGATACATCCTAGTAGTCACATGTGAGTCATAACCTTTGTTAAATCGGATTAGTGCTTTTACACGTTCGATTGCTTTGATTGGCCTGATTTCATAGAACCTAATGCATCTAGGGAATTAAACTTGATTAGTGCTTTTACACGTTAGGTTGTTCTTTTAGATAGAATTCATATTCGCATCTTTTAATATGTTTGTTGATAACAAGAAGAGATTAGCGGGATATTCTTGCGATCAAGGTATTCTAGGGCCTTTGATAAAAGTTGAGATTAAAATATCAATTCTAGTTATTGTGTTGAAAACATGTTTGTGAATGAAGATGAAATCCGTGACCAATACTTTCTCATCCTTGATTTGATTTGTTTACCTTTATTGTTTGCTTTTATTTAGTTTATTATATAAAAATCACAAAATCCCCCATTGTTATTTATAGGAAACCGAAACAACTTGACAACCCTAGACCTCTCTGTGGGAACGATCCTTTCTTGCGCTTGCTTCATAATATATTTTGAGTAGTAAGAAAGTGTAAATTATTTTTGACGCCTACGACAACGATCAAATTTTGGCGCCGTTGTCGGGGAGGCAGCGGTTGTCACTTGTTTTTGGTTTCTTATTTTGTTTTTAGTTTTATTTTTAGTTTTGCTTATTTTCTGGTTTTAACATAGTTTTGAGAACTCTTGTTTCGGGTACTTATTATGGAAGGAGCATATTGGAGCAATGGATATGATTTTCAACCTCCTCAACACTATGACAATTTCCTACCATCTATGGGATGCAATCAAAACCAATTTATTTGCTATGATGCATATCCTGGAGAACCTTATAGTGATTTTCATACATACCAACAACAACCTTGTAGTGGGTATGTAAGTCAAGAACCTAGGTGGGATAATTCTACTTCAAATTGGCTTTATTCGAGTTGTAAATTATGTATCTTATGTTTGCTTTTGAGTCGATTAGGCATTTCGGAGTCATTCAGAGCGAAAGAAGGAAAAACCATCCATTAGGAGTGTAAAGGGCGAAAAGTCGATTCACAGGGGAGCAGGCTAAGTTGCACAAAAAGGAGGTAAAGATTGAAAAGAAGAATTAGGATATCGGTTGTCTGGAACTGACAAGCTAAACAAGTGGAGGTGGCCCTTATCAAAAGTCATGGGTGCCAATAGCCATCCCAGTTCTATAGCCTATGAACTAGATCGAGGGTCATTTATCCCTTTGTTTTCTCAATAACACCAAGACCACTACCCTATACTGCTGCTGGCTGGGCGAGCCAAGGGGTAGAACTTTGAAGTCTAGGGTTCACCTGGTCCCGATCGAGAGAAGATTTGAGTTTGGATTTTGAGCGAGAGATGAAGACAAGAGGAAATTGAGGTGACGCCTGTCTCGAGATCGAGGAAGTTGTTGTTGTGAATTTGGTCGTTATGTTGATGCGAGAGAAGAATAAGAATCGATGATTTGAAGATTGGGTTCTGATAGGTGTAGAATACACCGTATTTAATATCTAGTATTTATGCTTTCTTTGCGAGTTTTCTTGTAAATCATGTATCTTATGTGTGTTTTTGAGTTTATTAGGTGCAATGGAGTCATTTGGAGCAAAAGACCAATTGGAACTCGCTCAAATACAAGATTTCTACTTTTCATTTTGTAGAGGACGAGAAGATGAAGACAATGGCGAAAGAACGGAGTCATTCAGAGCTCGTATGAAGAAGTTATGGGCAAAAGAAGAACTCGGAATAGTAAACCGGTCATTTCATCGGCTAATACTAATGGGAGCTCGGCCAAGGATAAGGGGAGTCAAACTCTAAGGGGTGTCACTGGTGGCCAGTATTTTTATTTTTCCATTTTTTATTTTTTATATCACCATATCGCATTCTATTTTTTATTTTTCCACATTTATATATTGTTCTCTAAGTGCTTTGGTGGGTCACTAAACATCGACGTGTTATTACTGCTAGGATGAAATAGAGTGGTTGAGTTACTAGAAAAGAAAAAAAAAAAAAAAAAATAAAGAAAAAAAAAAAAATAAAGAAAAAATAAATTGAAAAAAAATAAATTGAAAAAGAAAAGAAAAAAAAGGACCGATCAATTAGACCAAAACGGAATAAAAAGACACTTGGGAATAGCAGTTTGTGTGAAACGTAGTCCCTGTCTCCGTCGCCTAAACAAGCGTGGAATGCAGGATCCAAGGCAACTATCATGTACTTGCTGACAAGAAGCATGCGCTTGGATCTAAAAGATCTAATCATGCCGTCTAAAAAAAAAAAAGAGAAATTGGATCCAGTTTGATCCAATCTTATATAAAAAAAAAAGAAGAAATTATTATTGTGTTGAATAAAGTCACTCTTGGTTCCCTTGTATATGCCAATTGATTTGATGTAGCATTCAGCACTAAGTAGCTCAATCCAATAGGATTAGGTTCATCTTAGCAGAGACCTTCAGACAGATATAGGAAACATCGATCGCTTGTGAATATTCGCCAACATCTACATCTATATCCATCTTCTTAATCTTTTCATTGTGATTGTGGTTTGTTAGTTTCCGAGTATTGTGGCTTGTTCGACTATCTAATTAGAGTTTATTTACTAATAATTGAATTGAATTTGCAAGGTACCTCCTCCTGTAGTCATTTTGGATTCGTTCATTGATTTGTCACGAATAGACGGAGTTTGAAATATAGGTTTTGTAGGTATATCTCTAGTAAACCTTCACGAGACTATAACTCGTCCACTAGGGACACCTAGGGGTTTAAAGGCTTGTTATTTATGCTAAAATTAACCGTAGCCTCGACGTCACGGAGTTGTATGTATTTTAGTTTAATTTGATTTGCTCGAGGACTAGCAAAGTCTAAGTGTGGGGGAATTTGATAGGTGTAGAATACACCGTATTTAATATCTAGTATTTATGCTTTCTTTGCGAGTTTTCTTGTAAATCATGTATCTTATGTGTGTTTTTGAGTTTATTAGGTGCAATGGAGTCATTTGGAGCAAAAAGACCAATTGGAACTCGCTCAAATACAAGATTTCTACTTTTCATTTTGTAGAGGACGAGAAGATGAAGACAATGGCGAAAGAACGGAGTCATTCAGAGCTCGTATGAAGAAGTTATGGGCAAAAGAAGAACTCGGAATAGTAAACCGGTCATTTCATCGGCTAATACTAATGGGAGCTCGGCCAAGGATAAGGGAAGTCAAACTCTAAGGGGTGTCACTTTGTGGTGGCGGTATTATATCTTGGGTGCCTTTATCACTTCCTATCCTTGTAACCCGAAGCTAGGTCGAACGGAGGAAACGAGTTTCTCTTTTCTTGTCTCAAAGAGTAGACGTTACTTGCTCTCTCTGCCGCGCAACAAATTCTCGGCGGCTAGACCATGGATTCGAGAGGGATTCAAAGGTGTGAAAGAGGTTCGAGATCAATGGAAACAAGGAGGCTGTAGTTCGAATTGCGGTGACGAGATGTTTGGGTTCTAGCGAGAAATGGAGAAGAACAAAGGGGATCTACGACTATGATTGATAGAGGTTTGACAAAGGAAAGCGAGTTGAAGAATGGGTTTGCTCGATTCATGTTATAACAGCCTTGAGAACGAGATTATGAAGGAATTGTCTTTGTACTTGGCTAGAAAGACGGGGAAGAACATGTTGTCTGCCGATCATTTGAGAGACGAATGTGGAAGATCAAACCAGATTTGAGTTATGAATGATGGGTTGTTCTTAGATTTCAGATTATGTGCGGGGAAGGAGATTGGATGTTCGTGGAATAGACAACATTTTCATATTTCTTCACCACCAGAAAATGCACACAAGGTACTTGTTTAAAGTCTTGAAAGAGCAAGTCTACAGCTAGGAGTTTATTTTGCAAGGCTGAAAATGAAGATTGAACTACACAGGGAAGTTATGGCTTGAGTTGCAGGTTGGGTGTTGGTGTTATGTTACTGCATTGAAAGGGTAGCTGAGTCTCTGAGGTTCAAATGAAGCTGATACTAGAGAGGATTGCAGTGAATGGCTTGAGTTGTGGGATTGAATTCGCAGAGATATGTGCACTTGGTGGAATTATAGGGTCATGCTTTGGCATGAGATTGTTATGAATGAGTTGTTGCTGCCAATGGAAGTCAGAGCCGGAGCAAAGAATGAAAGGAAGCGATGGTGCACTGATGTTGTTGGTAGAGGCCTGGTGGAAGCTGGAGCTGTACATTCATGGCAGTGGTAACGAGTTAAGGTCGATGGCAGTTAGGATTTCTCGAGCACTGACAGTGACGATGGAACAATGAGATGGGATTACAGAGGTAGAGAAGATGGAATGGTCTTTGATGAATGAGAGATGATGATGCGGAGACAGACGGAGAAGTAATATGCTGCTGCTTGCCATTGGTGACATGTTATGGAGCCGCAAGTTGCAAGGCACTTTGCAATTACAGAGAGCAGAGAATGGATTGAAATTGAGCTGCGGGAGGCTTTGATGGCCTTTGGTGGTTCGATGCGCAAAGTCGGATGATGGCTTTGGACTCGGATGGTTTTGTGATGATGGAATGGCTTTGTTCGATTGAATGCGGGGAGTGTAGTTTGTCAATGGGCGTTGCGAGGTGCGATTATGGCTCAGTGGAGCGGTGTAGGTGATGATGATGCTTGGGATCGCGATGGTTTGGCCCAGATCTGAGAGGAGAGATGGCGAAGATGCGAATAAAATGGGGTGTCTGTGTGTTATAGATGCATGCTAGGTACTTTGCAGGAAAAGGAGTCAGGTGGTGTTGGTACTGAGCTGAACCGATTTATGGCGAAAATTGTCTTAGTGTTGGAGTTGAGCCAGACAATGAAGCAAGGATGGGTATAGAGCTAAGTTGTTGATGGTGTTGTGTGTTCTTTGAGACGAACCAAGTCGTAGCCGTGATTGTGGTATGGCGGGGTCTGATCTTGCAATGGAAAGAGTTGCAACAGATGGTACTGGTATGGCCGTCTAGCCGCTGGAGGATATGGTTTAGCAGTGGAGTTGGTAAAGGAGATTCAAGAGTTTAATAGTGAATTGCGGAGTCTTGCTTTTGCTGCCATTGAAGTTGTTCTCGGGGTTTGATGGTGCTTTGTTCCGGTTGGATTTGGATGCGAGAGATGCCACCGTAGCCGAGTAGGAGAGGATTTTGAATTGTGGTCGGAGGCGGAGTTGAATACACGAGATAGAATGAGAGCAGTTGCCAAGGATTGAATGCACTTTGGCACAGGGTGTCTTTGGTGTCAAAGTGGAGCCAAAGAATGTGAATGTGTAGCAGATTATGGCAGCAAGTGGAAGTCTTGGTGGTGCACGAGAAGACTGATGATATGGCTACGGAAAGAGGTTTGGTGGTACATTACAGGGAATGGAGCTTGACAGTGCAGAAATAGTGCGAAAATGGAGTGAAAATGGCGCACCGGTAAGCATAGTTCCGGTAGCCGGATTTCAGAGGTTAAAGTGTCGATCGCAATATTTCAGTGAATCGCGAGGGTATGAGTCGGATGCAAGAATTGATGGCGGACATATGAGCTACGAGTCACGCTTTTAGGCGCGTTTTACGCAAGAAATGGGAATTAGCTAAAATGGTTTTGTGAATGTGTGGACTACGAGAGAAGCAAAGCGGAGCTCTTTGGAAGTGTAGAATTGCACAGTGACGTCTTCCCGATTACTTCAAGTGATCGGAGAAAGTTTTTCGGCGATCGGATTCAGCATGGTGGCGGATTCGTGATGACGTCATCAATTAGTCGACGCTTTTGGACCCAAAATTCCAGAGACATATTTTTCACTCCTGGGCTTGGTGGACCAACTTGGAGACGGGTTTTGAGAAGAATTAACCTAATTTTGGGAAAGTATCCTTATGGGAGAAAAGCATATAAATAGAATTTTTCTCTAAACCGAGATATATCTCCATTAGGGAGACTTCTACTTTTGTTCTAGGGTTTCACATGATAGTTTTCTTTGCTTTCTATGATGATTTCCAAAACACAAGTAACTAAGTTTTTATTTTTGGTTGAAGATGTAGTTGGATTTTGCAACCAAGTTATGATTTTATGAATTAGTTTTCTCTCAATATTATCGTTTGATTTCTACGGGTTATAATAATAGCATGATTGAAGTATTGCAATATGATTGAATGTTTGTTTAGTTAAGTCTAGAATTGATTGAACTCACATCCATATCTATAGCTATTTTAGGTTTTCATCGAGGCGATAACCTTGAATACGAGTAGCATGATATGATTCTAGGTTGTAGTGATACATCCTCGTAATCATATGTAAAAATTGACCTTTGTTCGAATTGTGTGCGCAATGTATTTCAATTGCATTGATTAGCCTATTTCTGAAACTTAATGCTCCTAGAATTGAACTTGATTAGCGCAAGGCGTTAGTTTATTCTTTAGGTAGAATTCACATACTGCGACCCTAATGTGTGTGTGATGAATTAGAAATTAATAGATTATCTTGCTCTCTTGATTCTCTAGGCTTTTGATGGTAGCGAGATTAAATACGAATTCTATTCATTTATTCATAAACTTGTTTACAATTGAAGATGAAACCTTTATCAATATTTTCACATCCTTGATTTGCGTACTTTGTTGCTTTTCGTTTATTTTATTTACACAATCACAAAACTACCGGTGTTATTTATGGGAACCATAACAATTTGACAACCTAGACCTCTCTGTGGGATCGATCCTTTCTTGCCCTTGCTATATTTATATTTTGAGTAGTAAGAAAGTGTAAATTATTTTGACGCTTACGATCAAGGATCGGTTATTGTGATAGAGAATGATAAAGAGAAGAATTAAAAGTTAGGGGTGATTGAGAAGTCTCATTGATGAATCAAGAGAAAGCTGAGAAGAAGCTGTGAATTCGGATGATTGAAGAAATCCATACCCAAGGAATCAGTAAATAAGGAGACGATTGATGTCGATCTGAGAAGAAGAACGAAGAATGGAGAGAATTTGGTGGTGTTTGAGACCAGAAACAGGGAGGAAATTGAGATGTTGAAGTTGCGGATTTTGTTGGGAATATGGATTAATCAATGGCTCAGTTTTATGAGGAGATTATAGCTCAAGTTTACAGGCAGAGTGTGGGTCAAATTCTGGGCATAAATAAGACGAGATTGCAGTCGATTCAGCCATGGGTTTCATGGGTTTCATGGAGGTCAGATCGAGTCTGTCATCAGCTCAACTAGCCGCTGCGAGCAATAGGTGACAACCACAACCAAGGATCGGTCTGAAGCTGTTAATTAAACGAGTTTTGGTAGTTTTGATCTCGAATTTAGGGCAGAGAATGAGTTGTTTAGTAGCTGAGTTCATATGGGTTTTGTTGGTTTGAATGGAGGAGGTACGGGTTCGATTTGAAGCTTGTTTTTATGGGTTTTCTACTTTGCCATCCAGTCACAGGAAATGTTGCTGCTACAATGACACTGGTGGATTGTTTTACAGGGCTATGAGCTGAAATGGCTTAATATATTTTGTGAAAAGATTGCAGGTTCGGAGAGATGTGGTTGCAGCTGGTGATGATGGTGGTAATGAGATGCTATTGCAGCTAAGGCGGTGTGTAGCTACAATTCGATGGTGGTTGCAAAGGATTACAAGAGCAAGTAATCTTGATGAGTATGCAATGGAGCTGCTTGGTGCTTCTTGAATGTTGTTAAGTTGAAGTGTCGAGTTCAAAGAGTAGCGAGGCTGACGGAGTGATAATGTTTGCTTATTAGCAAAATGATTGCAAGGTCACATGAATGAGTTGCAGCCAATGGAATTGGAAGATGGTTACAGATATTATTGGTGCAGGTCGTGGCAAGACGGGTTTGTCACTATGGCTGTGTGAATGAGAGCTGATGGGTTTGATGATGATTTGTGAGATTTCAGGAAATGGTGTTTGGTGAAGTAATGGGTTTGATTTGTTATTACAGTTAAGCTACATGGAGTTAAATGTATGTTAGGATGAAACTACAGGGAAGAACAATGATTTGATCAAGACTGATGAGTTGCTGCCTTTGATTTGGAGATAGATGGACTGGATAGAGAGCAGCTTAGAATGGGGTTGTTTTGCTGGTATTTGAGAGCTTAAATGGGAGACATAGATGAACCAAGTTGGTGTTTTAATGTTGATGGAACTGAAGGCCGTACTGATGTTATGAGCTCGAGTTTGCTGAGAGGTTTTGCTATGCTGCAGTGAGAATTTAAATGGGCATTGCAGGTTGAATGAAAGAAGATTAGATGTATGTTAGGACAGGTTCATTACGGTGTGTAGCTGGTTAAGCCATGGAGTTTGTTAGTTGCTTGAGAAGCTCACGAATTGCTTGAGTTTGTCAGAAATTGGAGATGGCTCGTTGATGTTACAGGTGGTTACAGAGTTCAGCTGGTGCTGATGTTGGTGTTTCCCGTGTGCACTTTGCAATTCAATAGGAGATTCCGAGAGGATGAGGTTGTTACGGAGAAGCTCGAGGTGGAATGGTTGGTCTGAGATACAATGGCACTGCGATGCAGGTGTCGAATCTGAGTTGATCTAGGCTTGTGTGGCTGTTAAATGTGAGCATGATGTTATTGAACTGGCTCAAGGCTTGATTCAGTGATGCAAGGAATGGAGATGGTATGTTGGATCTTTGTGATATCGAGGGAATGGAAGAATAAGATGGAACTGGTGAAGCTGAATGCAGCTGTTGCAGGGGACTTGAACTATGAAGTGTTGGTGGTATTTGCACTACACTTGAACTGATGCTTTGCTTGAAGTGGGAAGTGATGCAGCTGCAGTTGAATGAGCAGATGGCCGGGAATGTCTGAAATAGTCAGGACTTGGTCAGTATCTGATTCAGGAGAGTTTACTCAGTGATCCATCCGATTCACCTGACCAAGTTTGATTTAGAGAAGGATTGGGCTCTGATATGTGGGCTTGGCTTTTCTGGGCTCCTTTCTCACAGAAGCAACAGTGAGCCTATGCGGTTGATTTAAGACGAAGATGATTGTGTTAAAAAGGACCAACCTTTGGAGACATTTGATGACAACTTTGCAACAAGGTTTGAGTCTAATGAAGAGGAGAGTGTTGAGAATGTGACCGATATGACCAATATTGTGGAAGACCCAATTGAGCTTGCATATGATTGTAATGATGATGTTTATGTCGAGACTTTGGTTAAGGCAGAAACGGACGAAGAATGGTTGCAAGGTTTGATAGAGGACCATGATATACAAGAGGTGAACAATTCACTTGAGTTTTTCAAGGATGCGGAGGATTTTGTGATACAAGAGATTGTGCAAGTTTTGTCTAACCCTTTGCATATTGTTTCTTCTCCTTTACATCTTATTGGTTTGAATGTACGTGCTTCGAGAGTATTGTTGAATAACTATGTTTCTCGATTTCCTCCATTAGAGATACTTGATTCTCATACTATGCAGGTTTTGGAACAACAAACCATGGAAGTACCCGACTTCTATATTCTTTATACACTTCCAAGTGTGGACAAGAATAAGTGTGGGGGAAACTTTTATCGGTTAATAGCTTAATTTATGTTTTATATTACTAATATTTGTGTGAAGCTAGTGTTTGCAAAACAGGTTACATGGAAGGATCCCCAACTTTTCAGATTGTTGATATATAGGGAATGAATCTTGCAAGGATATAGTCGGGCTGACGACTTTAAACCAAGAGCTACATGGGAGGCAACCCATAGGTTTTGTATCTCTTATCTTTTAATTTTTCTTTTCTTGTTTTTATTTTTGCTTGTAGCATATCATTATAAGATTTCCCACCTTGACTTTCTTTGGACGATTCAATTTACATTGAGGACAATGTAAAGTTTAAGTGTGGGGGAGTGGTTAAGTATTTGCATTGTAAATTTTTCAAATTTTCAACTTTTATGTAAATTAGTGAATAAAAACTCCAACTTGTAGTTAGTTTAGAGTCACATAGTATACATGTCGCTAAGATTACATCGAGATTCTCATAAGAGTGACTGAACTTAGAGATGACAGAGAACATGATCGGGTTTCTTAATTGTATGAGAGTTAAAGTTGGATTTAACCATGCCAGTGGCAAACAAGGTGCAGACTGAATTCGGTATTAGAGTAGTGGTCCCCTATAGTGGAGACTACCCATGTTACATAATGTGAGGCACCGACCTTCAATTCTTTGTACCTGTCTAAATATGTTCTTTTAGAGTGTGTGTCACCGTACGTTAATTCCGGGCAGAATGGTGAGCTGCCCAACCTCCCACCAATAGAAGCACTATTTTGATCTCTTGAGTGCTATTTTTATCAACCATGATGGTGACATCGAATTGCTAACTTACATACCACTTGTATTCTTGTTCGCAGTTAGCATAATCCACTTTATCTCTCTCTACACCAACAGGTTCATAGAAACACCATCATCATCAACAAGAGGAGCATCACAAATTCGAAGGAAAGTTGAAGACTTTCAAGTAAAGCAACAAGATAAGGAGCAGAATTTTTACAAGTTGAAGACTATTGTATAAGAGCAAAGATTATCAAGATGAGAGTTCGAGAAGTTTATGATATCAAGACATACAAGTTGTGAAGAATCATACGGTAAAGTACTTACACCATGGCCTTTGTACTTACATCTTTATTTTATTTTATCTTATTTGTATTTCATTTTCTCTTGTCCATATTAAAAAAAAAAAAAAAAAAAAAAAAAAAAAAAAGAGAGACAAGAGAAAATTTTGTTAGGTTCATTATTAGTTTTATTATTTTGTTTTGTTTTGTTTTCATTTTGTATTTGTTTTATTTTTCTTGTCTCAAAAAAATAAAAAAGACAACAAAAATTCATTGTATCATATTTTGGGTTTGTATAGTTCGTTTTTAGTTTTGTATTCTTTTAATAAAGCCAATGGAAGAAGAAATATCTACAATGAAGTTTCAAGCAATAAGGAATTAGAGGAAAGAGTTACATTGTCAAGATTCTATGAAGTTCAAGAGTTATCATCAAGAGTTGAAGACCGAAGACGAAGATGAAGACACCGATAGAAGACCGAAGACGTTTCTATGGATGCTGTGAGAGTGGTGCTAGATGCACGTCGAACGGATAACGAGGTAAGTAAGCATATTCCCACCTTCATTAAGTGGTTGATTTCCTTTCTTAGAGATCGTCAGAAAAATGGGTGATCGCTGTCGTAGGCGTCAAAAATAAATTACACTTTCTTACTACTCAAAATATATAATGAAGCAAGGGCAAGAAAGGATCGTTCCCACAGAGAGGTCTTGGTTGTCAATATGTTATGGTTTCCTATATAAAACACCGGGGGTTTGCTGATTTTTATATACTAAAATAAAATAAAAGCAAAACAAATAAAAGTAAACACGCAAATCAAGGATGTGAAATATGGATAAAGGTTTCATCTTCAATTGTAAACAAGTTTATGAATATATGAATAGAATTAAAGTATTTAATCTCGCTATCATCAAAAGCCATAGAATACCTTATTGCAAGAATACTCGTAATTTCCTAAGTCATCAACACACACATTAGGGCTGCGTATGTGAATTCTACCTAAAGAATAACCTAACGCCTTGCGCTAATCAAGTTCAATTCCTAGGAGCATTAAGTTTCGAAATAGGCTAATCAATGCAATTGAAATACATTGCGCAAACAATTCGAACAAAGGTCAATTTCTACATATGACTTCAAGGATGTATCACTACAACCTAGAATCATATCATGCTACTCGTAATCAAGGTTATCGCTTTATGAAAAACCCTAAAATAGCTATAGATATGGATGTGAGTTCAATCAATTCTAGACTTAACTAAACAAACATTCAATCATATTGCAATACATCAATCATGCAATTATTATAACCCGTAGAAATCAAACGATAATATTGAGAGAAAACTAATTCATAAAAATCATAACTTGGTTGCAAAATCCAACTACATCTTCAACCAATAATAAAAACTTAGTTACTTGTGTTTTTGGAAATCATCATAGAAAGCAAAGAAGAAAACTATCATGTGAAACCCTAGACAACAAGTAGAAGTCTCCCTCCTGGAGATATTAGGTTTAGAGAAAAGATTTTCTATTTATATGCTTCTCCCCAAAAGGATACTCTTTCCAAGTTTAGGTTTTCTCAAAATCCATCTCCAAGTGGTCCACCAAGCCCATGTGTGAGAAAAACCCATGTAAAATTATGTCCAAAAATCGTCGCCGGAAAACTGGGATTACGGCCGGAAATCGGCCGGAAAGGTCGCCGGAAAGTGTCTCAGGTGACCGGCAAAGTCTGCCTGGTCACCGCTCAACGGGTCAAATCGGTCAGGTGGGTCAAATGAGTCGACTCGGTCAAAGTAACGAGTCGGAACCGAGTTATATGAATCAGAGGCTGAGTGAGTTGAGTCAAAGTCTAACTCAGCCTGACTGGTTTTGGCCAAAGCCATTTTGCAGGCCATCTTGCCAGGCCAACCCACTGATGCACCATCATTGTCTTCATTACTTCACTGCCAGCCATCATGGCCCTGGCTGCCAATTGCATCACTATTTCAATTCCTTCTCCCTGCAACAACATTTCTCAGACAACCACTTCATTACCACCAAGCCATGACATTAACACCATCTGCATCTCCTCACCCCGGTTGCTTTGCAGCCATCCCCAGCTCAGTGCCTTCAATGCATTGCAAAGACATTGTCTACTCTGCAGACTTCATTCGATGCAACAAACCACCAACAAGACTAGTTCTCAAAATTTGAATGCAATATCACCAACATCGACTCCACTTTGCAATCCCTTTCTCACATATCATCATCAGCACTTGCATTGAAGTTCAGCTTGCACTTCAACTCCACCTGAACCATGAACTGCAACAGCACAGCTCAACCTGCATCTCAATTTCACCTCAAATGCTAGCCACTAGCTATTGCTGCAACAACAGCACACCAAGCCATTAGATCACCACCTTTGCTATAGACCTCATCCTTCTCAGCTACTCAGCACCGGTTCAAGCACCATTGCCTCTGCAACTCAACATTCCATTTCGACGAAGAAACGGCTCAACCTCTCACCGAGTAGCATCAACTACCAAACTCCGCAGCATCAACAACCCATTGCCACCAATAACAGCTCCAATCTGTCAATGACCTGCATGACACTTTCAGCTCCCAACTGCCCCTTACTGCCTGTACCAACCTCCAGAATCAATTAAACATTGATGCAATAGCAATACGCAAGCCTTCAAGTTCAACCTCTTTCCATTTCAGGTTCTCTCTTCACCTCAGAGCCACCTGAGCTGCAAGCTCTGGCTTACATCTTCTACAGACCCATTCCTGTAACTTGACTTCTTCTTCACCAGAAATACCACTATCTTATTGATTCAACCATTCAATCCCGAGTTCAAAGAGCCAATTTCTGTGTCACCAACCACAATATCAATCAAACTCGAACCATTCTCTGAATTCCCTGTAAAACAATTCCATCTTCTTGTTCAGCATCATTTACACCTTGTACATCTCCACCAGCTCAATGGCAAAAGAAACCACCGGAACTCCCAGCTGCAATTCAGCTCAACCTGATTTCATCCACAAACCCATCCAACCTCAGGCTCTAACATGTGAGTCAAGAACCAAACCCAGATCAAATCCAACCAATAATCCACCGCAATGAACCCATTTCTTCCTTAATCACCAAACCCATTCTATCATCACAGAGAATCGAGCAAACACCATTTCCATCGAACTCTTGCCTGAACTGAACCCTAACTTCATCAGATCCCTTTCTTTCTTCACCAAAATCACCAGCAAAATCATCTCCTCAATCACTTCGATCACAGAACACAACTCCTTACAAGAATTGGAATCATACCCTTGCTGCTTCTTCTATTCAGATTCATATAAACCAAATCTTCTCCCCGCTGTTCTTCCAATTCGACAACCATAGATTCATCCCTCGCTTTTGAGTTCCCAAAATCAATCTAACCCACTAAATCTCTTCTATGGTTCATGAATCCTCTCTTTTTCTCGATGATTTCCTCCAGCATCACTTAGCTGCAGCCATTTTTCTCTCGTTTCTGAACTTCAGGTGAATGTCTTAATGAAGACCATTCTCGGTTTCAGGATGGAGTAATAGATGATAAGATCTAATCATGACACCCGTAAATAGGATAAGGGCTGCCCAGCTAATTTGTGGCTTGTCGGTTTCAGAGAACCGACTGCTTATTTGCTTCCTTGCTCAATTGTCAGTTGCGGGGATCTGACAGTTCATTCTTGCGCAACCTAACTGACTCCAACTATATAGCTCGCCTGCGAATTAGTCTTTTTGCCGTTTTCGCTCCAAATGAATGATTTCTCCTTCTTTTCCTCCGTGCGACTCCAGAGTACCTAATAACTCAAAAACACACGTAAAGTACATAATTCACAAGAAAAATAGCAAAGAAAGCGTAACTACTAGATAGTAAATTAGGTGTTTTAGACACCTATCAGATTCCCCCACACTTAGACTTTGCTAGTCCTCGAGCAAATCGGACAAAAACAATTCAAAAAGATACATACAACTCCGTGTCGTCGAGGCTACGGTCACTTTTAGCATAAATAACAAGCCTTTAAACCCCTAGGTGTCCCTAGTGGACGAGTTATAGTCTCGTGAGGGTTTACTAGAGATATACCCACAAAACCTATTTTACCAACTTACTAGTTCTCCGTAATGATAGTATCCAACGCGCTAAGAAGACATAGAGATTCTTCACACTAGTCATAAGAAGTTAGACACATAAATGAACACAATCTCATTCTTAAAAATTGAGAGAGAAATAACCATCCCTTCTCGACATAAATTCGGGTTCGGAGTGATCAAAAGTCTCGACTCTGCCTCACAAGAAAGGGTTTTATGATATTGCTCTCAATAATAAACAGCTCTTTATGGGTCACACATGTGTCCAGGTTGGAATGAAGAGAGAATCCTGCGACACGTTGAATGGTAGGAAGGCAAAACCCTCCGAATGTTTTGAAAACCCACATCTTTTATATATTTTTGAAAACCCATTTTTCTGACGATCTCTATGAAAGGAAATCAACCACTTAACGAAGGTGGGAATATGCTTACTTACCTCGTTATCCGTTCGGCGTGCATCTAGCACCACTCTCACATCATCCATAGAAACGTCTTCGGTCTTCTATCGGTGTCTTCATCTTCGTCTTCGGTCTTCAACTCTTGATGATAACTCTTGAACTTCGTAGAATCTCGACAATATGATTCTTTCCTCAAATTCCTTGTCGCTTGAAACTTCTTTATAGATATTCCTTCTTTCCATTGGCTTTATTGAAAGAATACAAAACTAAAAACGAACTATACAAACCCAAAATTATTTTATTATTATTATTTTTTTTAATCATTTTTTTTTTCTTTTTTTTTTTTCTTTTTTTTTTCTTTCATTTTTTTTTTAATTTTTTTTAACAAGAAATAAAACAAATACAAAATAAAAACGAAATAAAACAATAAAACTAGTAATGAACCTAAAGATTTTCGCTTGTCTCTTTTTTTTTTTTTTTTTTTTTTTTAATTTTTTTTTTTTTTTTTTTTTTTTTTTTTTTTTTTTTTTTTTTTTTTTTTTTTTTTTTTTTTTTTTTGGGACAAGAGAAAAATAAATAAAAATAAACAATAAAAATAAAAATGCAAGTACAAAGGCCGTGGTGTAAGTACTTTACCACTTGATTCTTCACAACTTGTATGCCTTGATATCATAGACTTCTCGAACTCTCATCTTGATAATATTCACTCTTTTTTGTATTGTTGCTTGTAAACCTCAAACGTCTTCAACTTTCCTTCGAATTGTGATGCTCCTCTTGTTGATGATGATGGTGTTTCTATGGACCTGTTGGTGTAGAGAGAGATAAGGTGGATGGTGCTAACTGCGAACAAGATTACAAGTGGTATGTAAGTTAGCAATTCGATGTCACCATCATGGTTGATAAAAAATAGCACTCAAGAGATCAAAATAGTGCTTCTATGGTGGGAAGTTGGACAGCTCACCATTCTGCCCGGAATTTACGTACGGTGACACACACTCTAAAAGCACATATTTAGACAGATTCAAAGAATTGAAGGTTGGTGCCTCACATTATGTAACTTGGGTAGTCTCCACTATAGGGGATCACTACTCTAATACCGAATTCAGTCTGCACCTTATTTGCCACCGGCATGGTTAAATCCAACTTTAACTCTCATACAATTAAGAAACCCGATCATGTTCTCTCATCATCTCTAAGTTCAGTCACTATTATGAGATTCTCGATGTAATCTTAGCGACATGTATACTATGTGACTCTAAACTAACCACAAGTTGGAGTTTTCTTATTCACTAATTTACACAAAAGTTGAAAATTTTACAACGCAAATGCTTAACCACTCCCCCACACTTAAACTTTACATTGTCCTCAATGTAAATTGAATCGTCCAAAGAAAGTCAAGGTGGGAAATCATAAAACAATATGCGACAAGAAAGCATAAAAAAAAAAGAAAAGAAAAATTAAAAGATAAGAGATACAAAACCTATGGGTTGCCTCCCATGTAGCGCTTGGTTTAAAGTCGTCGGCCCGACTATATCCTTGCAAGATTCATTCCCCATATACCAATAACCGGAAAAGTTGGGGATCCTTCCATAGAACCTGTTTTGCAAACACTAGCTTCACACAAATATTAGTAATATAAAGCAAAAGTGAAGCTATGAACCGATAAAAGCTTCCCCCACACTTATTCTTGTCCACACTTGGGAGTGTATAAAGAATATAGAAGTCGGGTACTTCCACGGTTTCTTGTTCCAAAACCTGCATAGTATGAGAATCAAGTATCTCTAATGGAGGATATCGAGAAACAAAGTCATTCAACAATATTCTCGAAGCACATACATTCAAACCAATAAGAGGTAAAGGAGAAGAAACAATAGGCAACGGGTTAGATAAACCTTGCACAATCTCTTGTATCACGGAATCCTCTTCATCCTTGAAAAACTCAAGTGAATTATTCACCTCTTGTATATCATGGTCCTCTATCAAACCTTGCAACCATTCTTCGTCCGTTTCTGCCGTAACCAAAGTATCGACATAAACATCATCATTACAATCATTTGCAAGCTCAATTGGGTCTTCCACAATATTGGTCATAACGGTCTCATTCTCAACATACTCCTTCTTGTAGTAAGGCACATACTCTTTTGCGGATGCAATATTGTCCATAAGGAATTTCTTTAGAACACTCCTTGCATCATCCTCAAGCTCTACCTTTTGAATAGGTTCTTGATCATTATAAAGATCAATGCTCGAGTAAGCTACATTAGTGTCATCATATTCCTTTTCAACTTCACCTTGATCGCAAAAAGACTCCATTGTACACTCCTCGGGGATGTCACCATAAATTGGTTCAAACGATGTATTTTCATAATAATCATCATCACTATCATAGTCAACATAATCTTGTTCGTTGCTGAATTTAGTGTTGCTAATCTCTAACTCATCCTTTTGAATAGGTGAATGATCATTATTACGATCAAGAGTTGAGTTAACTAGACAAATATCAACAAAAGTCCCCAAAGGTTCGCCTTGTTCAACATAATTATTCATTTCCTCCTTGTATTCTTCAATGCCTTGTCTTAAAGTGGAAACACCTATTTGAAGCTCTTGGAGTGATCCATCCAAATTCTGAATATAGTGTTCCATTTGTTTGTAAAGCTCATTCGACAAAGAAAAAGTAAAATTACTTACTTCAGTATTGTTAGGCCAATTATCTTCCCTTTGAATGGGTGGATGATCATAACTACGATCAGAAATTAGGCCAAACATACTATAAGCACATTCGGTCGATGAAACTGGTTCCACGCTGGGTTGTCCACAAACTGACTCCATGCTGGCCATAAATTGTTGCATTTCATCTATCAAACTAGAGGAAAAATTAATAGGAGTACAACTATTCTCCCCTCCTTGTGGTTGCTCACTTACATACCCACCGTAAGAAGGTTGGAATGTATGAGAACAACTAAAAGGGTACGTGGAATATTGACCATAACCAAAGGATTGGTTTTGATTGTATTCCCCATAAGGCTGATAGTTTTCATGTTGTTGAGGTTGAAAGCCGTATTGATTGCTCCAATATGCTCCGTCCATAGAAATTGGTACCTGAAACGAGATTCTCAAAACTCGGTTAAGAACCAAAGAAACCAAAAACAAAAATAAGAAACCAAAAACAATTAACAACCGTTGCCTCCCCGGCAACGGCGCCAAAATTTGATCGTTGTCGTAGGCGTCAAAAATAAATTACACTTTCTTACTACTCAAAATATATAATGAAGCAAGGGCAAGAAAGGATCGTTCCCACAGAGAGGTCTTGGTTGTCAATATGTTATGGTTTCCTATATAAAACACCGGGGGATTGCTGATTTTTATATACTAAAATAAAATAAAAGCAAAACAAATAAAAGTAAACACGCAAATCAAGGATGTGAAATATTGGATAAAGGTTTCATCTTCAATTGTAAACAAGTTTATGAATATGTGAATAGAATTCGTATTTAATCTCGCTATCATCAAAAGCCATAGAATACCTTATTGCAAGAATACTCCGTAATTTCCTAAGTCATCAACACACACATTAGGGCTGCGTATGTGAATTCTACCTAAAGAATAACCTAACGCCTTGCGCTAATCAAGTTCAATTCCTAGGAGCATTAAGTTTCAGAAATAGGCTAATCAATGCAATTGAAATACATTGCGCAAACAATTCGAACAAAGGTCAATTTCTACATATGACTTCAAGGATGTATCACTACAACCTAGAATCATATCATGCTACTAGTATTCAAGGTTATCGCTTGATGAAAAACCCTAAAATAGCTATAGATATGGATGTGAGTTCAATCAATTCTAGACTTAACTAAACAAACATTCAATCATATTGCAATACATCAATCATGCATTTATTATAACCCGTTGAAATCAAACGATAATATTGAGAGAAAACTAATTCATAAAAATCATAACTTGGTTGCAAAATCCAACTACATCTTCAACCAATAATAAAAACTTAGTTACTTGTGTTTTTGGAAATCATCATAGAAAGCAAAGAAGAAAACTATCATGTGAAACCCTAGACAACAAGTAGAAGTCTCCCTCCTGGAGATATTAGGTTTAGAGAAAAGATTTTCTATTTATATGCTTCTCCCCAAAAGGATACTCTTTCCAAGTTTAGGTTTTCTCAAAATCCATCTCCAAGTGGTCCACCAAGCCCATGTGTGAGAAAAACCCATGTAAAATTATGTCCAAAAATCGTCGCCGGAAAACTGGGATTATGGCCGGAAATCGGCCGGAAAGGTCGCCGGAAAGTGTCTCAGGTGACCGGCAAAGTCTGCCCGGTCACCGCTCAACGGGTCAAATCGGTCAGGTGGGTCAAATGAGTCGACTCGGTCAAAGTAACGAGTCGGAACCGAGTTATATGAATCAGAGGCTGAGTGAGTTGAGTCAAAGTCTAACTCAGCCTGACTGGTTTTGGCCAAAGCCATTTTGCAGGCCATCTTGCCAGGCCAACCCACTGATGCACCCTCATTGTCTTCATTACTTCACTGCTAGCCATCATGGCCCTGGCTGCCAATTGCATCACTATTTCAATTCCTTCTCCCTGCAACAACATTTCTCAGACAACCACTTTATTACCACCAAGCCATGACATTAACACCGTCTGCATCTCCTCACCCCAGTTGCTTTGCAGCCATCCCCAGCTCCGTGCCTTCAATGCATTGCAGCACATTGTCTACCTGCAGCTTCATTCGACTGCAACAAACCACCAACAGCACTAGTTCTCAGCTGCGACTGCAATATCACCAACATCGACTCCACTGCAATCCCTTTCTCACATATCATCATCAGCACTTGCATTGAAGTTCAGCTTGCACTTCAACTCCACATGAACCATGAACTGCAACAGCACAGCTCAACCTCCATCTCAATCTCCTCAAATGCTAGCCACTAGCTATTGCTGCAACAACAGCACACCAAGCCATTAGATCATCACCTTTGCTCTAGACCTCATCCTTCTCAGCTACTCAGCACCGGTTCAAGCACCATTGCCTCTGCAACTCAACATTCCATTTCTGACAGCAAACAGCTCAACCTCTCAGCTGAGTAGCATCAACTACCAAACTCCGCAGCATCAACAACCCATTGCCACCAATTACAGCTCCAATCTGTCAATGACCTGCATGACACTTTCAGCTCCCAACTCTGCCTTACTGCCTGTACCAACCTCCAGAATCAGTTAAACATTGCTGCAATAGCAATACGCAAGCCTTCAAGTTCAACCTCTTTCCATTTCAGGTTCTCTCTTCACCTCAGAGCCACCTGAGCTGCAAGCTCTGGCTTACATCTTCTACAGACCCATTCCTGTAACTTCAGCTTCTTCACCTGTAATACCACTATCTTATTGATTCAACCATTCAATCCCAGTTCAAAGAGCCAATTTCCTGTGTCAGCTCAACCACAATACTGAATCTGAAACTCGAACCATTCTCTGAATTCCCTGTAAAACAATTCCATCTTCTTGTTCAGCATCATTTACACCTTGTACATCTCCACCAGCTCAATGGCAAAAGAAACCACCTAACTCCCGTGCAATTCACTCAACTTTGATTTCACCCACAAACCCATCCAACCTCAGGATCTAACCTGTGAGTCAAGAACCAAACCCAGATCAAATCCAACCAATAATCCACCGCAATGAACCCATTTCTTCCTTAATCACCAAACCCATTCTATCATCACAGAGAATCGAGCAAACACCATTTCCATCGAACTCTTGCCTGAACTGAACCCTAACTTCATCAGATCCCTTTCTTTCTTCACCAAAATCACCAGCAAAATCATCTCCTCAATCACTTCGATTACAGAACACAACTCCTTATAAGAATTTGAATCATACCCTTGCTGTTTCTTCTATTCAGATTCATATAAACCAAATCTTCTCCCCGTTGTTCTCCAATTCGACAACCACAGATTCATCCCTCGCTTCTGAGTTCCCAATATCAATCTAACCCACTAAATATCTTCTATGGTTCATGAATCCTCTCTTTTTCTCGATGATTTCCTCCAGCATCACTTAGCTGCAGCCATTTTTCTCTCGTTTCTGAACTTAGGTGAATGTCTTAATGAAGACCATTCTCGGTTTCAGGATGGAGTAATAGATGATAAGATCTAATCATGGCACCCGTAAATAGGATAAGGGCTGCCCAGCTAATTTGTGGCTTGTCGGTTTGGAGAACCGAATGCTTATTTGCTTCCTTGCTCAATTGTCGATTCATGATCTCGATGGTTCATTCTTGCGCAACCTAAATGACTCCAACTATATAGCTCGCTGCGAATTAGTCTTTTTGCCGTTTTCGCTCCAAATGAATGATTTCTCCTTCTTTTCCTCCGTGCGACTCCAGAGTACCTAATAACTCAAAAACACACGTAAAGTACATAATTCACAAGAAAAATAGCAAAGAAAGCGTAACTACTAGATAGTAAATTAGGTGTTTTAGACACCTATCAATGGGTTTTCAAAAATGAATAAAAGATGTGGGTTTTCAAAACATTTCGGAGGGTTTTTCCTTCCTACCATTCAACGTGTCGCATGATTCTCTCTTAATTCCTACCTGGACACATGTGTGACCCATAAAAAAAGTTGTTTATTATTGAGAGCAACTTCATAAAACCCTTTACGGTGAGGCGAGTCGAGACTTTTGATCACTTCGAACCCGAATTTCTTTCGAGAATGGATGGTTATTTCTCTCTCAACTTTTAAGGATGAGATTGTGTTCATTTATGTGTCTAACTTCTTATGACTAGTGTGCAGAATCTCTATGTCTTCTTAGCGCGTTGGATGCTATCATTTCGGAGAACTAGTAATTTGGAAAATCAGGTTTTGTGGGTATATCTTTAGTAAACCCTCACGAGACTATAACTCGTCCACTAGGGACACCTAGGGGTTCAAAGGCTTGTTATTTATGCTAAGAGTAACTGTATCCTCGACGACACGGAGTTGTATGTATGTTTTAGAATAAGATTTGTTTGATTTGCTCGAGGACTAGCAAAGTCTAAGTGTGGGGAATTTGATAGGAGTCTAAAACACCTAATTTTATATCTAGTATTTATGCTTTGTTTGTTATTGTCGTGTAAATTATGTATCTTATGTTTGCTTTTGAGTCGATTAGGTATTTTGGAGCGAAAGAAGGAAAAACCATCCATTAGGAGCGTAAAGGGCGAAAAGTCAATTCACAGGGGAGCAGGCTAAGTTGCACAAAAAGGAGGTGAAGATTGAAAAGAAGAATTAGGCTATCGGTTGTCTGGAACTGACGAGCTAAACAAGTGGAGGTGGCCCTTATCAAAATTCATGGGTGCCAATAGCCATCCCAGTTCTATAGTCTAGGAACTAGATCGAGGGTCATTTAGCCCTTTGTTTTCTCAATAACACCAAGACCACTACCCTATACCTGCTGCTGCCGGCGAGCCAAGGGGTAGAACTTTGAAGTCTAGGGTTCAGCCAGGTCCAGATCGAGAGAAGATTTGAGTTTGGGTTTTGAGCAGAGATTCAGACAAGAGGAAATTGAGGCGACGCTGTCTGAGATCGAGGAAGTTGTTCGCTGTGAATTTGGTCGTTATAGCAGTGGTAGAGAAGAATAAGAATCGATGATTTGAAGATTGGGTTCGCTGTGATAGATAATGATAAAGAGAAGAATTAGAAGTTAGGGGTGATTGAGAAGTCTGCTGATGAATCAAGAGAAAGCTGAGAAGAACTGTGAATTCGGATGATTGAAGAAATCCAGACCCAAGGAATCATTAAAGAAGGAGACGATTGATGTCGATCTGAGAAGAAGAACGAAGAATGGAGAGAATTTGGTGGTGTTTGAGACCAGAAACAGGGAGGAAATTGAGATGTTGAAGTTGCGTATTTTGTTGGGAATATGGATTAATCAATGGCTCAGTTTTATGAGGAGATTATAGCTCAAGTTTACAGGCAGATTATGGATCAAATTCTGGGAATAAATCACACGAGATTGCAGTCGATTCAGCCATGGGTTTCATGGGTTTCATGGAGGTCAGATCGAGTCCGTCATCAGCTCAACTAGCCGCTGCGAGAAATATGTGACAACCACAGCCAAGGATCGGTCTGAAGCTGTTAATTAAACGAGTTCTGGTAGTTTTGAGCTCGAATTTGGGGCTGAGAATGAGTTTTTTAGTAGCTGAGTTCATATGGGTTTTGTTGGTTTGAATGGAGGAGATACGGGTTCGATTTGAAGCTGGTTTTTATGGGTTTCTCTCCTGCCATCCAGTCACAGGAAATGTTGCTGCTACAATGACACTAGTGGATTGCTTTACAGGGGTATGAGCTGAAATGGTTTAATGTATTTTGTGAAAATATTTCAGGTTCGGAGAGATGTGGTTGCAGCTGTTGATGATGGTGGTAATGAGATGCTATTGCAGCTAAGATGGTGTGCAGCTGCAATTCAGTGGGGGTTGCAAAGGATTGCAAGAGCATGTACTGATGAGTATGCAATGGAGCTGCTGGTGCTTGATGTGAATGTTGTTAAGTTGAAGTGGCAGGTTCAAAGAGTAGCAGGAACTGAAGCAGAGTGATAATACTTCTATTAGCGAAATTATTGCAAGGTCACAGGAATGAGTTGCAGCCAATGGAATTGGAAGATGGTTATAGAGATTATTGGTGCAGGTCATGGCAAGACGAGTTAGTCACTATGGCTGTATGAATGAGAGCTGATGGGTTTGCTGATGATTTGTGAGATTTCAGGATATGGTGTTTGGTGAAGTAATGGGTTTGATTTGTTATTACAGTTAAGCTACAGGGAGTTAAATGTATGTTACCATGAAACTAAGGAAGAACAACGATTTGATCAAGACTGATGAGTTGCTGCCTTTGATTTGGAGATAGATGGACTGGATAGAGAGAAGCTTGGAATGGGGTTGTTTTGCTGGTATTTGAGAGCTTAAATGGGAGACAGAGATGAACCAAGTTGGTGTTGTAATGTTGATGGAACTGAAGGCCGTACTGATGTTATGAGCTCGAGTTTGCTGAGAGGTTTTGCTATGCTGCAGTGAGAATTTAAATGGGCATTGCAGGTTGAATGAAAGAATATTAGATGTATGTTAGGACAGGTTCATTACAGGTGTAGCTGGTTAAGCCATGGAGTTTGTTAGCTGTTTGAGAAGCTCTGAATTGCTTGAGTTTGTCAAAAATTGGAGATGGCTCGTTGATGTTACAGGTGGTTATAGAGTTCAGCTGGTGCTGATGTTGGTGTTTCCCGTGTGCAGCTGCAATTCAATGGGAGATTCCAGAGCATGAGGTTGTTACGGAGAAGCTCGAGGTGGAATGGTTGGTCTGAGATGCAATGGCACTGCGATGCAGGTGTCGAATCTGTGTTGGTCCAGGCTTGTGTGGCTGTTGAATGTGAGCATGTTCATTGAACTGGATCAAGGCTTGGTTCTGCAGTGATGCAAAGAATGGAGATGGTATGTTGGATGCTTTGTGATATCGAGGGAATGGAAGAATAAGATGGAACTGGTGAAGTCAATGCAACATGCGGGGGGACTTGAACTATTAAGTGTTGGTGGTATTTGCACTATACTAGAACTGATGCTTTGCTTGAAGTGGGAAGTGATGCAGCTGCAGTTGAATGAGCGGATGGCCGGGAATGTCTGAAATAGCCAGGACTTGGTCAGTATCCGATTCAGGAGAGTTAACTCAGTGATCCATCCGATTCACCTGACCAAGTTTGATCCAGAGAAGGATTGGGCTCTGATATGTGGGCTTGGCTTTTATGGGCTCCTTTCTCACAGAAGCAACAGTGAGCCTATGCGGTTGATTTATAATTTGGCAGAGAAAGTATAAAAGGGAGATATATCTATCTCTATGAGGAGAATATCTTTTGCCTCTACTTTTGTTCTAGGGTTTAGAAACATGATAGGTTTTCTCTTCCTTCTTGTTATGAACTCCATGAATATGAGTACCTAGTTTTATTATTGGTTATGGAATAAGTTGGATTTCCAAATATGGGTTCTAATATGATAAATTAGTTTTGTCTCCATATTATCGATTATGATTTACTACTTATATTGTTACATGATTTGAATGCTTGTTTGATCGAGTCGCGAATCGATTGAGTTTGTTTTCATCTCTATTGCTAGATTAGGATTTATTATACACAAAAGTGATAGATTCCTGATTACAAGTAGCATAATTGTGATTATTGCTTGTAGTGATACATCCTAGTAGTCACATGTGAGTCATAACCTTTGTTAAATCGGATTAGTGCTTTTACACATTCGATTGCTTTGATTGGCCTGATTTCATAGAACCTAATGCATCTAGGGAATTAAACTTGATTAGTGCTTTTACACGTTAGGTTGTTCTTTTAGATAGAATTCATATTCGCATCTTTTAATGTGTTTGTTGATGACAAGAGGAGATTAGCGGGATATTCTTGCGATCAAGGTATTCTAGGGCCTTTGATAAAAGTTGAGATTAAAATATCAATTCTAGTTATTGTGTTGAAAACATGTTTGTGAATGAAGATGAAATCCGTGACCAATACTTTCTCATCCTTGATTTGATTTGTTTACCTTTATTGTTTGCTTTTATTTAGTTTATTATATAAAAATCACAAAATCCCCCATTGTTATTTTGATAGCAAACCTAAACAACTTGACAACTCTTGACCAATTCTTAGACGTTGAAAAACGATCCTTTGTTGCGCTTGCTTCATAATATATTTTTTAGTAGTAAGAAAGTGTAAATTATTTTCACCAATGACGCACTACGACATCCATACAAACATCTTGTCCATTTTCCCAATTGAGCACAAGAATTCCCCGATTCTCCTTGCATCATCCGTCGAAAACCGAGAGACTTCCTTACGCTGAGTGCACAATTAGCTTTGTAACAAATGTTTACGAACAATATCATGACGAAACTTAGGGCCTCTTGCTCAATGAAGTGCGTGATCCCCAAACATGTCCATGGATTTGTTACAACTTGAGCACAAACTATTCTCAGCCAAATGATCGTCGCAAGCACACTGAACCAATGGTTCAAGACACTATGTTCGTTTGCAAATCTGCCCCATTGTTATTTATAGGAACCAAACAACTTGACAACTGATCGTAGGAGATCCTTTGCCGCAGTAAAGTGTAAATTATTTTTTAGCGCTTTACTCGTTTATCTTTGCCAGGCTGATTGAAGCTTTGCAAACCATTTTTGCTCAATGGTCTTACTACCCAGTTTTGCTCATTCTTACTTGTTTGAAGACAGGTTTTTGTAGCCATCGCAGACTAAGTCCAACGCAACTACCACAGTTCAATTTTACATCGGGAGTTATCACTCACTCACAACACCACTCCACTCAAGCATCACGCTTGGTTCTGAGAAAGGATTCGGCCTTCCCGGTCCCGATTTTGCATACAACAATGGTTTATACTCAACTGTTTCCCGCCAATCTCCCAGTCACAATAGCCTCACTTGGGGGCGACTTGATTACGATTTCCACAATCAACGAAGGCAGTTTTCTTTTCGCTTCAACAACAGAAATTTACTCTTGGGGGCGTCTTGACTTCTGCAAACAACAAGAGAAGGTTGCCTCAACATCAATAATCCACACTTGGGGGCGAGTTTTGTCATTGACTAAGGAAAACGAAAATTTCTTAACCCCCAACAAGTTGGAGGTTAAGAGGGGGCGATATTTGTACCATGAGTAAAAATACCACATATTGGGCCAGAACGTTGCCCAAACCACTGTTCAGCTGTCATCCAAGCCCGCTAACCAGTCAACCGAAGCAGCCCACCAGCCTGCCCAGTATTTCATAAAGTCAACAATCGGTCAGCGGTCAAAGTCCACGCCCGGTCAACGGTCATGGTAAATGGTCAAAGTCAATTCTCGGTCAATGGTCAAAGTCAACGCTCAGTCAATGGTCAAAGTCAACAACCGGCCAATGGTCAAAATCAACCATCAGTCAATTTCAAGAGCGTGTTGCCGATAGTGCTGCCATGCAGTTTCCACTCATGTGGCCAATGGTGCTGCCATACAGTTTCCACTCTTGTTGCCAGCGATGTTGCCAACCAATTCCCAGCTAAGTACCTTATTTCACTGCCAGCCAGTCTCTACCCGTGCGGTAATCCAGTCTTCGGCGATCCATCCATATCAAGCTACCATTATGCCTGTCAAACATTAGTCCAGTTTGCCAGCATACATAATTTATCATGGAAGCATGAATGAACAGTTTCATGCAGAATTGAAGATGGAGGCATAAATGTGCAGTTTCATGCAGAAATCATCATGGAGGCATGCAGTATTGATTCCAGCAGTTTCATGTAGAAATCATGATGGAGGCATGAATGAGAATTAATGCCATTTAATTTTATATTGATATTAAACTGTATAAATAGGGAGGATCAGAAATCATTTGAGGGTAACCAATAGGAGGGAGGAATAGTGTAATAAAAATATCAATGAAAAATTACTCCCCAAGGGGATTCACCCGTGGATGTAGGCAACCGCGCCGAACCACGTAAAACCTGTGTCAATTTCTTTTATCTTCAATTCGTCTCCTAACCCTAAAAACACCCCAAATCTTCCATTCATCGTGTTTCGTTCCCAAGAGTAATTTTGGGTACAAACACTGGCCTCTCCTAAGTCTTTCATACTAAAGTGATTGGAAAGCCATAGCTTTACTGATGGTATCGTTTCCAATGAGTAATATATCATCTACATACAAAACTAAAAACATTACCATGTTTCCTTGAGTTTTCTTGTTAACACACGGTTCATCAAGATTTTGCTCAAAACCCTATAGATTTAATAGCGTCATCAAATCTAATATTCCAGCTTCGAGATGCTTGCTTAAGTCCATAAATAGACTTATGCAACTTGCATACTTTATGCTCCTGGCCTTTAATTACATATCCCTCTGGTTGGATCATGTAAATGTCCTCTTCAAGATTGCCATTCAGAAAGGAAGTCTTGACGTACATCTGCCAAATCTTATAGTCAAAATGAGCTGCAGTGGACAAGAGTATTCTAATGGACTTAAGCATTGCTATTGGCGAAAAAGTATCCTCGTAATCGATTCCCTCTTTCTGAGTGTACCCTTTCGCCACCATCCTAGCTTTATAGGTTTCAACCTTACCACCTGGACCTCTTTTCTTCTTGTAAATTCACTTACACCCAACTGGTTTAATATTGGGGGGGTGGATCTACAATACTCCAGACTCCATTAGAATCCATGGATTCTATTTCAGTATCCATACCGGACAACCATTTTCTCGATTCAGGGTCATTTATTGCGTCGTTGTAACTATTTGAATTCTACTATCTCCTATATTGATACATAAGTCGTGTTAAGATATAGTTTTCTCTATACACATTTGAGATTTCGAGCTGAGTATATCTCGCTTATATATTTCTCGAAATATGTGTTGGTAAGCTTTCGCTTCGACCAAGTCCATCTTATATTATGAGAAAATTACCAAGTAGAATCTTACATGGTTTGTATGATACAATCATTTGAAGTAGGCTTGGAATGTTTCGATAATGATTATTTCAATATCTTGAAAATTGCTTTGATGCTAAGAGTGTGTGAAAACGGCTATTGTCATTATAGAAGAATGTTTCAATGATTGAAATAAAGAGTTGAGAATGTAACCATGTTTGGATATAATCATATATAGTGTGTTCGCACATTAGTGTATAAATCCATAAACCGGAAGCCAAGTGTATGCATATGTGTGTATACTAAATTGGCGAAAGAGACAGATTAAGTATGCGTACAGTACGCATACTGGCGGAAGTTTTCGAACGAATTTTTTTTGTTGAGTTTGGAAACTAAACAACCTCAAAGTCGGTTGCTTAAGTACGCATACCACACACATACTTAAGCTGGTTACATTGTCAAATCAGTCAGTTCATGGACTTAAACATTTAAACAATAAGGAATGCAATCTTTGCAAACCGTGGCTATAATGTTCATGATTGATTCAAGTGAATCAAACCGATTTGGTTTCAATTTTGTTTTCTATAGCAATTGAAATACTCTTTAACTAGTTTCATTTGAGTCATTTGAACTAGTTATGGTTGAGATGAATAAGGCTGATATGAGAGTAATCATATGGCTAACCTCGGTTAACTATTTGTGAACCAACATGGTGTACACGTTTAGGTTACATAATCCTAAATGAGGGTACATTTCATTTGTGTGTAACAAGCTAAGTTCGATCTAACGGTTAAAAGATATTAGCTTGGTTGAATCATGTTTTTCATCTAACGGTGAATATTGAATGCTTTGTTACCAAGGTAACTTGGATTGCAAACCCTGATTTGAAAACTATATAAAGGAGAACTCTAGCAAGCTGGGAAACCTAATCCCCACACCTCCTGTGTGCTACTAGTTGCATAACTAGAGTCGATTCTCCTTTAACCTTAGGTTTCTTCTCGACACCATGTAGGTTAACGACTTGAAGACTTCATTGGGATTGTGAAGCCAGACCCAACTATTATCTTTGTAGTTGCGTGATCTGATCTTGTTGTTTCTATCAATTGAAATAATTGGCTCGAGATTTTATATCTCGGATAGGCAAGATAGGAAAGTAATCACAAACACGTCATCTCATCGTTTGTGATTCCACAATATATTCTTTCGCTAGTCGATTAAGATTATTGTGAGGTGATTGATAATTCTAGGTTGTTCTTCAGGAATATAAATCCGGGTTATCAATTGGTTCCTGTTCACCTTGATTTATCAAAAGACGGAACAAAAACTCTTCATTATTTCTGTGCGAGACAGATTTATTCAATCCTATAGACTTTTCTGTGTGAGACAGATTTGTCTATCAAGTCTTCGACTTTGGGTCGTAGCAACTCTTGGTTGTGGTTGAGATCAACTAAGGGAATCAAGTGCATAGTATCCTGTTGGGATCAGAGACATAAGGAGCGCAACTGTACCTTGAATCAGTGTGAGATTGATTAGGGTTCAACTACAGTCCAGTCCCAAGTTAATTGGTAGTAGGCTAGAGTCTGTGGCGGCTTAATACAGTGTGGTGTTCAATCTGGGCTAGGTCCCGGGGTTTTTCTGCATTTGCGGTTTCCTCGTTAACAAAAATTCTGGTGTCTGTGTTATTTCTTTTCCACATTATATTTTGTTATATAATTGAAATATCACAGGTTGTGCGTTAAGATCAATCAATCATAATATCCAACCTTTGGTTGTTGATTTACATTGGTTGACACTTGAATATTGGTCTTTGGTGCCGTTCAAGTTACTCCTCTTATTCAACCGGGCTCGCAGATTTCTATTTTCTGATTGCGGATTGAATTAAGAGTTATAGATACTAAACTCTATGATATACTATACTCTAGATTGAGTCTGGCTGTCTAGTTGATTCCCTAGAAAGTGTATTGGAGTAAGTCCTCTCAGATTGCCAAACGAATTGTTGGGTGTGGTTATTAGACCCCCACATTTTCACATCTTATATGACATCTTACCATAAAATAGCGTAATTATGCCTTTATTAATGGAGTAAATTAGGAGAAACTGCCGCCCATGAAAAACGCCCCAAAAAAACGCTATGATTACTTGCTTGACCGAACATAAGTGAAATTAGTTACACTATTAATTTTTCTAATAAATATTAATTTGTGAAGGTTAATTTTGTCTCATAAAAAATATGGAAACCTAAATTCAATCTAAAACTCGTAATCTCAACCACACATCTTGTGTTTCGGGCTACAAATATATACAAACTTAATGATGGGTTTTTAAAAGAAAGAGGAACCAAACATGAGTTCCTCAGAAATTTCCACTTTCTAAAACAGTCAATAGAGAGTCGAAAGTCAGTACTAGGATCTGTTTTTTATTACCATAAGAAAAAACACATAAGAAGTTTACGTATGCTCAGAAGAATTACCTATATCCTTAAATGTTTTCTATGTTTTCTTTAGGTTGTGGAATCTGCACACCGAAGAAGGACAAGCATTGGAACAGTCTAGTTGAAAATGCTCGAGATCTTTGATTAAACAAACGGAAGAAATCCATGGTAACACAGGAGATGTTTAACGTACCGGGAGAATTCTTATGCAATGCCTGCCTCGGTGTACTGGCGAGCCACTTTTAAAGACCAACAGTTCTACGACTACCGTGATAAAAACATTGCCCAATTGAAATCGGTTCGTCGGAGAATTATTCATTAAAGATGCATGTACCTTGTTGTTAATCTCTCTATCCTCTGTCTCGTAAAAACAATGCAAAACTCCAGTCTATGAAACAAGTGACAATTTATTTTTATTTTTTGTGGCAAATTAATTGTTTCAGGCTCATTGCGTGATATTATCCATATTTGTGGGAATCGTTGCAAATAGGGAAATAGAGGCGTATCACAAGGCATGGGCTTTAACAAGGAAACAATATAAACGTTTAGGTACAACATTTTCTTCGTTTCTATTGGACTTAATTCGCCGCTATATGCATGTTAAACCGATATCTAGAACAATCGTATATACATACATGACTTCAACCCTGAATCCAGATATTCACACACACAAAAAGTATAAAAGCCTCTTTGGATAGGAAAACATAAGCTACTTTTCGACTTCTATAAGTTTGAAAAGTCGAAAGTTAGGGTGGGAAGGCTATCATAGATCGACTTTTAAAAGTTGAAAAGTATCTTTTTTTTTTAGCCGAGATTTTTGGCTTTTGACTTCTTAGAGAAGATGCTTCTCCTCGTTCGTCGCGCCCATCTATTTTTCCTCCTTCCTTCTCCTTCTCTCCTCGGTAATAACTTCCACTCCAACTACAAAAAATTCAGTTCTTACTCTGAGAATATAACATGAGATTTTTCAATTCCTCTTTTTGCCTTCTCTGTACAGTTGTGATCTCCGTAAGTTGTCTCAATTTTTTGTTGAATTTTCTATGATGAAATTTGATATTTTTTTGTTGAATTTGATAGTGGGTTTGTGTTTTTTGTTTAAAAGATTCGATCATTAATTCTCATCTAATTCTTGAAACCCACATTCAGAATAAACACAATTTCTCCTTCCACTCTAGTTTTGATGTCTGCAACATTGTTTTGATTTTCAATTTTTTGGTTTTAAGGGCTAAAGAAGGGATTACTGTGGTTGTTGTTTCATTATTGTTTGTATTGCTCATGAAATCAGTCCACCATCTTATTTGAACAATCAATTTGTTGTTTGCAGTGATTGAGGTGAAAAATCTAATTGTGTGTCTGATTCCGTGCTTTTGCAGGTTCATGATTTCTTGGTAAAACCCATTTCTTTAAATGTAAAAAACATCAATCTTTCAAACAATTTCTGTGAGATTTTGTTGTTGGTGTTGGCCGCCAAAGGTTAGATGTGACTCCATCTCAGGTCCTTGTAACTGATCGAGATTTGGGTGATATCAACGTTAGAATGAGGCTATCCTTACCAGGAAGGCTCCTTATCAGGTGTAGCGCTCTTGAAATTTTCCTTTTACTTATGTATTTTGATGCTCAATTATATTTTTTATGGCCACAAAACTAGTTATGTAGACAGTTTACTTTGTTTTGTCAATGTTGAGTACACATGCTAATTTAGTTGATAATTGAGCAGATTGTACATGTATACTGATAAGACCATGTTTTATGGAACATGTCAACGGTGTTGACCCGGTGCGTCACTCAGACATATTTGGCATATATGATCCTTTATACGGGTCAAGTCTCTCAAGATTGTGGAAACCACCCTGGCTAGCAAGTGAAGGGCGCGGCGAAAGCACACAAGCCCAATGGAGACACAAGGCATTGGATAAGCACAAATTTATTATTAGAGATAATATATTTATTTAGGTATTTTATTATATTTTAAGTATTTAATTATTTTATTTAGAGTTTATATTTGTTTAGAATACTATTTTAGGAGTAGTATTGTTTTCTTAATTTCCAAGTAATGTAGTCTATAAATAGGCCTTATCAGTTGATTAATAAGAACAAGAAAATTATTAAGCAAATTGCTACCCTTTGGTTTATTGATTTCTTTGAATCATGGCCTTTTGAGCTTGAGCTGCTGGCCGTTGGTTAAGAAACAAATCGTTTCTTATCAATTGGTATCAGAGCAAGTTCGCTCCTATCCCACTTCCGCGACTACATCATCACCATTCCCGCCTCCACTGTCGCTTCAATTCATCGTCATTCATCAACCATATCCGTCATTAAAAAAAACCCTAAAAAAGAAGAAGAAGCTGTTACAGTCTAAGTTGCTCTTCGAAGGAAGGTACGGAAAGGTTTACCAACACCGATACGGTTACACGGCTGGTATTGGGAGAACCCACCAACCTCCATTAAAGTTACAAGGCTGTAGGGATACTTGGTCCGAAAAATAAGGTCAGTGAATATATTTTCGTTGGGAAAATTTCTTATTGTTCTTATTGAAAGTTGTTTAGTTGTCCCACGACTCCACATTACGCCTATCAAAACCCCAGGACACAGTAGACTAAACGCCCTCCAAACCATACTGGACAATATCATAAAGTCCAACCGTAAAGCCCAGCCCATTAGTTCATAATCTTAAATCAATTACCTACGAGCCCAGTTGTTATCTCAACAGTTGCATCATAGGCCATTACACGTTGGTAACTATACACAGAGGCGGCCAGTTACATTTTCATCTGGTATGTACCCACACGCAAGTACAAATAAATTGTTATGTCAGCAATTTGATGGCAGAGATCCCCAAGGTTGGTTATTTCAAGCACAATTAATTTTTGAGTTCCGTAAAATTCCACCGGAAGACTTTGTAAAAGTAGCTACTGATCACCTTATCGGTAGTCCATTCAAATGGTACAAGTGGATGAAAGATTATATTTCAGGCTCTTGGAAGAATTTTTGTTTTGCTTTATTAAAGCGCTTCGGAAGTGATGATCCATCTCTTGTGTCAGCTAACTTGCAGAAAAAATTTAGACGACAATCGTGCTTATTGGAGATCCGCATTCCAAGATTTTAAGGAGCGTCAAAGAGCTAAAATTGTTAAACCACATGCAACTATATATGATTGTTCCATCATTGAAACTTCAAAATCCAGTGAGCCGATTAAAATTTCAGATACGGTCAATTTTCCTCTGGAAGTTGTCGAAAAAGAAAACCAGGTTATGGGTGCGCCAGAAGCGGGCCTTGGGGGCAAGGTCCTATTTAAGGAGGGTGGAATGATAAGACCACGTGTGGAGCCAGTATCAATATATATAGTGGACTTTGAGGGCAAAGTCCCATTTAAGGAGGGTGGAATGATAAGACCATGTTTTATGGAACATGTCAACGGTGTTGACCCGGTGCGTCACTCAGACATATTTGGCATATATGATCCTTTATACGGGTCAAGTCTCTCAAGATTGTGGAAACCACCCTGGCTAGCAAGTGAAGGGCGCAGCGAGCACACAAGCCCAATGGAGGCACAAGGCATTGGATAAGCACAAATTTATTATTAGAGATAATATATTTATTTAGGTATTTTATTATATTTTAAGTATTTAATTATTTTATTTAGAGTTTATATTTGTTTAGAATACTATTTTAGGAGTAGTATTGTTTTCTTAATTTCAAGTAATGTAGTCTATAAATAGGCCTTATCAGTTGATTAATAAGAACAAGAAAATTATTAAGCAAATTGCTACCCTTTGGTTTATTGATTTCTTTGAATCATGACCTTTTGAGCTAGAGCTGCTGGCCGTTGGTTAAGAAACAAATCGTTTCTTATCATATACTTTCTTGTTCGATATACATCGGAAAAACTCACAACTATATACATAATCCAAATTTGTGGTCATGATTTTGAACCTACCTACATGATGATTCTGGTACTTTTATTTTATCATCGTCATTTTTTCAACACCCACTGTTTCAGGACTCTTCTGTTACATTTGGGGATAATAAAAGTTTAGCTGGCTTTAGAACTAAAAGCCCACATTCTTATTCTGTTGAGTGTTGTAGCTGGATTATATGAGGGCCATATATTATTTCAATGCCTAGAAATGTTGTTAATGTTGATCTGTAATGTACCCGTGCGGTTATCGAACAGGCCAATTTTCTCGTTGGCCCCCGCTTATGTGTAGTATATGTCTTACATTAGGATGTATATTTGGTAGTTGAAGTTAGGAAGAGGGAGTTTTATCATGAAAGGAATCTTCTTACGAAATTTTGCGGTGATCCAAGTTATTTCTTGTGATACATGTGTAATTGAGTAATGTACAATACATTTTAATAACACTAATGTAATGAATTTTCAGTGGGAGATCATGAATCATGATGCCCATCCATTACGAGTCTTAACATTTCAAGCATATTGTTTTTTTCTGATCACCATTAACATTTGCAATATTACCTTAGAAACTATCACCACCACATTTATTCTTTATGACTCACATAAATGATCATTGTAGACACCATAATGTAAAGAAATGTGAATAAAAAAGATAGCGACTATCAGTTTAGTCGTAGTAGCTTTGTAAACCTGCCAAGCATATGTATACGTCAACCCTTCAAGTGATACTTTAGATGCGACATTTTGCTGCCCTTAATGGTTATGATTAGGTAGCGATGGAAAGTAATTAGTTCCTAGTTTTGGTTTTGCCATTTCTTTAAATCGTGTTTTATTTTACTTACTGTATTAAACTGTAACATAGAGGACTAACGGTATTGTGCTTTGGTATAGATCAATCTCGAAAACCGAAAGGCATTCCCAAAAATTGTCAAAGAAGCAAGAAACGTTCACTTCCAATGGATCAATTAATAGAGCATCATGCTAAAGACAGGGAAATGGACTTCCGTAGTAGTTCTAGAGGAGAAGCTATCTTATGGATATCTTGGTTTTGTGACCTAAATCCCAACAGAAGTTAGCTGCAGGGCACTTGGATTTAGAGTGGTAATCGGACTAATTTAAGCCGCAAAATCTTCGATTTGCTCTTTTTTTTTTTTTTTTTTTTTTGATGTTTCCATCTTCAACTGTTGGTGCCAAATTATATAATATATGATGAGAGTCACGATCAGGTGCGATAGTGCATTTATTTTTTGTAGCAATTCCTTTGGTTGAAGAACTTATTTATTGACTTCTAGCTTTTGTGTTGCCAACTTACTTATTTACCTTTTAACTTATAAGTTGGTAGTTCCCAAACTAACTTATTTGCTTTTTAACTTCTCAGAAATACTTCTTGCTTCTGCTTTTGTATCCAAACAGGCTAATATTCCGGTAACTCCCTTTAGTGATCATGTTCTTTTCTTCGGCTAATAAATTTGGGCACATGGTAACCAAGAAACCTGCACATAATAATTCGTCTCACTCAATAAATTGTTTGAACTAATTTATTTTTATACAATATTTGTTCTTTCAAAGCAAAAGAAAATAGGAAGTTTTCCCAATGTTGCTTTTTGAACACTACCTCTCATATGCCATTGTTGATAATAAGCCATCCGCACCTGCTCGGTATGAGTTGGTGAGAAATTAATTGCTCCTTAATAGTCATGCACATATCTAGTAAGTAGTAATTAAGACCAAATTAACCATCTCTTCGTCGATCATCACTAGTAAAATTAATTGTGGCAAGACCAAACCATCTCTTCTTCTTCGTCCATCACTAGTAGCTCTTCCTCCCTCCTTCTAAGCTCTCTGAAGGCAAAGTGATCTGTTTAATTCAATTTCAAGGGTTTGCACAATGTTTCATGGTTGGCGGCCTCTTTTGGCAATGGTGGTAGTACAAGTAATATCAACTGGAATGACTGTTGTATACAAGTTGGCGATTAATGATGGAATGAACCTACGGGTACTCACATCTTACAGATCAGTAGTGGCTACGTTGTTCATTTCTCCGATTGCGCTTGTCATCGAAAGGTTTCTTCATGTCTCATTTTTGTTTTTTGTTATTTTCAGTTGAAAATTTTTATCTCAATTGTGTTTCTTTTTGTTTGCAGGGGTGTGCGGCCAAAACTTACATGGACCATTCTCTTCCATTCTTTCCTCTGCGGGTTATTCGGGTAATTCTTTCTTATTTTGTTATCCGGCCGACCAAGCATCTCCGTCTTATGAGTTAAAAGCCCAACTTAGTTTTTACGGGCCCAATTTTTTCCTTAGATTCGGTCAATTGTTAGTTGGGTGAATAGAGAGAGCCCAACTGAACTTAGTGGTGGTAAGGAACTAGAACTGCAAGTGATGATGCTGGTGTATGGATGATTTGATAGCATAAATTTTTAATAAGCAACATTAGAAAAACCCTCTCTCCATGGATTGAGCTAGTCCAATCGGACTAGATCCGAGCACCCTTCCGATCTCATCTCATCTTAGTTCCCATCTTATACTTTTGAATTTTGAAGCTGAATTGGAGGTGTTGTAATTGGCGGTGGTTGTGGTAGAGTACAAGTTGGTTATAAATGAGGTTTGATTGTGATTGGTGCTGGAGGAGGTGTAGGTAGTGGAATTGGTAAAGTATTACCTGAGGATTACTTGATAGATGTGACGGTTTTGTGTAATTTAGCTGGGGATGGGGGATTGTGTTGGGATCCTAGGACTTCTGATTAGAGTCTTGATTAGATGGAATAACTGAGTTTGTTTGGAAGTCGAGAATTTCCTAGAGTTACTTAATAGTGCATAGATGTTGATGTGTTATTCTTGTGCTCTACTTAGAGTGTGGGGATGGGGGTTGCAATCAAAAGTTAGGGTATGGCTAATTTGAACTCCTTAACTGGGTTCAAACAGATACTTAATGTTTTTCAATGTTCCTTTCATAATAACTTGTCAAGTATAAGTTGCTCTTGTCACTGATAGATTGCTAGTAGCATATTAATAATCTGTTCAAGAGATGACCCTTTGCATTTCTTTTGATCCTTCACGCGAAAATGCACCTAGCTAGCTATATGCATGATTAAAATCCTGTTCATGTGCTTAACATGTTTTTACGTCCCATGGTTGTTTTTTTTGCATGACTTTGGTCATTTTTCATTCTTCAGCTGTGGCTTTTCTCAAATTTTGATCTTTTTTTCAGTTTCAGCTTGTCTCAGAACCTCTACATAGAAAGCATGGACTTGACGAGTGCGACTTTTCCTGCAGCCATGGCTAATCTAATCCCGGGAATCACGTTTGCCATGGCTGCTGTTCTTGGGTAAGTTTTTATCAGGTTTCTTTCTATGAGAAAGGGGGCAAGGCACTCACCCTGATTTTCTGCAGGATTGAGCTTTTCAAATTTCAGTCAGTGGAGGGCAAGTTGAAAGTGGCAGGGACAGTGCTAAGTTTAGGAGGAGCAATGCTCCTTACCTTTTATAAAGGTGTGGAGTTGCCGATTTGGTCCATAAACCTATTACATATAAATCCTCCTTCAGAACATCGTCCAACCAAGAGTCTTCTCGGTGCTGCCCTTGCAGGTGGGAGCTGCATTTCCTACTCCGTTTGGTTGATCATCCAAGTAAGTTACATCCAGCATAGCTCTCGTGTCTAGATCTATTTCTTATTGTACTTCATATCCTAATAGACTTTGAACTAGTGGAAAAGAAATCTTTGGCGGTCGTCGATCTTGTGTTTATTAGTTTGTTTAACAGAGATTCCAAGTTGAATCTTAATGGAGATTGGGTTAACAATAATTGCAAGTAACCTAAAATATCCAGGGATTTTTTTCTTCTCTCTTTAAAATAGGATAACTGGAACTGTGTATGGTTCGGACAGTGGTGCTAGCTAGATTAGTTAAATGGACATGACTCCACTTCTGTTAGTCTACTGATTTCATTTACCTAGCTTCATTTAAACTTAATGTTTAGTGGTTGGTGTGGGAGTGCATAATATTTACTCATTGATGATTCCGTTTACACTGGTGTATCATGTATGTTGTATTACAATTGCTTCATATGCTACCAGCATTTGAAAAAAGGACTTCCTTTTATAAATACCATTGACAGTTGCTGTAATGTTTGGTTAATTAGTTACACCAAGTATTGTTGAGTCCATAAGGAGGGCTTGCTTATACCATCGTTTTGTGTTCTGCTTCCTATGTGTTTATTGCCTATATTTATAATCCTTTCACAAGCCTTTTAATTAACTGATGTTAGGACTGGTAAGTTTTTATATACAATGTGCAATGATTTATGTGCTGTAGCTACGGGGAATTAATGTATCAATGGGGATTTGGTATGCTAGCATACAATGAGCTTGATACTAATTAGTTCTGATGCATATAGGATTTTGGTATTTCCTCCCTCGAAGCATTATATTTTGCTATTAAACAAAATGGACAAAGACCTTGATGAATAACTCCACCAGATATTTCCAAATCCAAATCTCTGCCTGCTATTTTACTTTTCAATTTCATTCTTGGTATTTGTTTTCTCACATTTCTAAGTGCAAATGGTGACAGACAAAACTTAGCCAGAGTTACCCCTGTTACTACTCCAGCACAGCCTTGGTAATTTCTATGGCGGCTATTCAATCTACCATCTTCGCTCTATGCACGTCAAGAGACTGGACAGAATGGAAACTCGGATGGAATGTTCGACTATTATCTGTGATTTACTCGGTATGTATATTACTTTACGTGTACACGCACATGTCTTTACTGTATTATGATGAAACGCTAATTCAACTTCATAACATTGCCATTCAGGGCATTATGACTTCATAAATTCTCGTGAATGTCTACGAACCTCACTAAATTTCATCTATTATGTGAATGTTACCCAACATTGTTCGAACTCACCCAATTTCTCCCATATTCCATTAGTTTTTATGCATACATTGGTGAGATTTGAACGTATTCTATTTTCGGATGAATCATTTTCATAATTGGATTTTCTAAAGAATAAGCTGAGGAAAGTCTATAGTCGGAGGAAATTTTCTTGGCAATATATGTATGCACCCAAAATATCTCAATGACAATAGTATTATGCAAACTAGAGATTTGACATTTAAATAAGCCGATTCCAAAATTTGTCAAATATGACTAACACTTGCTTTATGAATATTACTTTACGTGTGCATTCACATGTATGTATATTACTTTACGTGTACACGCACATGTCTTTACTGTATTGTGATGAGACGCTAATTTGACTTCATAACATTGCATTCAGGGAGTTGTGGCATCAGGTGTGATGATTACATTGATAGCTTGGTGTGTTAAAGTCAGAGGACCGTTATTTGCCTCGGTTTTCAGCCCTCTTGGACTCTTGCTCGTAGCTCTCACCGGGTCAGTCTTATTGAACGAAAAGCTGCACCTTGGATTGTAAGTCCCACACTCCCATCTAATCTAAAGATCCCTAATGTAATTGATGGACAGTTATTGTAATCTCATCTCAGGTTTGTAATTTTTTGCAGTGTACTCGGCGGTGGTTTAATATCTGTAGGTTTGTACTTCGTCCTGTGGGGAAAGGCCAAAGAACAAAAGAAGCAGACCATCCCCTTGTCAATCCCAACTCCTGAAGAGTTGAACAAAGTAGGATTATGATTATATCATTCAGAAACTTCTCTAAGTTTACCATTAATTTTCGAAACATCAAATAGTAGTATTCTGGAAAGGAGACTCAATTTTACTTGGGAATTTCTTTGGCGGAGTCCACCAAAAATAAGAATGCTATCTGGATCTCTTATGTAATGTTCGCCATGGTTCTTGTAGTCATCATCTTAGCCAAACCTGGTCAGGAATGGAAGATGTTTAAATTTGAATATAATGTAGTCTTATAATTGAATAAGACGTTGTCTTTTGTACTCTGCTCGATTTTTTTTTTTATAGACAAGAAAAGTGTTACTGACAGTCTGTGATATAGTTGCTGCCTCCCACATTTGAGGACTTAGGTTTCTTACTCCAGCTTTAGCCAAGTTCTGAAGATCTGCAAAGTTTTTGGACTTTATGTCCTTACATATAACAACTTCAAAAAAGGATAAAAGAATGAGTAGCTGGTCTTTCTGGAGTTGGTTTTCCAACTGGCTCGTCTTGCGCTTCCTTGAAAAGTTTTGTTGATCTGTGTGGTGTTTCCTTGAAGATAGAAAGCTTTGCATTCCAGTTGGCTAACCCACTCTAGAGCATCAGTAACAGCTAGGCAATCTCCTTCTTCTTTTCCATGGACTCGGGCTCTCCAAGTTTTCCTGCCAATGGTTTCTCCTTTTGGTCCTGTAATCAAAACACCAATCCATGTTAGGCCTGTTACATGATCAGAGAAAGTCATATAAGAAAAGGTGATGTTTAATATGCATCTAGGAGGCTGAGTGACAGGCCCGCTAGCTAATAATCTAGTTATGCTTCTATCTTGCAAGGTCATGGTCAAGTTCAAATGGTCCATAATGAGTTTTCATGTCCTAGTAGAATAAGGGTTAGCCTTTTGAAAGATTATTTCACATCTTTCCTTCCATATGATCAACATATGGTGGCGCATAGATCTTTCCCAGGACCAAAAGGGGTTGGGGGATGATACGTTAGAAACCAGCTAGAACACCATTCATTAAAGGAGACAAAGCCACGAGTAGCATTTTGCCATCTAGTCTAATTTTCTTAACCTTAAGAATATCAATTATGAATTTGCCAAAACTGTTATTAATGTGGGGTGTGAAAAAAATTAATCATTTGGCCCGATGAGTTGCCATAATGTGGGGTCTAATTTTCTTAAACCCCGAGATTAGCTCCTGACTTTCGGCATTGGTAAGATTTCTAGAAAAGGACTCCATACACAAAACGAAAAGGTAGGGAGATAGAGGATCTCCCTTCCTCAGACCTGTAGTAGGTTTGAAAGGTTTACTAGGGGCACCATTAAAGAGAATGGACGAAGAACTAGTGCTAATACATTGGTGTATCAGGTTACACCAAACATCGCAGAATCCCTTTTATTTAGAATAGCAATCAAAAAATATGACTCCACACGGTCAAAAGCCTTTGACATATCAATTTTTAGGCCAAGGTAGTCGGTTTTAGATTACTTCTTTTTCCTCGTGGCATGAATTATCTCATGAGCAAGAAGGATTTTTTTTCTGAGATTAGCCTATTCTTTACAAAAGCCGACAGGTAGGGGGATATCAGCTTGTCTAAGAAGGGTTTCAACCTATTAGCTAAGACTTTAGATATAAGTTTATAGGCAATGTTACAGAGACTTATAGGTCTATAGTCTCCTGGGGTTGTAGGATGAAAGACTTTCAAAATTAGGGATATAAAGGTTTGGTTTATTTGAGTGAGCATGTGCCCACTACTAAAAAAGGTCCGGAAAGTTTTGATTACATCCCTACTGACAAGCTCCTAATTCTTTTGAAAGAAGCAGGACGGAAAGCCAGCAATTCCCGTACTAGCATTAGGTGGCATGTTAAAAAGGGAATCATAGATTTCAACAGCAGTGGGTTTAGCCATTAGCAACACATTATCAATTTCTGAAATTTGCGTGGGGACTAGATTGACTATATCATGGTGTTGATGGTGGTTTTTAAACAAGGGGTAAAATCGTAAAACCCCATGACCTAGTGTTACCCGCAACACATTAACTAAGAGCATTTAACTCAGGTGTAAATAATTAATAGGGGTATTTTTTCAAAATACCAGATTAGGGTTTTCGACACAAACCCTAATTCCAAAACTAAGCCGCACACTGCGCACCATGGCAACAATGCCAAACTAAGTCGCACACTGCGCACCACGGCAACCATGCCAAACCAAGCCGCACACTGCGCACCATGGCAACAATGCCAAACCAAGCCGCACATGCTGCACCACACCACGGCAACCATGCCAAACCAAGCCGCATGGCACTGCGCACCATGGCAACCATGCCAAACCAAGCCGCACACTGCGCGCCCACGGCAACCATGCCAAACCAAGCCGCACTGCTGCGCACCATGGCAACCATGCCAAACCAAGCCGCACACTGCGCACCATGGCAACAACGCCAAAACCAAGCCGTACACTGCGCACCATGGCAGCAACGCCAAAACCAAACTACATATCACACTCATTGGCAACCATGCCAAACTAAGCCGCTATGCCATTGGCACATGCCAAAGATAGCGCCCTAGGCTTGCAAAACGTGCAACTAGGTCAACATGGCCGTACGTGCCATTGGCACATGCCAACGCGTACCACAAGCCATATTTCCAAGCCGCTATGCCATTGGCACATGCCAAAAATAGCGCCCTAGGCTTGCAAAACGTGCAACTAGGTCAACATGGCCGTATGTGCCATTGGCACATGCCAACGCGTACCACAAGCCATATTTCCAAGCCGCTATGCCATTGGCACATGCCAAATATAGCGCCCTAGGCTTGCAAAACGTGCAACTAGGTCAACATGGCCGTACGTGCCGTTGGCACATGGCACATGCCAACCATTGCACATACCAAATACCACAAACCATATTTCCAAGCCAACTATGCCATTGGCATGCCATGCCAAATTTAGCGCCCTAGCCTTGCAAAACGTGCAACTAGGTCAACATGGCCGTTCGTGCCATTGGCACATGCCAACGCGTACCACAAGCCATATTTCCAAGCCGCTATGCCATTGGTACATGCCAAATATAGCGCCCTAGGCTTGCAAAACGTGCAACTAGGTCAACATGGCCGTACGTGCCATTGGCACATGCCAACGCGTACCACAAGCCATATTTCCAAGCCGCTATGGCATTGGCGCATGCCAAATATAGCGCCCTAGGCTTGCAAAACGTGCAACTAGGTCAACATGGTCGTGCGTGCCATTGGCACATGCCAACACGTACCACAAGCCATATTTCCAAGACGTTATGCCATTGGCACATGCCAAATATAGCGCCCTAGGCTTGCAAACCATGCAACCTAAGCCAAGTCGGCCACGCATGCCATTGGCACATGCCAACATGCTCATTGGTAGCTTTTCCTACCAAGGCCACGGCCCTAATGGCCACGCATGCCATTGGCACATGCCAAATACACACGCTGGTAGCCTAACTTGCAAACCGTGCAACCTACCACCAAGGCATTCTGCACATGCCATTGGCACATGCCACACACGCCACTAGCATCTCTGGCATTGCCACTTACACTCAACATACAACCTACCACCAAGGCATTCCGCACATGCCAATGGCACATGCAACACGCGCCACTAGCAACGCCACTTGCACTTAAGGTGCAACCAACGAGATATCAACACAAGGCGGGGATGCTTTCCGGGGTTTTGGTTTGGCGGTCACAGACTTGCAGCGTACACTACGCTCACATTAAGAAAGCGTGAAAAGGAATAAAGCGGTCAAATAAATGAGGAAATAATGGTGAAAACGTTTTCACCCATTAACACCATGCGGTTACCACCTCCTCCCATTATTTCACCCTTTACTCTCTTCCTTCATGAGACCAGGTACGTTTCAATCTCGACTTGTATAAATAGGTCTTACCTATTTCCACCAGACAACAAGTCTCGGTCGGAGAAAAATACTACACTCTCGGAAAAGGCAACTTTGCAAGCTCTCCAAAAGCTTTCATCTCTTGCAAGCTTCCTAAGCTTTCACTTTCGATACAAGTCGAGACACTACTCTCCCGTAACTATTCTCGGTCTCAACACCTTTCTTTGCTTCCCTCCCCAAATCAACCCTTCTCCTTCACCTTGTGACCGAAGCAAGTCTGGAACGTCCATTTCTTGGTTTAGGCCGGACTTGTGCAGTTGATCTCTCGAATCTATAAAGTGCTCACGTGCAGCACATTTGTTTAGGGTTTAAACCAGGTTTCTCACTCACCTACCGAATTTACTTGAAATCGGCGAAACGATTTTCACCCATAAACAATTGGCGACCACAGCGGGAGGATTGATCTATCGGTTACAATACCAACTCCGACCCACGATTTCGTTTCCCGAACGTCAAATCCCAACATGGTGGAACTCGGAGTCCGGAGCGGCTGCCGAGAACACCAAAGGCCACGAACGCACCACCGATGTTAGCATCTCTCCCAATAACGTTGTTACGTCACCGGTGATAACAACAACATCGAATGCACTCCCTCAAGTGTAACACCGCCAATCACCAGGGCCAGAGCCGCTGCCTCCTCTAGCGTCTCTGCACAACCCTCTAATCACGGCAACGAAAATATCTTTTCGGGTGTCGCGCCACCAGTCACCAGGGCTAGAGCCGCCGCCACGACCCCAAATGCTTCGTCTAGCATGGCGCCTCCGTCCACGACCAAGATCCCAACTACCCCGCCAACGGGACGAGAAACCGGAGGGACAAGAGGAAGTCGCCCTTACGTCACCATCGCTGATCTGATGGAACGACAAGAGATGCTCGCCAGAGCCCAGACAAATATGGTTTCAACACAGAAGGAGGTACTCATCTTTCTCAAGACCCTGACAGAACGACTACCACGTGAGTCGCGCCCTCCAGAGTCATTTAGGAACGTCTCCAACAACCCCGACGCCAGCACCTCGGCGGAGCACGCCTCCATGGATGAGGAAACTCGCACTAGAATCCCATTGGAAAGAAATCAGCCACCCAACTTTGTCACGAGAGAAGATTTGGAACAACTCCTCTGCAACCGAATCAAGAATGATGAGTTGGACGTGCATCATCACCAACCCCCTTACCCATCCGTAATACAGAGAATCCCTCTCCCAAGGGGGTACTCTTCTCCTCAATTTACCCTGTACGATGGTACAGGAATGCACGTGAGCATGTTTCTCGTTTCTGGAATCCCTAGGTGAACATGAATATAATCACGTTCTTCGTTTAAGGGAATTCTCAAAATCACTTCTTTGGAAGGGCGTATACATGGTACAACAGCATCCCACCGAGCAGCATTCCCAACTGGAGTAGCATGGTCACTGCGTTTTACAAGAAATACTTCTTCGTGTCTGAACAAGTTACCTTTTCGGACCTCGGAAGAATGTACCAGTGGGATAACGAACATCCGAATGATTTCGTCAAAAGGTTCAGGGTTCAAGCACTCGACTGTCACGACCCAAACGTGACCGAGCAACAATTGGTGAACGCATGCATCAATGGTATGGTTCCAATCTACCGCGCCCTGCTAGAAAACTTGCGTTTCCAAACGTTCTCCGAACTCCATGAAGCCGCCAGACGATCTGCAACAACGGCACCGACATTCTTGGAAAGAACTAGGCCAACTCGAGGCAAAGACGCGCGCAAACCCGCGGGAGTAGACGCCTCATCAACAAACAATTTAATGCCGGCTCATCCTCCGTGAACATAGTAAATGAAAGGGGAAAAAGGAAAGCCGCAACTACGAGCCACCGGTAGAAACGTGAAGCGCCGCACAACGGGAACCCTCGCAACGGAAGATCGTCACTAAAACTCCCGCGGCATCGTGAGACCGAAGGAAATACCCTTGATTTCCCATTCCCCATCGAGGAGGTGATTGACCTCCTAGAATCCTGGGTTCAAGATGATGTCATCAGATTGCCACCACTCGACGGCCACCAACCGAGGCCGAGATGGCGAACCCCAAATCTTGCCATTACACGGGTTCGTTCACCACCCGACTAGCGATTGCAACAGATGAAGCATATTTTCAAAGAAAGGATAGAAGCAGGAGAACTCCAACTAGGAGACGAAAGAGTGCATCGAGACCCACTACCAATAAGAAACTGCGGTTCCTCTGGGGACTCCGTACACGAGACCGTACAATCCATGATGCGACATGTATGCGAAATTCTCTATCTTTCCAAGGTTCAGCGCCAAGATATTTTCGCAGCTCTCAATCGTGTTGTATCCGGAAAACGGCTTTTTCTCTCCTCGGAATCCACGCCAAGGGCCCAAGCTTCCCAAACAGGCGAAGCGAGAACTGGGACTGCCGACCACGTCCGTTTAAGAGGTAACGAATTTGACGACACGCTCATCGACACGGCCTCCTACCACAACATCATTACTTTCAAGACATTGAAGGCAGCGGGATTTACAAAACAAGACGCTACCTATTCCCCGTCCGTGATTAAGGACTTGAGAGGAGAAGCTTTGAACGCGCATGGCTACATCAACTTAGAGATCGAGATGGGAGACGCTATAACACATAGCAAATTCCATATTGTCAAAGAACTAGATCACGACATGATATTGGGACGTTTATGGGTGCTTGACAACAAAGCAAAATTGGATGTGCGCCCTCCGCCAACGTCCACGCCCGAAGGAAATTCCAACAAATCATCTCACCTGGTTATCGCATCAACAAACTATCAAGAAACCCAGACATCCGGAGAAGACTCGTTGGCGCTAGCTCATGGTTTTCAAATGCAAGTAAGTCTGACCAAGCAACCTTTTCTGCAACCAGTCTTTCCTTCCCCTTTCCGTCATGGGGACTCGGCGCGATTACTGGCACGAACGCTGTCAAGAAATGCGAATGGGAGGCTGGACCATTTGAACACTTTGCAAGAAGCTTGGAAACTTCTATTGAAGCCAACGAAGCCAAGACTCAAACGGTCGCACGACGTCTGAACCCGTTTTCAATTGGAGATGTAGTGGTCAAAGGAAGCACGTTTCAAGTTGGGAAGATGACAGTAAAAATGGATTTGCCCAGTGAAGGAGAAGACGAGCCGTATCTGGTTACGGATACCCTTTTGGGAGGATATTGCAAGCTCATCAATGCGTCACACACAAGGCGTGATAATTCACTCGCGATGGCTCAAGGAATCCAATCCATAAAAAAAAAGGGGGGTTGTACTTCCCATTTACTCCTTTTCTTTTTTTCAAGTATTCCCTTTAACAATTCCTCTTAGTAGTTGTACTTCCCCAAGATGAATACGCCGTTTGTATTTCTCCACGAGGATTCCTTCCCATCAAAAAAAAATAATAAATATATACATCTCTTTCCAAGCAAATTCTCCAGATATCAGAGAAATACATCAGATAAACCCAGAAAACCACTGCAGAGCCATCTCTTCCAAAAAAATATATATGAAGCAAAATGTTTACTGATGAAGAAGAAGGAAAAGATGAGTTTACCAAAAAAAAAAAAAAAAGGCATCAAGGGAACTAAGCAGCTAATAGAAATAACAAAAGGGAGGAACTAGCCCTCGAAGGATGGAGCACAAGTCCCCTCCGCAAAGCTATCTTCAAACACTTCCCCAGCAATCCTTCGGGCAACAAAGGTTCCATTCAACGGTTTTAGCACAACAACCTCAACATCCCATCCCGAAGCAGCCACGGCGGCGGCGGCAGTGTCCTCCCGACGACTATTCCAAAGATACGCCACCATAACCCCTCCGGTATCACCAACAACACCTTTGGCATCAACTTCAAAGGCTATTTCGCTGCCATCATATGATCAAAGGTTTTCTCAAATACACTTCGGAGAAAGTTTTTGATTCATCCACATCGGGGTCAAGAGTCATGGCGCACTCCTCCATGCTCACCGAGCCCAAGAAAGTCCGAATATGCACTGTTCTTCGTGGGGATAGATGGAAGGGAGGTCCTTAATGATTTCACTAGCTTCGTGGAATGGAGATTCGGTCCCAACCAATGCCTCCTCAAGAGAAGAAGACCGATCTTCACCAAGTCTAAATCCTTCTCCAGAAGAGTTAAAGGCGCACCATCCCTAGAGGTCCCATCACACACCGCAAAAGATAAAAATGATGACCCAGTTCTACCATATCTATGCACATGTAAAAGAGGATAACGCGAGCAGGGAAGAATACGAAAACATACCGGTATGATCTTCTTAGCCCGAATGACCCTGGTTGGGGTGCTTTTGCAAGAATTAGACCTTGCGCCTTCACTTGGAGAACTTGGATGGTTAGGAGATGATTCATCTCTCAGTGCGACATGACAAAGAAAGAAACTCGACAAGAAGAACCCTTTTCTCAAACGAGGAGACGATGCAATTATTTTGGGTATAAATACGGAATCTTAAAAAAAGGAAAGGAAGCAATGAGGGACATAACGCTTCCGATTTTTTAGCATGAATAATGCCCTAATTGAAGCCGCACGTGAAGGAAAGCAAGATAAGGAAACTTTGCTATCGGAAGAAACTCCCTCCTTGTTTACATCGGTCACGCCATCAAAGCACGCACAACTTCCACACTTTGCGCCAGGCCACCATCCCGGCCACACGCAATTTCCCAAGTCACGCCTGCAAGCACGCACGACTTCCACATTGCGCCACCCCACCCGGCCCGACACGCAATTTCCCAAGTCACGCCCGCAAGCACGCATGACTTCCACATTGCGCCTTGTCTCACCCCGAGATAGCACACTCGGTTTCCCAAGTTTCACGCAACTTCCCAACGTCGCCCAAGGCACCGCCCAAGCCCCCCACCAATTGTGCCGGCCTCCCTATTTGTGCAAAACTACCAGAGGCAAGGATCCCAAATCCTATTTATAAGGTCAGACAAGCCCCTCAATTCTCTTTACGGTTTGCTGTTGATAGTCTGTCACCATATTATGCTTACCTCGCAACAAAGCCCCTGTTCCGAGCTAAATCTGTCGATAAGGGACATAGGTATTTTTGGTAAACATTTTTGGTTTTTTAAACAAGGGGTAAAAATAACCCTGTTGATGGTTACCAGCTGGACGTGACACATTATTTTTACTAAAGCAAGGGGGGTATTTTTTGAAATACCAGATTAACCACCTTCATGACCAAGAACCATGGCAACAATGCCAGATCTACTAAGTCAGAATGGTCCATTGTAATAAATTTTCTTTAGAACTAGTTTTATTGTTTTTCACCTCTTTAATCAAACCGATGAGCAAAATCCAAACTTTAAACCAAAGAATTTTATTTTTATTTAGTTTTAGTTTTTTTCAAAACGCTTTATATTTTTGGACTTTTTGGTTTTAATAGGGGCCTATCAAAGCTCCACCGAGCTTTCAAGCGGGGGACTTAATTTGATGGTGGTTTTTAAACAAGGGGTAAAATCGTAAAACCCCATGACCTAGTGTTACCACGCAACACATTAACTAAGAGCATTTAAACCTGTGTAAATAATTAATAGGGGTATTTTTCAAAATACGGATTAGGGTTTTCGACACAAACCCTAATTCCAAAACTAAGCCGCGCACACTGCGCACCATGGCAACAATGCCAAACTAAGTCGCACACTGCGCACCACGGCAACCATGCCAAACCAAGCCGCACTGCTGCGCACCATGGCAACAATGCCAAACCAAGCCGCACATGCCAAACCCGCCACGGCAACCATGCCAAAACCAAGCACTGCTGCGCACCATGGCACCATGCCAAACCAAGCCGAACACTGCGCCCACGGCAACCATGCCAAACCAAGCCGCACACCACCCAAACCAAGCGCTGCACACTGCCACGGCAACCATGCCAAACCAAGCCGCACACCATGCCAAAACCAAGCCGCACACTGCGCACCATGGCAAACCGAACGCCAAAACCAAACTACATATCACACTCATTGGCAACCATGCCAAACTAAGCCGCTATGCCATTGGCACATGCCAAAGATAGAGCCATAGGCTTGCAAAACGTGCAACTAGGTCAACATGGCCGTACGTGCCATTGGCACATGCCAACGCGTACCACAAGCCATATTTCCAAGCCGCTATGCCATTGGCACATGCCAAAGATAGCGCCCTAGGCTTGCAAAACGTGCAACTAGGTCAACATGGCCGTATGTGCCATTGGCACATGCCAACGCGTACCACAAGCCATATTTCCAAGCCGCTATGCCATTGGCACATGCCAAATATAGCGCCCTAGGCTTGCAAAACGTGCAACTAGGTCAACATGGCCGTACGTGCCATTGGCACATGCCAACGCGTACCACAAGCCTTATTTCCAAGCCGCTATGCCATTGGCACATGCCAAATATAGCGCCCTAGGCTTGCAAAACGTGCAACTAGGTCAACATGGCCGTACGTGCCATTGGCACATGCCAACGCGTACCACAAGCCATATTTCCAAGCCGCTATGCCATTGGCACATGCCAAATATAGCGCCCTAGGCTTGCAAAACGTGCAACTAGGTCAACATGGCCGTACGTGCCATTGGCACATGCCAACGCGCGTACCACAAGCCATATTTCCAAGCCGCTATGCCATTGGCACATGCCAAATATAGCTCCCTAGGCTTGCAAAACGTGCAACTAGGTCAACATGGCCGTACGTGCCATTGGCACATGCCAACGCGTACCACAAGCCATATTTCCAAGCCGCTATGCCATTGGCACATGCCAAATATAGCTCCCTAGGCTTGCAAAACGTGCAACTAGGTCAACATGGCCCTACGTGCCATTGGCACATGCCAACGCGTACCACAAGCCATATTTCCAAGCCGCTATGCCATTGGCATATGCCAAATATAGCGCCCTAGGCTTGCAAACCATGCAACCTAAGCCAAGTCGGCCACGCATGCCATTGGCACATGCCAACATGCTCATTTGGTAGCTTTTCCTACCAAGGCCACGGCCCTAATGGCCACGCATGCCATTGGCACATCCCAAACACACACGCTGGTAGCCTAACTTGCAAACCGTGCAACCTACCACCAAGGCATTCCGCACATGCCAATGGCACATGCCACACACGCCACTAGCAGCGCCACTTGCACTTAAGGTGCAACCCATTGCCACTTACACTCAACATACAACCTACCACCAAGGCATTCCGCACATGCCAATGGCACATGCCACACGTGCCACTAGCAGCGCCACTTGCACTTAAGGTGCAACCAACGAGATATCAACACAAACTGGGGATGCTTTCCGGGGTTTTGGTTTGGCGGTCACAGCTTGCGGCGTACACTACGCTCACATTAAGAAAGCGTGAAAAGGAATAAAGCGGTCAAATAAATGAGGAAATAATGGTGAAAACGTTTTCACCCATTAACACCATGCGGTTACCACCTCCTCCCATTATTTCACCCTTTACTCTCTTCCTTCATGAGACCAGGTACGTTTCAATCTCGACTTGTATAAATAGGTCTTACCTATTTCCACCGACACAACAAGTCTCGGTCGGAGAAAAATACTACACTCTCGGAAAAGGCAACTTTGCAAGCTCTCCAAAAGCTTTCATCTCTTGCAAGCTTCCTAAGCTTTCACTTTCGATACAAGTCGAGACACTACTCTCCCGGAACTATTACGGTCTCAACACCTTTCTTTGCTTCCCTCCCCAAATCAACCCTTCTCCTTCACTTTGTGACCGAAGCAAGTATGGAACGGCCATTTCTTGGTTTAGGCCGGACTTGTACAGATTGATCTCTCGAATCTATAAAGTGCTCACGTGCAGCACATTTGTTTAGGGTTTAAACCAGTTTCTCACTCACCTACCGAATTTACTGAAATCGGCAGAAACGATTTTCACCCATAAACACATGGTTAATAACATGTGCAGAAGTGGTGAGTAAATTCTCAAAATTAATATTCAAGCAATTAGCAATATTATCCCTACCTTCTATCCACATATTATTTTAGTAATACAGCCACCAATATGGTTACGTCTTTGTCTAATAACAACATTCTGGTGAAAATAATGGTTGTTTCTATCTCCTAGAAGAATTGTGTTTTTTCTGCCCTTTATTTTCAACATCTCTTCTTCATAATCAAACATTTTATGGATTTCCAATTTGGTGTTCAATATACTAGATTCATCCAATCTAATGTTAGGGGTGTTCATGATATTATCAAGTTTATGACTAAGCGCATTAAGATTATTTTGAGTGTTACCAAAGTCAATTTTCTTCCATTGACTAACACCATGCTTAACAGTGGAGAGTTTGTTAACAAGAATAAAAGCATGGGAACCCTGGAAGTGACCATTCCAAGAAGAATGGATTAGATCTATACGTTTCAGTTCTTCTTGAAACATGTTAAAATACTTGAAAAGTTTATGGCCCTAAAAGGTAGGGACATTAGTATTCAAAAAAATGGGAGAATGGTCTGATCCTAGATAGCTAAGATGTCTGATAATACAGTTAGGGAAAAGAGTGAGCCATTGTCCGGTAGCTAAGCCTCTATCTAGACTTTCTTCGATAAGAGTGTTGTTTGTGTGGTGGTTGGACCAAGTAAATGGGAAACCTATGCATCCTACGTCCTTTAGGCCCAAATTATTGAACATGTTATTAAATTTCATAGTACCGTCATCTCTTCCCATATCCACCAACAAATCCGACAGCTCGAATATGCGGCCCGAAATTTAAGGCAATCGATATACCTATTGGAATGGAGTATTTGGGATTGTATCCTAAACCAAATTTTAATGTCAATCAGGGTACAACTTTGAGTATCATATGTCCTTTATTTCTTATATATTTTATTTGTGAAAAAAATTTAAACTCATGTCGGTGTTTACTATATACAGGAGATGTGGTGCGAGGCATATATTAGGATGCGTAACAACAAAACATGGCTCCACAACAATTCTATTTCGACCACACAAAGGAACTGTAGCACAAAAACAAATACGGTTCAGATTTCCATCAGAGATTTGTCAGAGAGTATCTACTACCACATACATGTGAGTCATCTACCCCAGGTCAATCTCGTGATTCGGGACCGTCGATGGGTTCTTTTGTTCCAAACAGTAAAGAAGATTCTTTATACCATCCTTATAATTTGTTTGAACAACTCAATCAAAGTACAACAACGTACCAACATCATGATTGCGAATGTCGGGGCCGTGTAATCGAAATAATTGAACGGACGGGTTATGATCTAATGTTCTATATTTTATTTTATTAAAGTTTAACATAACTAAAATTGAAATTCAACAAAATAGAAAACAAGATTACAACTATTGAATAAAAATCAAAATCACTTGTTGTAGTAATCACGGTTGCACTTAGCATGTGCAACAACCTTTAAACCCCTAGCTGACCCTAATGGATGAGTTATAGTCTCGTGAGGTTTTACACAGAGATTTACCCACAAAATCTACACAAACATTTATTATACTTTCAATCTTCATTGGATGAACCTGATGAATTTTCCGGCGATTAATACTCTAGGATTTTGGATACCATGAAATTGTAGCTTTCATCAAATGTGAAAGCTTCCCCCTTTTCCTCAAAATAATGCGTATTAAAAACTTCGTGCTACAATAACACGACACAATATACTTATTGCTATAATTTAAAATACTTACAAATTGTTGAGGGGACATGCTAATATGGCTGGCGTTGAAGATCCGTTGTTGAATAGCTATAAAATCGCAAACGCCTTTTTGGATAATCTGGTACCTATCATGAATTTGTTGAAGATTTCTTCTCTTTGGATTCCCATAATCTTGTCTATATTGGTTATATATCTTCTCCCAAAAGGTTTGAAGCTCTGCCATTACCGGGGATCTACTACTCGACTTTCGGTGTACCATGCTTTGATGATTGCCAAATCTTCAATTGGATCAAATGATCCCATGGTTGTGTTCGTATAAAGATATGAGAGGTATTGAAAGAGGTGAGAAGTTTTTCAAAGTGTAGGAAAATAGGTGTTTGTTTTTTGGAGATAGATAACACAATTTATAATATCCGTCAAAAATCACTAGTCCAAAACGTGGAATTTAGGACGGGCAGAATCTGTCGAAAATGGTATTATAGGACAAATACAAATTTGATCCTAAAGTCTGTCATATTTTCGGTGTACTATTTCTTAAAGGACAGGATGTTTGCGTTGAAAATTTACATCGGATTTTGCTTGTCCTAAAATTACTACTGGCTCTGCTTGTCGAAATATAGGTTTTAAGATTCACCGGATTCACCAATATAATTCAGCTGAGTCAGGTTTACCCTAATCAGATTTTGCAGGGTATGACGCCAATATAATTTTTTTTTTCTTTACTATTTTCAGAATATCAATTCTTGAGACAAGCAAGCCAACATACGGATTTTTATTAACAAATTCAAAAGATTTTATAAAAATTAACTTAAATTGAGTTACAAACAATGCTTCAAAAGAAAAATTACAACTTTGAGAAACCAAACAACTCAAATTCAACAACTCAAGTTGTTTCATGTTCCAAACAACAAGGAAGAAGGAAACAAAATCAAAACATATTTAACTTCCAGTGCCCGAGCTTCTTTGTTCATTGGAAGATATACCTTCAATAAGAGAAAAATCTTCTGAAGGATTGATCGTAACATCTACATCTTCCAATAAAGGATGTCGGCCTTTCAAAAACTTTAGATCCACTTATGTAAATCACTGCATATATTAGCATACATATGTCAGGAAACATGGGTTGTACTTAATTAACATCAAATGGTAAGGTACCCTTGGAAGAGAATCCGGTGGATATATCTAAACATACGTAAAATAACAAAGTTATCAAGACATACAACCAACAGAGATCAAAACGAGATAAAAACACGTTGAGTAATCCAAGCCAGAAACACAAAATTCACATTTAAAAAAAGGAGAAGCAAGATTACAAACAATATATTTATCCACTTCATTTGAAGGCACTACCTCTTTTTGAAGCATGGCTAAAGAGATTTCTCAACCACTATAAAACTAAGTTTCCTGACAGGTTTAATGTCTAGCTTATTAAGATTATACTACCATGAATACGACACCCTAGCACCAAGAAAAGAGAAGCAGGCTTATAAATGGGACTTTTAGTTTCCTGGCAAGCTTAAGGTCTAGCTTATTAAAAGTTTATTACCTTGAATACGCCACACTAGCACCAAGAAGAGAGAAGCAGGCTTATAAATAGACTTTTTAATATTGCATTTCTTGGAATAGAGAGGTTGGTGGGGCTGTCCCTGTAAACAAATAAGACCCATGTAAGGAATTAGTAGTTAGTGTGTTTAGCAACAGTGAATAACCTACACAGATGAAATGTTCATGGCACTTTTTCTTGTAACTGTGAGATTTCAATATCTAAACCGCGGATAACAAATACACCTAGCTCATGTGCCTCTTGCCCAAAGACTAGTAGGATGTCAACAAACTGATAACAAATAAACCGCGAAATACTACTACCATACAATGATAAGCGAAGACAATAAACACTTCTACTTGAAAATCTCTTATGCAAAGGAAGAAACATCTATTCAGTATAATTGCAAATAAAAACCTAACCCTTTTATCAACAAGCACCAGCATGACTCTTAATCCCAAGAACATTTATACAAATCCCAAAAGTCTCAAGCTTACCTTAACACCATTAATAATTGGAAAATCCATATGAATATCGTTGTTGTCAGAGATAGTAAACAGCCTATGCAAATAAAGTGTTCATGGAATTTGCTAATGATTTCCGATTTTGCATCCAAACCAAAGATAACAAATACACCTAGTTACTGAGCCTACAACACAGTATTAGTAGGAAGTTAACAATTCATATTACCTTGATTCTTTCATACTCTCTGACAACAATCATCTTCGCATCATCAATCACTCTTATGAATGCTAGATCCAATTCTCCCATTGTTCCTCCTATAGCTTTCACAAGTCCTTCAACCAGCCGCCAAAGAAGATTTTAACTACAGTGACATAAAATATCCCAAAAAACAAAATTCATTGTTAAACGTTCAGAGAATAGTTTGCAGTATTCAAGCCACGATTTATTCATAGATAAATGTGATCCAATCGTACTAGGAAATTCGGATATTCTAATGTGTAGTTGGGATTCATTGTTTGTGAGGATTCAGTGGTTTTTCTTCTTATAAATGCTATGCTAAACCCAAAATACTGAAAACCAAAAATTCGAATCATTAAAAAGAAGTACAAACTCATACAGGAACAAAAAATTTCACACAACCTTTTTTTTATAATCTTCATTAAAATTGCTAAAATTGAATTAGTAGTTCATTAATATCACAAGAATTTTACTTGATTCGCGCCTCTATCTGACATGCACTCTAGGTTTATTCACCTGTTGATGATGATATTCTTCTTCTTTTGATGATTGAATCTTCTCTACGATCGTCTTTGCCATGCATCAACCCACCACCACTTTCCCCATTTCAAACTAAATCTGTGTATCTCTCTGTTCAAAGTAGAAGATTGAGATGTACAGAGAAGAAAAAAATTCCACTCTCGTTCTCTCTCTGTGATTTAGATTTGGATTCAATTCCAGTTTATCTACAAATTAGGAGTTCCTAAGAAATTTGAAGTGTTTTTGTGATGAAATTGATTGAGGTTAACGCCTGAATCTAAGAAAAATAAAATCATAAGAACCGAATGGGGAAAGTTAAGGAGGAAGTTTTATTTTGATAAACATGAAGAAGAAGAATACGGGGGACTTTATTTTCTCCGTCTATTATTCAGTTTCGATAAGTTTGTAGATCTAATATAAAACCGTACGATTAATGTGATCCAAGAGTTTCTATTTTTACCCGATAAGGGTGGAACTTTGAGGGAGTGGGGCCAAACAGAAGCCAAAAAGAACGACAATTTCCTTGTGTAATTTTGCAAATCCAAATTTTTCAACGAAAGCCTATTGTTAAACATATTACTACTAGCGGGATCCGTCCATTTTCTCGCGCCCCAAGTGTCCTAAAAACAAGCTTTTGGACTAGTGAATAGTCGTTATAAAGTAGTTGTTGCAAATTAGTCGTTAAAAAGTAGCCGATAACATAGTCGTTACAAAAGATATGTTGGTATAAGAAAATAAAATTCAAATTATCGTAATTAGAAATATAAAAATAATTATTACTGAGCAAAAGGAAACTACATTACCGGAACTGGAACACGACCTTACTTAAATAAAAAAAAAAAAAAATGAAACTAAGCTAATAAAAATAAAATTCTAAACTCAATAACTATATATAGACTAAAAAAAACTTTTAATTTAAAGTTTAACTGATTATGTTGTTGCCTCTCCAACTGCCTTCCAACATGGCATAATTTGGTTTTGTTGTTGCTGATGAGGTGCGACTGTCATTCGGGATTCTTTTAGAAAATCAACAAGTTTACTGCCCGCGTCGGTCATTTGGGAGTCTTGCGATAATGGTGTAGCGGGTGTGCTTGGTCCAACTACCCTTTTATTAATTTGGGATTTTTTCAAAGCTTTCGACTTGCGTTTGTCTTCTGTAAATCCACCTGACGACGTTCCAGGTGTTGTATTTGGGTTCGTACTATGGGTATATCCTAATGGAAAAGGGATACCGCTAGGAATATTATAAGCGTTTGGAATTTGATTTGCAAATGGAGTCTCGACGAATTGGCTTGCAGATGGATTCTGAGAAGATGGGGTTTGATTATTAAACATATTTGAGAAATTTCCATGATATTGAGATGACATAGGATTAGAATCTTGATCCATATCTTCAGCTACACCTACTTGTACATTTGATACATCTTTAATCATGTCGTACTCACTATCTCGAGTAAAGGTTTTTTTGTGTATTTGAATATGATAGCTTCGCGCAATTATCATCTACATCAAGTAAACAAACCATAAATAAGATACGCATAAATAAAACTATTTACAAACAACATATACAACAACTATAATGAACATATTTAGATGACATACTCGGTTATTAGAGTCCAAGTTCAGATTACTTGCAACGGCTCTTGCAACACATTCAGAAAACTTATCCACTTCATTCTTGATTATGCTAAACATATTACGAACGCTTTTTATAGTACGCTCGTGTGGATTCCCACCACAAGCTTCCACAAATTTTTCAAAAATGATTTTATAAAACTTATTCTTATCTTCATAACTACTTTCACCTAGAGCACAGTACTGAGTAACAATGTGAAAATCCTCCAAAGTACTAAGTCTCGCTCTATGTTTCCTTTTTTGCCTTTGAGTCTCCGATATTGAAAAGCAAAACAAAATTTAAAACTCTTAAAGAAGAAAATTTGAGAGATTTTAGTGAAGAAAACAAATTGTAAGAAGAGAGGATTTGGGGTGATTTGAATAGAGACTTAGGGTTGGATTTTTGAGAGGATTTTGTAAAAATGACCGTTGTGATCTGACGGTGGAGAAGATAGAGCCGTTATTAATGATGGATGGTTAGGATCGGGTGTGAGAGAAGTGTAAAATAAAAAAGGTCAAAAAAAATAAATTTACGGAAACGAAACTTCGAACAAAATTCCAAAACCCTAGGCCGTGTAAAAACCATAAATAGCTACGACAACTTAGTAGACGTATCAACCGGGAGCATATCTTAATTAGAACTACGACCCCAACACTAACTCACTTTTGATTTCTTAGTGTGATTTCCCTTCCCTACAAGGTGGATCAGATCTGATCCACTTTGCCTTGTAGGGAAGGGATATTCCTACTCATGTAGGGAAATGGGAGATCATAGTGGATTTTTAGGGTTTTCCCTAAATATGAGGGATATGATAGGGAAAAGGGGCACCATAGTGCTTGGCTTAACGTTAAAATATATTGAAATGACAACATTTTCATATACTCGATCAAAAACAAAAGTAGGTACTAGGAGGAGCCGTGGCAATATAAGTTCGTAATTGTTGCTATTGTTTTCAGTTTTGGTTTCCAAAGGTTCATCATACCTGGTGACAGCCCATGTAAAAAAAGATATTGGAGATGGTATTGTTTTAGATACACGCTGCAGGTCCGATGACTATGAACTGGGTCAACGTATGCTCCATGAAGGTGAAGAGCGGAATTGGGAATTTCGTGCAATTACAGATTATCCGTGCTTTTGGTGTGTTTTTCGTTGGTACGATGATTAGGAACGTACTTGGTATAGTGGAAATTTTTACACAAAATTGGTTAAAAAAGACCAAAATCAAAATTTCCTGGGTGAAAAGGACAGTCAGATTTAGATACTGTTTAAATGGACAAAAATTTAAAAATAGGCATGATGTAACCAGTTTCATCCTGTCCATTTTCAAATATTTTTTCTTATTTTTATTTTACACAGGATGCATCCAGTTTCATCCTTGCTATTTTTTTAGTTTAAGCCAGGATGAATCCAGTTTCATCCTTGCTATTTTTTTTTTGTCCATTTCACCCATAAAATTTTTTACTCGTCCATTTGAACCGTGTTTTAAATTTTTTTGGACAAATGACCCATTTTCCGAAATTTTTACGTATACCATGCAAATGATACATAGAAAAATGTCGTCATAATTGCATGTGATCTGCTAATCGGCAGGTTTTTTTTCTGTATCTTGTCGATATACAAATTTGGGAGATGAATGGAATATTGATTCGATTGGTATTTTAGGTTCTCAAATTTTGGAGATGTCCTCTGATTACCCTGCCGGAATATCTCAATGTATCCATAGGGACGAATAATAGTAAAAAATTTCATTCATTAATAAATCTTCTTTGGTATTAAAAAAAAAAAAAATTGTTGTTACCGGTAATATATATACTTCCCGTAAAAATACTCCCTTCATTATTTTGTTAACGTTACAATATATTGAAATGACAACATTTTCCAAAAAAATAAAATAATATGTGCAATTAATTCGAAAAGGCCTTGCATGTGTATATATATATATTGTACGTAGTAGGATCTTCACATACTGATCAAAAACAAAAATGGGTAGGAGGAGCAATTGCAATATAAGTTTGTTGTTGTTGTTTTCAGTTCTGGTCTCCAAAGGTTCATCATATCTGGTGACACTGCATGTAAAGAATTATTTTGGAGATGGTATTGTTTTAGACACGAACCAACAACCCAGCTGGAACACCGGTTGGAGGCCATGCGTGTGAAGCTAAGGGTCATGGGTTCGAAACTTCATATGCTTCAAAAAAAAAAAAAAAAAAAAAAAAAAAAAAAGACACGAGCTGCAGGTCCGATAGCTATACACTGGGTCAACGGATGATCCCTGCAGGTGGGGAATGGAATTGGGACTTTCGTGCAATTGATTCAAGGAACGATGATGGTATAGTGGTGATTTTAACGTATACCATGCAAGTGGATTATTTAACTCATGGGTACAAAAATGCCGTCATAATTGTGTGTGGTCTGCTAATCGACAGGGTTTCTTTCTGTTTCGTGTCGATTGGCAAGGGTGGCAGCAAAGAGATGAATGGACTATTGATTCGATTGGTAATAAAACCACCTAAATGTTTTTTTTCCCTAACTTGCTAGCTTGTATCTAGTAAGTGTTAATAATGAAATAATTATTTTATCTTTTGGCTAATGTTATTTATGAAAGTAGGATCAAAGATAAGTCCTCCAATGCCGAATGCAGTTGTAACTGCATGTACCCAAAGGAAGGACACAAAATTAGTCGTGCCGCTGAGCTACAAACTCTTTGCAGCACTGGAAAGCCGCAAACCCATTTGCCAATCCATGTGGATCTTTTTGTTTTCTTAAGACGGATATACCCCCTCCTCTTAGCCCTTTGTTGCCCTAAACTTTAGGCCCCCATATCACTTTCTGCTAAGCTCCTCCGTCTAACTTCTCAAACACCGGGAAGTAAAAAGAGTCGCGCAGACAATTAAGATCCTTAAATTCAACCTTTGCTTCGCAACTCTTTTTGTGCTTCCCATTGGTAAGTCCATGTTCGGGCATGAATCTCTTGGAGGGTTACCGTGACCAAGGACGGTGCAGTTGGTTAGGGTTTGATAATAATATTTTCATGAAATAATTGACCAAGGTGGTCATGTGAACAGCTTCCGTGCTCATTCAGGATACATATGGAGCTGCGCAGTCGCAGGGATTTATGAGTGCTCCTCAAAATCCATATGGAGTGCCACAGGGACCTTTTGGTGCTTTAGATGGTCCTTCACAACCAAATATTCCTGGACACTTCCCTCCGCGGCCAGGCTATGGAGAGCTCCAGTTGCCTCACTTGGAGGTTTTAATGCTCCAACTGGACTACATATCTAGCTAGGTGTTTCTGGGAACAATTTCTTATTTCTGCATATGGTGCACCAGTAGCCTCACAGGGTGGTTTTAATGCTCCAAGTATATAAACCCCCCAGCAAAACAATAATGCCATGGGGAATTATTACCAGCAGACAGGATCTACAGCAGCAGCAATTTCACAGGCTGCCACTCTTTCCGTTCCAACAGGAAAGAGTGGACGTATCTTTCCGAGGGCTTGTAAATTTGAACTTGGTTTGCGATCGGAAAACGAGATTTGAGAAACCAATTTAAAAAAAAAAAAAAAAAGGATGGAGAAGTGGGGCATCGATCCCCATACCTCTCGCATGCTAAGCGAGCGCTCTACCATCTAAGCTACATCCCCAGGTTACAATATAAACAGCTCAGTGCATCTCTGGAAGAGTATGGACCTTTGTTGTTGTTGCTAAACATAACATCTTTGAATAGAATGCGAAATTAGCTAGCCAGAGAACTAACTGCAATGTGCTTTAAATACAGATCATCATCTATGTAGATGAAGAAGATGGTACATTATCTGAAATTCCTTTTGGATCAATTCAATCGGCCCGATTTTTCAGTTTATCTAGTAATGATTACACTCTTCCTGTCTAGAGTTTTAGACAAAAAAAAAAAAAATCTTATTAGGTTGATACACGTGGCAACTATTTTGGGTACCTGTCACGTACACATAAATGAGGTGTCATCCCTCTCAGGTGCCACGGCTTTATAATAGTCGCTGTAACCCTTGCAAATTAGAACAACTCCGTGAAGAACCAGGCTATACGGTGAGTTCCTACCACTTCGGCGGTAGGCTAATTATCAAGTAACGTGCTGCGTTAGAAAAAAAAAAAAAATCATAAGTTTTTTTAATTTCTTAGAATCAATACTCACCTTTCCAATTGATAATGTAATGAATACACAATTAAAAATGCTTCAAAAAAATGAAGACAATATAAACATTTTAGAATAAACAGCATTTAACAGTCAATTGTAAAGAAGGATAATCCATTAAAGTCTGGGACGGTTTCTATGACTGCTTTCCAAGAAAATCTTGTTCCATATCCTACAGACCCATCTGGTTCTGATTGAAAGAGCTCCCACGACTCCAGAAGTCGGTTATTTTAGTTTCCTCCATTATTCCAATCTTTCATCGTAACCTCGAGAATCATGGTGTAATGCATATAATAGGTATACATATCTCCCCTCCTTTAAAACACTAAGTCATATAAGCTCCCACATTGCACGGTGAATATAACACCTCCCTCAAATTAAATTAGATAAAAGCTTTCACACAGAGCAATTCTGGAGAGGACAAGTAGCGGAACTCTATTGGTTTTTACCATTAAAATCTGATTACACTCTATTTACACCCTATATTTAACTGACCGTTAATAACACCATTAGTACAAACGTGGGTGTATAACACTTATGTCTGGATTTATACCTAATTAAAAACTTACACTTGGTTTACACAAAATATTTAACTGGACGTTATTCACAGACGTTAAGTGAACAATACATCCGTAAGAAACCTAACCAGATTTACACAAGTTTATCGGATTATGATATTCTCTTCTTTTCTTCTCTTTCTTCTCTTCTTTTGTTCATCACCTCTTTCTCCCTGTCGGATTCAATTTCGAAGGTTTAGATGAATCGAGCTTTTGTTTGTGAGTGATTCATGTAAATATTGAGATCTAGATAAATCTAATAGGGTGATGAATCTGGAAGAAATTAGGGTTTCCTCCTGCCATACTTTTCTTCTTCTTCTGCAACAAACTCTTACCATACTTTTCTTCTCCGAAAAACCATAGTTTTTCCTCATGAATCAGTTGAGTTGTTTCCGTCAATATGTTGGGTCTCTAGATTTCACAGAAAAAAAGGTAAAATCTCCATCACTTTCCCTACGAATCTCTTTGGGGTTTTGAGATAAGAACTGATTTGATGTTTGAGACGATTAATTTAAGCTTTTTTTAAGCGAGAATATCAGTTTCTGTTTGTTTGTTTTTTTTTTTTTTTTTTTTAGGGTTTTGTGAGATTCGATTTGGATTGATTCTCTGTGGGATTTGTTCTCAACAACTGGAGGTAATGATTTCTTACTTAGTTTTCGTTTTATGTTATGAAATTCTAATGGAATAAGTTAAATCTTGACACATTCCGGAAGAGTCAGGTAAACTTTGACAAATTCTATGTTACTTGGTCTTAGACAACGCAAGCAATAACCAATAGGAATCAAGGTATACCTCAAAGCGAAAACATGAATAAGTTGATTAATGTTGCCACTCTTGCACTTTTTCTGTTCACGTATGTCGTAAGAAATGAAGCCACTTCCATAACCAAGAAGGTACTCATAAATCATAAAGTTCATGGATACGTTTACAGCACGCATCTTTACTCTTTAGGGAAAGCTAATGGTTTTTTCTGAAAATTGCAGCACTATATAGAGTATATGGGGGAGCACTCTTACCGGGATTCGTAATAAGTTATATCGTCTAACCATGATTTGCTTGCATAAGCTACCGGCAGGTAATAAGAATCCATTCGGTAGTTATGTGAGAATTTCTGAATGAAATTTAAGTTTTCTTGAAGTTGACTGATTTCAATTGTAGTATTCGTCAAGCCAAAGAAGTTGCAGTTCACCATTACACTAACAAGCACAACAGCTTCGCGTTAAGAAAATTGATTAACTGCATGTTACTTTATATAAAAAAGCTAATTAGTATATATAAGTATTATATATTACTAATCTTTCTCTTTTTGGGTTGCAGAATCGGAATCTGTTATCTCAGTTTTTGAAAGTAAGATTAACCAACTCCATATTACTCATTCCTGGGATTTCCTTGGGGTCGATGATGTTCCACAAAGTAATGCAAATATTGAATCCAAATCAGAGGTGATCGTTGGCGTCATTGATTCTGGTATGAAGACTAGAAAATTCAAGGCTTATTATTAACCTTTAATTTATAATATTGGGATTTTGAGACAGTTAATTACTGTGAAATGCGCATTGTAGAAATTTGGCCGGAGTCAGAGAGCTTCAATGATAACGGATTAGGGCCTATTCCCGAGAGATTCAAGGTCAGTTCACAGTTGAGAATTGCAACAGGTCAGGTTTACCTCATAAGCAATGTCTATCTGAAAGTTAATGCTGGCTTAAACTTTTTCAAAACTATCACTCTTAAGGACAGTAAAAGTACAAGTTTTAGTTTCACAGTTTTGATGTTGCTGTTGGATGCTCAGGCAAATTCTTAGATGTGCAGAACATCCACATGATGCTTATCCGTTGGACACAAGGTAAAGGTGGAGGCAGGAATCAACAATCTTGGCATGGCTTGGCTAATGTATTGGCGTAGTGCCTCGACATAATTTGGGATTAGTTTAAAATGAGCTCATGGTGTATTAGTGTATGATATGAGTTCGTTTTAGAATCGACAATTTACATTTTCTATCTATGGTTCTTTCAACAGTACCCCTTTACACGGATATGATAGCATTAGTTGGTCAATCCACGGTAGTATGGACATATAGTTGAATTTTGTCATCACCAGCACATTGTATATATTGACTTTGTTTGTGGTAAGGGAAGTCATGATTGTGTTTACAAAGATGTTCATCATAATTGGTCCCGCTACTGTGTTTGCAAAGTCTCCGTTGGAGCAGTTATCATCAGATGCCAAAGGAAATAACTTGATGAAATTAATCTCAGCCGTAACATCTTGATTACATCTTTTAATTTTTTCTTTGATGATTTGTGGTTAACTCACTTCAAATCAGTGGATACCAATTTAGATTTACATCTTACGCTTAATGTGATCTTTCTGTGTTTACATCCCACAAAGTAATGATGTAGAAAGTATTTGCATCTTACCAGTTTGGTTAACTCACAAATTTGTTTTGTAAAGGTTTAAGAATGTCAGTTAAGTTGTTCATGGAATTGGAATGCCTAATCTAATGTTGTTTAATTTTGTAAGCATCCGAGGCCCTCTCTCAATATCCATGTAAACTATGAGAAAAATGTTGTACTTAGTGTAGCTAACATATACGAGAACTTAGATGAATATTTTATTGGAAGGCCATGGATGAGTGCATGTTGCTCCATTGGAAATCTCATAGACTTGCATCAACAGAAAACCATAATTTAAAGCAGAAACCACCCCAAATAAAAGATCTTAAGAACGCATCGGGTCGAGAGGAGGCCACACCAAATCAAAGATTCTAAGCTACGGGACGAGGCGAAGCCGAGTCACATCAAATAAAAAATCCTACCAACGGGCCGCGACACATAATCAAAAATGCACGACGGGGCGAAAAATAAAAAAAATGATGGTGGATGGTTTTCAGGTCCGCCCAGTGCGTAGCACGGGCACAAAATCTAGTACCACCTTTTATGAGTACAGATCAACATGCAAGACTCGTTGGTTTTTGGTTTGCCACACACAATTCGTTAAGTAGGATACAAGTTGCACACTATTGAGGAAAATTGATTTTTGAATGACCATGTGTCACAATAATATTTATAAGCAAGAGTGATATTCGTTCCATCACACAACATATTAAGCACCACACAGATTGCAAATTCTGCTTATGTAATTTATATTTATAATTTGTAAATAGGAGTAGTAACCACATTATAGGACATTTGAGAGACATCATCTCCCTTATAATTTTCGGAAGATGCGTCAGTTGTCCAAATATTCTTAAAACCTGGTTCAAATGGACGAGTAAAAATTAGTATGGGTGAAATGGACAAAAATGAAAAAACTGACACAAAAATTAATGGGTGAAATGGACGATCTCAATGTAGTTAGAAATAGTTGAAGTCCTCTCGCTCTTTAAGTAGTCTCAGAATTTGTTAACAACCTTTTTGAAATCTTTCTCCAGTTCTATGTATTTTGTGTTTGTAACGGTTTTGGTTTGTCGCCAGTTTAGGGTGCTAAGAGCAACTCCATCTCAAAGATCAAAGACCAAAAAAAAGACCAAATTTTAGTTTGGTCCATCGTGTGTGGAAGACTAAATTTGGTGAAATAGTTGAAGTCCTCTGGTGGGCGTGGATTATACGTTCTTTAAAAAAAAAATTAAAAAAAAAAAAATGGGGCGGAGTCTCAGAATTTGTTTAACAACCTTTTTGAAATCTTTCTACCAGTTCTACGTATTTTGTGTTTGTAAAATATAATCGCCCTCGGTTTTGGTTTGTCGCCAGTTTAGGGTGCTAAGGCTTTGGATTAAGATACAAAAAATGATTGCCAGACCGCAAGTCCGATTCTTATTTTTGGAATGGGAAAAAAATAGCAGTAACCAACTCAATTGTACTCACGGAGGGCAAAATGCAACGAAGACTTCGTTATATTGCAAAATGTTGTTATTCGCCATATAGCTAGCCGTTTGGAAATTAGATTTCGTTGAACCAGATATGGTAACTTAAAGATTTAGATAACCTGCGTTAGCATATTATTATAGAATTCTAGTTCTATAAGAAGTAGGGAGTTCTATAATAAGCATATTATTGATGTTCTTGCTCAAGTACAAATGGTTACAGAGTTGCCCATATATAGGCAATGTTAGCCGACCAGTACATTTCCTAGAATTCTCTAGATATCTTTGATCGGACTTCTTATAGAACTTGTAATAATATGCTTCTTGCTACCTATTTATCATGAGGTCTTCTACTGATATTTAGAGGAAAAATTAATGGGATAAATCTCTACCACGCACCCTTGAATCTTGATGTTAATGGAACATTCATCAAAATGAGGCAGTGCAGTAATTTCGTCAGAAACAAATACATGATTTCATTAATTTCAGAGAACATAAACCCGGTACACTCCAATCAAAGATACACAACATCACAAATCAAACGTAATAGGAATCAGATTCTTAAAAGAAAGAAGACAAAACCAAAACACTTTACCGGCCAATCAAAACCCACGCTCGCAGATCCACGGCAACATTTATGGACGAACGCTTCTCTCTATAATAAGAGTTGTGTCTGCTCTTAATTCGATACTTCTCCCAATAATTTAACTACAATCTATTTTTGTACCGGTGGGAGCATATTTTTTGATGTCACGCCGCGCTCTTTCAATGTCTTCAGTAGCAATTTCTAACATGTCTTGATACTCTATATTCGGTAGTTATATGACTATCGATTATGGTAGGATATTTGCAAAGAGAGCCACTGTATAATCGCAAGTCAGGATAACTTCATTTACTACCGATTATACGCTCAACCAAAATTCAAAAAATTGAGAATTTTTGCAAAATCTTATTTTGGGGCTACTCTATATTCGGTAGTAAAATAACCTAACTTCACTACCGTTAACATTTTGCCGATTATAGGATAATCAAAATTCAAAAGATAAAAGATAGAGATTTTATTTTAGATGCTTTATAATCGAAGTTAGATGAACTAAATTGACTCCGATTGTGGATTAACTTCCTGATTGTAAAGTTATCTACCGATTAGTAAAGGGTAGTTTGGCCATTAAAAAAATGGAAGATAGGGATAGCTTAGATTTACGTTTGGTGACCTTTTTTGTCTTTTAGTGTCGCCCCTAATTCGTTTGGGGTCGCCCCTAAAAATGCAAGGATATTAAACCGATAAAAACAGACAATTTAGGCTCCTGCTTTTATACTGTGTTGTTTCCATACCTCTGCTCCAGACTAGTCAATATGGGACTAAATGTTTAGTTTGCCGATGTTTTAGTATCTAACTGGCTTGATGGAACCTTATAATTTTCTATCCTCTCACAGCTTTGGCAACGTGAGCTTAGCGGTGAGCACAAAGCTTGAGACAGCTTGAGTAGTCGGAATACAATTTTCCGCTACCTTGATGCTCATTCATTGCAAATCAATACAGGTACTACTACATTTTGATTTGTTTTCCTTTACAGAAATTTTTAAGAAATTTAGAGAGTGACTGTCCCAAAATTTGAATGGGTTTAGATGTAATGGTTCTCATGAATGAAGCGTTGATGAAACTTTGGATGCATGTTGAGATTCAACTATGTAAAATACAACATCTGTTACATGAACTGCAACTATTTGACAAAATACCCAAATGAAAAAATTGATTTGGGTGTCTCATTTGGTACTACTCTTGAATATCTCAATAAACAAATAAGAAAGAGTAGTACTACTCATTGAACTTTAGCAAACAGTTCAAGAAAGTATTGAATTTGTGGTGTTTCTTTTAAGTTTAGCTCGAGTACTCTACTTCATAATCAGTAAGAGAATTTGTCTGAAAAAGAAGCAAGAGAAAATGTTAAACCAACCATTTGTGTAAATGGGTATTTATGTTTGAAGAAATATTAAATGAAAAGTTCAATTTTAGTTGGAAAGGTAGATAGAGACTGAAGGGAGGAGCTTAAAGATATCTTTGGTGGTGGTGGTGGTGGTGGATCTCTATTGATGGGTATACCATTCATTTTCCAATCCTCATAGTTTTTTTTTTTTTTTTTTTTTTTGAGATGATGATTAATGATACAGCCTGTTTTGATTAGTGTCTTTTAATTGTTTGTTTTCTAAGAATTGGATACCATTGAATCTTCATGTTTTTGAAAATACTGCCATCATTGGAATTATACGCACTTCCTTCCATATCCTTTCAGTTGATGAATGAGATCTATCAAACCAAGAAATCTTGTTGTCAATTTTTTAAAAGTTTATGTAATTGAAACAAATTTGTCACCAGGGTGAATGCAGTTTTAGGTAGTTGACCTTCATCATGTACTAGTTGAGTGTGAGTTGCTTGAGTGAATTTTTGTACCTTGTCGGCAACTTAACTGTTTGCCTTTGCCATGTTTTATTTGCTTGCTTGTCTTTGACAATGATGCATCCATTGTCAAAGCCTTAGTCACATCTGTAGTTGTGTTTCTCTATTCTCTCATTTTGCAGTTGTATGAGCCGTTTCTCTTTTATTTCTAATTCGCAGGCGAGAGATGCAAGAACAATGATCCCATCTTACTTTATTAGTAGTGAATAAACCAGTGCAGAACTATTCAACTTAATAATTAAGCTTAATTTGTTTGCATTTGATTCTACTCTATGATCATTGTTATTTCCTTGGAGCTTTTGCTTTTGATGTGTCAGCTGACTCAGCTCTACAATCCAAATGTAGATTAGGCCAAACTACTTGACTTGGCAAGGAATAGAGGACGAGTCCTTTCCATATAGTGGGAAGGGAGATAAAATTTAGTTTCAAGTTTTGTAGGGCTTTACCCTTGATTAGAGGGAGCCCTTCCAGAAATTCTCAACGGCCCTAGGAGACCTAAGGCCGAAGAGGGGGTTTGGAAATAGTTTTCAACCAGCAATTGACGCGCCTCGGTTATTACCTCATTAGCTGCGTCATTGCCCCAAGCGCAAAGATAGGTTTTGAGGAATACATCAACTGCATTTTATAGCTTCATTTTCACATCTGTAACTTTGTTATGGACAATGTGGGACTAAACTATGTTACTCTCACTTCCAAAGACAGCTTAGCAAGTCTTTAAGCTGTTTGAAAGAATTGGTATGCCCTAATCACTTCTTCCTTTCATTTTGTTTGTTAATTTGCACCTTAATTTTACCACCCAGAAAAACAACAACCCTTTTCTTATGCCAACTTTACTTCATAAGTTACTATGATTGACTGGGTGAATTTGAAGACGATGCTGTTAATATTGAATAAAATGATTACCCATTTATCATTACTTAGTCTTATTCTGTTTTTATGCTCATAGATCACCTTGGAAGTTGATTATTATGGCATTGGGTATACCTGGACATGGGTCAAGGATGTTTGGTAACAGTGCTATGGAGAATTCGATGAAGAATCTGGAAGTTATGACTAGATCAGGGGCGGAACTACAGCCAGGCTTCTCCTGGCTGAAGCCACCCCCAAATCAGCCCAAGTCCATGTTTTCATAGCCTATTCTATATATGTCCATAACATGTGTGCAGATTTTAGGCTTAACCCAGGGCCAAGAAATTTCTCAAGCCAGGGCTGCACCAAATGTCTAGTTCCGCCACTGGACTAGATACAGAGATGGGCAATCTGATTTGGTTAAAGCTGGATTGGCCATGAATTAGGAATGCTGGTACTCCTTTGCCTATGGTGAGTTCTGCGATATCCGTATGGTGAGTTTTGGAATATGTTTTAGTGTAATGAAGATTGATGAGGAGTGAGATTCTCATTACAGGGTTATCGCATGTTTTGATTTTCTTTACAGGAGTGATTGTTTTTGAATTTTGGTTGATGAGGAGTGATTTTTACAGGGTTATCGACACTAGACCCAAAACTGTTGATAAAGAGAATCGTTGATGAATGGGCGCCACATTATAGGATCATGGCATATGAGGTGAGATTCTCCTGACTGAAAGGGATGGAGATACTCCCATAGTGGAAGCTACTGCCCAAGCATCGTCTTTAACTGGAAGGACAACCTCGCAGTCCTGGGACCAGCTGATCTGGTGCAACTGTTGCTCCTGTAAACCAAGAACCTAGTGCTTTTGATGAATTTGACCCTCCCAGTTTCGCTCCAGGTATGATTGTGCTGAGCCAGGTATGATTGATAGTTTTGAAACTTCAAATAGTGTCAACTTCTCATTTTAGTGGGGACAAATAATAAGTGAACAAGAGTCAGGGAAACATCTTAATTGTTAGGCATAAGACATGAAATTAGAACTCCAATTTATTCCAAAGAGCTCAAGTTTACCAATCTGAAAAATAAGCCGTGATGTTTCAACGGTAAAGGGTGTTGTCGCTAACACTCGACATTTTCACCACTTGGATTTGGGGTGTAATCTTACTGGTATCCCAGACTAAGGCTGATTATTCCTGGCATCAAATTCCCGCCAACACTTAATATCATGGTCGCTTAAAAGTACTTACATTTATGTTCCTCTTGCTCGTATGTGGTCAACTTGATAATTGGTTTGTAGTGTCATTTACAGCCTACTGAAGACCCATTCGGCTAAGACTACCTTCAAGGCTATACCTTTCGCAGAAAATAACCAACCACCGCTAGCCTGAAACCTTCCAACCATCCCCACCACAGATTCAACTAACCTCGTCTGGCTTCGATATCTCCAATGTTCAAATTTACTTTTACAAGCTCTCAATCCTCGCAAGCTGAGCTGCAAAATGATAATGATTTAACAGACATCCTCCCACCCTTAGGGCCAACTTCTCAAGGATCTCCATTTTTAGCTTTCCCTGCTCCAACAGGGCCTTCACAGGCAGGTGGTCCTGTGAACAACTTCTCTGCACACTCGGTATATGTAGCTGTGCTGTCACGGGAATCTATTAGTGCTCAAAACCCATATGGAGTGCCACAGGGAGCTGTTGGTGCTCTAGGTAGCCCTTCACAACCCAATATTCCTGGACACTTCCTTCTCCAGTCAGTATGAAGAGCTCCAGTTGCCTCACTCTGAAGTTTAATGCTCTAAGTGGACCACATATCCAGCCAGGTAATTTCCCTGCACGACCTGGGTATGGTGCACCAGTAGCCTCACAGACTGGTTTTAAAGATCCAAGTAGATCATCCCCCCGCAAAACAATAATGTGACGGAGAATTATCACCAGCAGACGGGATCTACAGCACCAGCAACTTCACAGGTCACTCTTTCCATTCCAGCAGGACTACCTGCCAAACATCAACAGAAGGACAGCAAATTTGAGACTAAATCAACAGTTTTGGCTGATACACTTAGCCGAGGGCTTGTAAATTTGAACTTATCTGGACGTAAGTGCTTCAACTGCATCGTTTGGTTTGTGATCGAAAAACAAGATTTGAAAAACCAAGGACACAAACTGGAAGTCTGAGCTGTCACTGGCTTCTTCGCTTTTCTTTGTTCCATTCCCTCTTAGAGATGTTTCAATTACTTCAGGATGATATCTGGAAATAGGTTTACTTTGTTCTTTTCATTTTTTGGGTTCTGTGCTTATTTGTTTGTGCCCTGCAGCTAAAACCAATCCTCTGGGAATTGATTTCTATCAATCACAGGGAGAAGAGAGACAAAGCTGTTCCACATACGGCTGTAACGTGTACAATCAACATGGGTAAAGCTATGGGATCTTGCTCTGGAATGGGTCTTGCAGGTGCAAGCTCCTCCTAACCCCATGACGACCGCAGGCATTGGTATGGGTATGGGTGGTGAGGGAGGAATACAAGGCTTGGGTATGAGATGTTATGGTGGCATGACCCAGCAGCCTGGGGATGAACAACAGTTATACAGATGGGCATGATTAATACGGTGGCTACAGATGAGCTTCAATACTGTATATAATATAGGTCCGTGATTATGTTTATTGCCTTCAGGGGGGGACAGAATCCGGTGCTAGTAGTACAACAATATGTTCAAATTTTCAGTGATTAATCTTGTTACTGTCCAAAAATGGAGTTGGTTTGTGAGGATCAACAAATGGGTTTTCATTCATCATATGCTGCCTGAAACTAGCATTAGTTATTAAATTTTTGGCTGTTAAGTGTTTGGTGTTTCTGCAGGTGGTTATATATTTTTTCCTATTTAGGTGCGGAGGATGCTGCCTGAAACTAACATTAGTTAAGCCTACTAGACAAAACATGCAGTGGAACCGAACACGGTGCTGCCTGAACTGGCAAGTTAGCCAATTGGTTTTTTGAATATTGTTGGAAGCGGAGAAACCCTCCAAAAATAGGCGTATGCCGCTTGGTTTTTTGAATAATGTTGGAAGCGGAGAAACCCTCCAAAAATAGGCGTATGCCGCTTATGAGCGGCAAGTACACAGTATTCTTTAGTAAAAGGCGAAAGCATAATTCGCTTTGTGCTTACCGCACGGCTGCTTGAATCATTTTGAAGAGTCTAGTGCTTATTTTATACACAACATTTTGAGTAGGGTTGTGCTTTTTACTCCGTGTGGGACTAAATCATTCATCACTTCATTCGAGAATTAAAGTTGCTTGCCAACCAAAGAAGGAATAGTGGGATTGAAAACTTTCAAAACCTGTTTCTAAGGAGATGGATAGGAAATGATACCTTCATAATCACAGTGCTTAAAGGGTTGTGCTCGAAAGCAAGTATTGTAGATGAGTTGAAAATTTACACAGTTTAATAACTTGAGAGATGTAACAAAAGTTGTCCCAAAGCTGATTTGAATCAGTAGAGGAGAAACCATGAAAGTTTTGAATTGTTGTTTTACAAAAAAGAGAAGAAACCCTCTAGAAATCGGCATATGCCGGTTTTAACAGCAAGCCCAATATATTCTTTCGTTAAAGGCGAAACATTAATACTAACCATTTTGTTCAGAAACTTTATGAGGGACTAGTCCAAGTTTCTTCATGGACTTTCCAACTGAAGGAGAAATAATGTGCTTCTAAAATGTAGTCATTCTGCTTCTAAGGTGATGGTGAAGGAAAGGTTACCTTCCTAATGATTCAGCACCTGAACAGTTCAATTCGTGAGGCATATAAAATGACATGGTCAAATTGAGTTTCATTTCCTCCTTGTTTGTCTGAAGTTCTCTCTTCAATTAAGTTGGACGTACATTTCAGCTGCTGGACCATAAACCCCGCAGCAGCTGCATTTCAGCTGCTGGACCAGTTCGGCCGGGAAATGACCGTAAACAGGGGAGACTCTGTTGGATTATCTTTCCAGTGAGTCGACTCAGTGATTAAGACTAGTTAGCCGAGTCAGCTGACTCAGTAGCTGACTCTCCTAATTGACCGTTAGTCAACGTTATGTTTAACGGTTGACTGTTAAATGACTCCGTAGCCAAAGGCATATTCAGGTGACCAGTAGAGCATATTTCGGCCAGTTCCCAGTTTTCGGGTTCAGTTCTTACTTGGGCTACTTAGACACATGGGCTTAGTTAATTACTTGGCTGAGGACTTTGGGAAGGCTTAACCTATTCTTGAAAAAGAGTATCCTTCATGGAAATTGATAAAAGAAAAGAGTTTGTTTTCTCTTTGGGTGGGGAATTTTATTATTTTTTCTACTACTTTTCTAGGGGTTACAACATGATAGACTTTCTCTTTACTCTTGTTATGAACTCCATTAATATGAGCAGTTGATTATCTTTTATTGGTTAATGATGTAGTCGGATTTTGAAAGCATGCCGTTTGATTTATGAATTAGTTTCCTCTCAATATTGTCGTTCAATATCTATTGTTTATAATAATTACATGATTGATGTATTGCAATATGACTGAACGTTTAAGTCTAGAATTGATTGAACTCACATCTATTTATAGTTAATTTAGGGTTTATCATCGAGCGATAACCTTGAATAAGAGTAGCATGATACGATCATGGATTGTAATGATACTTTCATGTAATTATATGTAGAAATCGACTTTTCTTCGAATTGTTTGCGCAATGTACTTCAATTGCATTGATTAGCCTATTTTATCATTTTTAATGCACTTTTGGGAATTGGACTTGATTAGCGCAAGGCGTCAGGTTATTCTCTAGGTAGTATTCATACTTGCATCATTTTACATGTAAGTGAGACGATTTTAGGAAATTACCGGAGTAACTTGCTCTATTGATACTTTTGGGCTTTTCATAATAGCGAGATTAAATCTGAATTATATTCATACATTCAATACTTGTTTACAATTGAAGACGAAACCTTTATCCAATATTTTCTCATTTTGTTTTGCTTTTATTTTATGTTAGATACATAAAAATCAGAAAATCGCCCCATTGTTCTTTATAGGGAACCGAAACATATTGACAACCCAAGATCTCTTTGTGGGAACGATTATTTCTTGCCCTTGCTATATAATATATTTTGAGTAGTGAAAAAGTAATATTATTTTTGACGCATACGGCATCGATCAGTGAGTAAATAGGATGGTTCAGTCTTCACATACCTCTTTGTCGAAGAAGTTCTCCAATTTTTTCGTTTGATCTTCTGTCTTCAATCTACGAGGGTTATTCAATGGTGTCTGATATTCAACTACCATACTTTAACCCTAGTTCGAGATGTGGCGCCCTGATTCTATAACCCATAATTAAGATAATTAAACAAAAAGCTTAAGAGTTAATTAGCCTAATACCCAACCCAATCAACTAATTACGGAGAGATGAACAAAAAAGAACATAGCATTTAGTTTTCAAAGAAGGAACTATAAAACAAATCCCCTAAATAAAGACCAAATGCACCTGATTGACCCTATACGAAAATTTGACAACTATTAAGGATAATAGAAAATGAAAATTTTCATTTGAAGTCCAAAACAGAACATACTCCAAACTCTATATTAAACATTATTAACTATGTACAGCACGGCTGATGTGTTTGTGATATTTGTATAGATACAATAGTAAGAGTTTTTTACTTGCAACATAACACAGTAGTTTCGAAAAGTTATATATATAATTGTACAGCACCAAAACAGAAGAGACCAACAGTGATCTCTCAAACCGTAAGCTAAAACACTTTATTCGACACACACGCAATACTTGCTTTCACCCGCTTCTTCACCACTTACACTAATGTTACCTGCCACTAGAGTGAGATAAAAATAGTGAGCTAAACAAGCCCAGTAGATACTTACACTACTCAAAAGTAATCATCAAAGTTGATTTATAAGAATGTAAGTTTTTCCCAAAACGTTATCTACACATCATTGAATACATAACTATATAATTTTCAGAACGAATAAGAAACATTCAGCACGCTATGTAAGTAAAATTTCATTCATTCAACAAACGGATATAGATGACAAACATCTTCCTTTGGAGTGGCAAGGCGTGGCTCTTTCGGATCCCCTAATGATCATTAAAGTACCCTTGAAGTTTTCGGCTTCATAGTCGCATAAGATTTGTACCTTACTAGTACCACGCTCTTATGCGTTCTCTACATACAAGCATTTAAGAAAAGTACAAATAGAACAACCTATTATTGGTAGAAACGCTTATCATGAAGAGCCCACACGTATCATGCATCAGAACATCACTACCCACTCAAGGAAACTCTATATATCATAATCCAAAACGCCAAATAATAGATAAACTATAAGTTAAAGAAGTATTGAAGGTAAACATCCATGCATACAGAGTTTATTTCTCCTTTTTATTTATTATTGGTTGTGATTACGCACCCTGTTAGGTAGTAGTGCCTTCCTTTCCACAGCTATAGGTATTTAAATTAGATATAAATGTAAGCTGTGGGAGTATCCGTTATGTATACCAACGCCGGGGACCTGATTTTTCCATTTACATACATCACAAGATTCACAACCTAAAGATTAATTCAGATTTCTTTCCAAAGTAAGGAAAGACAAAAGAAAATAGAAAACACCCAAGAACCCAGCACCCTACTGTTGCCTTTCATTTTAAATGTACCCTTTCCTAAAACAAGATAAGGATATACACATTGATCAGCACATTTCTATTACATATATACCCAAGTACAATTCAACAATATTTTGTAGATAGCAGAAACCACACTTAATAATAAATAGAAAGTTGTAAAATATAAGTTGATAGCAAAATATCTACTTCGCATACCAAAATAACATATAGATATCAAGAGTAATGCATGGATTTGGTAAAGTATATAAGTATAGTTTTATGAAAGAAGCATCAATGGTTACTAGTGAGTTTGTGTAAGTTCCCACCTCAATTCGCAACTCAAACCTTAATTCTTGTAGCCCGTCTATCGAATCGAAAGACACCTTAATCATATAGAATTTAGGTTAGAAAAATAGAAAAATTTTACTGAAATTGACCTATTATTGATGGTGGTTTTTAGCTTAGGGATAAAATCGTAAAACCCTACATCTGGCATGACGTCACTATGACCAATAGCGCATTTATTGAAACAATCAGCGTATTTACGTAAGAATTACCAGGGTACCTTTTTTTTATACATGTGTCATGTTCCACGACAGAACCCTTAGTATTAACTGACATCACCTTTGTATACACCTAACCCTAATTCTCCCATCGTGGCAATGGAAAACCATGCCAGCCACGTCTCTGCGCCAAGGCATGCCAACCATGCCAGCCGCACCACAGTGAAAATGGCAAACCATGCCAGCCACGTCTCTGCGCCAAGGCATGCCAACCATGCTAGCCGCACCACCGTGCCAATGGAAGACCATGCCATCCACGTCTCTGCGCCAAGGTATGCCAACCATGCCAGCCGCACCACCTTGACAATGGCAACCCATGCCGGCCACGTCTCTGCGCCAAGGCATGCCAACCATGCCAGTCGCACCACCGTGCCAATGGCAAACCATGCCAGCTACTTATCCACGCCAAAATGAAGGGTTGCAATAATCAACGGCTACCCTTCTCTTCGAGATACAGATCTCGACCATCCAAATTCGCCACCTAACGCACGGCAACTTGCGGCCCAAGGCCAAACACCACGGTTTGCACCAAACCCTAGTTATGGCCGTGCCTATACCATGCCAGCCTCTCCTTCACGTCATTGACTGCCAAAACGAAGGGTTGCGACGATCAACGGACACCCTTCCATCTAAGATGCAGATCTTAGCCATCCAAAGTCACCAGCTGACGCATGGCAACCTGCGGCCCAAAGCCAAAACACACGGTTTGCACCTAAACCCTAATTTGGCCGCGCCTAGTCTTTGACAAGGCCATGACTCAACGCTGGCTACTACAAACGAAGGGTTGTGATAATAAACGGCTACCCTTCTCTTTACACAAGTTCGCCACCTGACGCATGGCAACATGCGACCCAAAGCCAAAACACACGGTTTGGACCTAAACCCTAATTTGGCCGCGCCTACTCTTTGAAAAGGCCATGACTCAACGCTGGCTGCTAAAACGAAGGGTTGCAATAATCAACGGATACCCTTTTCTTTGAGATACAGATCTCGACCACACAATTTCGCCACCGACGCATGGCAACTTGCGGCCCGAAGCCAAAACACACGGTTTGCACCTAAACCCTAATTTGGCCGCGCCTACTCTATGACAAAGCCATGCTCAATGCTCGGTCGCTAAAACGAAGGGTTGCAATAATAAACGGCTACCCTCCTCTTTGAGATCCAGATCTCGACCACACAAGTTCGCCACCTGACGCATGGCAACTTGCGGCCCAAAGCCAAAACACACGGTTTGCACCTAAACCCTAATTTGGCCGCTCCCACTCTATGGTAAAGCCATACTCAACGTTGGCTGCTAAAACGGAGGGTTGCAATAATCAACGGCTATCCTTCCCTATGAGATGCGGATCTCGACCGTACAAGCTCGCCACCTAACTTACGCCCAAAGCCAAAACATCACGGTTTGCATCTAAACCCCAAATTTGGCCGCGCCTTTATTCTTTGGCAAAGCCATGTCGACTCTACCATGGCCACTGGCATGCCACACGTAACACCTTGCTACATGTTTTCTCGTGAAAACACTCGAGACATCTAACACATGTCACAAACTGAGGGATGCTCATAAAGGGTATTGGTTTGGCGGTTTACAGCGTGCGGCGTACACTACGCCTGTTACATGAAAGTGTCATAAGAATGAGTCGGTTAGTAAATACAAGGAATAATGGTGAAACGCTCCTTTCATTATGGAACATCAATTCCAGGCGTTACCCATTTATCACCTCCTTCCACTTTACTCAGCCATTTCCATTTTCTACGAGACCATAGTACGTTATGTTACGACTTGTATAAATAGGTCTTACCTATTTCCACTAAATAACAAGTTTTGTTCGGGAGGATACAACACTCAGAAATCACTTGTTAGCTTTCCCATCTGTTAGCTTTCATTTTCTGATACAAGTCCAACAACTACTCTTCCAGAATCAACTATTCTGGTCTCAACACTTTCTTCGCTTCCCTCCCTAAAACCAACCCTTCTCCTTCACTTTATGACCGAAGCAAGTATGGAACGGCCATTTCTTGGTTTAGGCCGGATTTGTACAGATTGATCTCTCGAATATAAAGTACTCCCTTGCAGTACATTGTTTAGGGTTTAGACTCAGTTTCTCACCCACTCACGCGAAATTACTGAAATCAGCAGAAACCGTTTTCACCCTCAAACACCTACACCTGCACATAACATTACAAACTGATATAACCATAAAAATCAGTCTAATTACTGATTCACACAATTCAATGTCAATCTGAAATCATTGTACAAAGCTCTAAAGCTCTTCAATGGAACCAAAACCTAATTCGAATGTATCAATGTTGAAGTTAGTGATAACGGAACTGTCTGAAGTACAACTTGTGAGGTAGAAATGATTAGGCATATCTATAACCTTTTGAATAGAGTAAGTTATCCTAATTGTTCAGGTTTGTTAACTCAACATTTTCTTTTCTCTCAAAAATCTCTTATAAGAAAACATATTTCCATTACCTTGATTGAGACATATTTGAAGGAAATTAATAACTACATGTTAAAGGAAGGTTAGTTAAAGTCTTCACTTCGGATGAAGAAACTCCTAGGCATGTAAAGGACATCAGGTAGAAATCAAGTGCGTAGGGTCTTGCGAGATCCAAGAGATGTATGGACCATAATTAAGCTGAATTGATTGAAGGATTGGTTCGATTTCAACTACACTTCAGTCTGAAGTCTGATAGTATGCCAGTGTTTGCATCTTAATACAATGAAGTGTTCAAACTAGACTAGGTCTCGCAGATTTACTGCTAGATTACACGTTTCCTCGTTAACAAAATTTCTGGTGTCTTGTGTTATTATTTTTCCGTATTATATTATTTTATATGTGTAATCGAAATATCACAAATAGTACATTAATCAACTTAGACGTTTTTTAGCTAGATAAGTAATGATCACACAAGACTCGTTCTTTTTATATTTGTAATATATTACAAGATTCTTTCTTATTAGAATTCGGATCTTGTATGGTTTGAGTACATACTCGATTGAACTTGATATACAATCAGGAACAAGGGTCTCAATTATAAAGGTGTATACGTATTGGTTGTACAATGATTTTGTTAGCGCGCTGCTCGGTCGAACTCGCAAGTTTTACTATCTCAAGCTTGTTGTCAATGTTAGATGCACAAAATAATGTTTTGATTTATAGTCTACTAAAGTCAAGTCTCGTGTAGCAGCCCAATAATTTGTCCTGTGATTATTGATTTATGAATGCACAATTAATAATAATTGTGTTGCTGATATTTCAATATTTGTGGTAAGCCAACCATACGGTTGGATAGTTTTCTTGTTTAGTTGTTGGTATCTTACTGTTAGGATCATAAGTTTCTGACTTTGTGTGCATTGTATTTGGTGATGTTAATTTAGCTTAATAATATATTAGGGATTTACAAATTAGTATTTTTGGGATTAATCTTCACAATCGTTAGACATATGGTGGGCTTCTGCATTGACACCTAGGGTCCACATCATTGCTTGATTATTCTGCCATGTGAGGATATGTTTGGAAAGGGGAAAAATTAGAGAATAAAACTCTCAAACCTATCTATCTGTTATGTTTGTTCTTCTTCATACAACACTTGTCGCGGTAGTGAGAGAAGTCCGGGGAGGAGTCAGGTGAAAACCAAAACCATGTGAACCCTATTCTAAATGGGTTCTCTTAAATATAGCCCGTGATTTTATTAACCATAGCCCGTATGATTTTAGTCGGTGGAGGTTTACTTTAATTTTATGTTTGACCTTTTGCTATTATTATTCATTCATAGCCCATAAACCAGATTAGTGACTCACCGAACGAATGAGACAAGGAATTGAGAATCAATGACTCAGTAACCAGTAAAAATCATTATCATTTTCTTGGGATAGTTTAATTATCAATCCATACTTTTCATTCTTCAATCCACGACTAGATCCCAATTCCACTGGATAGATTCATTTGAGATGAGGATCCTCTAACCTTATATCGGAAACTTGAATGTCCTTTGTTTGTATCTTTCTTTCATTTTAGCCTTTTACTTAATAACCTATGGTAAGTCCGTATACAATTTAGAATCATTGAAGCAACAGATTTATTCTATAAAATAAGATGCTCGAATACCCCACTACTAAATGAAAGTCTCTCGCCAGTAATATTTTCTAATTGGTATGCTGGTCATGAGGTGATGTTAATTAACATTTTCAATGTACATTTCATGCATGTATACTGATCCGACGAACCCACATGTTGGATACAGTTGATGAGTGCCAAATATTGCATATTTCTACACCTTTTTATTGGCATTTAACTCATCCTTTGCGCTTTAAAATCATATATTATCCCAAATTCTGTATTTTCTCTGTTTTCAAGAATAAATACTTGTACTAATTAATTTTGTGTTTTTAGGTAGTAAATAAATCTTGGAGGAATTAAGGAGCTAAAAGAGCAGAAAGTTGGAGACTAGCGACTATGGAAGAGAAGTTGCAACCCGCTTGTGCATCAGTTGCAACATGACAAGTAGCAACCTGTTTACAAAGATATGGGCTTGAGCTATCCAAGATCCGACTCGTACCCGAATACAAGCCTGCTCCATCCCGAGCCAATAGATTTGATCTATCAGCTGCATCCAACGTCCTAGCCTTGCCATGCATCAACGTTCGCTGCTCCCGCCTCACACCATAGCCACCTACCCCCTTCACCTAACCGAGCAGCAGCCAAACAATCCCCACCTTCACTTCTTCTTTCTTCTTCCCGACAAAAACCAGAAACCTCACCACACTCCCCCCGACCATTTCTCGCTCAACAACACCAAGAAGACCTTCTTCTCCCGACCAACCTCTCTGTCACCAGCACAGCCACCTTCTACACCTCCTAGCTCTTAACTATCTCCTTCATAGCTTCTTCTCATAAACCCTAGAAGCTAGGTTTGAGATAGATAAAGTTAGGGTTTCCCCAACACCAATTTAATGAAGTTGTAGAGAAGAATTGCAGAGGAGACAACAATTCAGGCAGTTATGGTGAGTGGGTTTGCATTTAATTTCCGAATTGAAGTTGAATTGAGAGATTTTCATGTATAAATAGGGAAGGCAGTGTATGTAAAAAGTAAGCCCGGAGTAGCCGGTGCAACTTGCAGTAGTAAATTAGGTTTAATTTCATCTTGTATTATGTTCTAAACAACTTTGCTAGGGTGTAGATGAAACCCTTAATAATATGTTGAGTTAATTCATATTCATGTTGTTGTCCTTGTTGTGCTTAATTGAGATAGGAGTAATAGTTAGCTAGTTGATCAAATTAGCCTGTGATTGGTTGTACTGTAAGAAGACAGCCAATACTAGGGGAGAATTAGTGATAGTGGTTAATAAATTCTCCATTTGAGACTTCCATGGAAGAAGATATGTGCTTAATAAGATAGGAATGATGCTTAACAAATTGACCAAGGAACCTGTGATCAATTGTACTGTAAGAAGACAATTGATACTAGGGGGAATTAGTGAGATTAGTTGATAACTCATTCTTTAGAATCTTCCTTGGGAAGGAACAAGAACATAAATTGAATTTGTATTGCCTTAGCATATGATTATGAGGTGAATTCAATCACCCTAGTAACTCTCTAGCCTTTGTTTACAAACTGTTTTGCATATTTACTTTACAATCTGCTTAATTACTTGTTAATACCAACATCTTGTCGTATCGACACCCAAAACAAGAACATAAATTGAATTTGTATTGCCTTAGCATAGGATTATGAGGTGAATTCAATCACCCTAGTAACTCTCTAGCCTTTGTTTACAAACTGTTTTGCATATTTACTTTACAATCTGCTTAATTACTTGTTAATACCAACATCTTGTCTTAACACTCTCCAAGTCTCTGTGGATCGACCTGTGCTTGCCCTGTGTTGCTTGTCGACACTGTGCACTTGCAGTTATAATCGTAGGTAACATTCCTGAGCCTACCAACAGTATCAACCATGCAAATGGTGCCAGCTGCAAGATCAATTTTCAATCCAAATACATCATACAGTTAACAAAGTAATATTCCGCAACTGCAAGTTTAAAGTTTGATCTTTTAGACCAAGTCCGCCAATTAATGTGTTGAGGTTAATGATCAGAGCAGAATTTATTATAACTACGGCTACAAATATGACACTGATCATAGCTACACAATTGGAGTTATGGAAATTGGGGAGGAAGGCGATGAAAAAAGAAGTTAGGGTTTTTTCTTAAGAACGTTCACCAAAATAACTTTAAAATCAAGTGAAAATGGTGATACGACGCAATGGAAACTTTAAACAGCTTTTATTTCGAGTCCACTCAATTAACTAGCTATGAAATTTCTATGAGCTCGATTAAAATATTTGGGCTATCGTTAACAAATGAATTTTTTTTATGGGTTATAAATAGTATTGGCTATGGTTAATAAAAGTGTGGGATATATTTAAGAGAACCCTTCTAAATTTCCAAATTCAGCTCGGAGAAAAGAAAGTGATGATTATGAACTTCTAAATTAGTTGATCTCAGTAGGAACTTAAGAATAATTGAAAAGAGGATTTTGGTGTTCTTGACTGAAAAAAATTAAGGTATGAATTCAACCTTATTGCTACTTGTTCCACTGTTTGAACTTACTTGAATAACTTATTGACTGATTCAATGGATCTTAATGGTCTCAAATTTTGTCAAACTATGTTTTGGAAAGACCTAGGTTTTTCATTTGAAATTGAATTTGGTCTTTCATGTCACTGAGATGTCATAGTGCTAGAATTTGATAAAGATTGATATCATGAATCTACGGATCACCATGGAACTCGGGTTCTACAAGAGAGTTGGGATGAATTAAACATTTTATTTCATATTTTTCTTATATTATTGTGAACTATTTTGGCTTGAATTTAGGTATTTAGTTATTTCCCTGGGTTGAGACTCTCTCATAGAAGAGATAGCCCTTTGAATGAGGATTTAGTCATGATAATGAATATTCCGTTCTGATTCATATGTGGTGAGATATACTAATTTCAGGAATCCCTATCTAAAACGCTTTAAAATTTTGGAATTACAAATTCTGAGATGAAGAGAAATTTGTAATTTATATCGATCTTATTCCTCAATCAATAGTTCTTGAATGGTCGTGTAGCAGAAAAGACGAACCTTAGAATAGACAAGGATCTATTAGGTAAAAGGTAGTCTGGCCGGGCTTCACGAATGCCTTACTAAAGACTATAAAGTGATAACCTAATTATGTTTCACGAAAAAAAAAACATATGTAGCTCTCTATAGGACGACTCTAAATGCAACTAGGACACATCATGCCAGGATTGAGACTCTAGAATACAAAGAGTCCTCTATTTATAAAGATGAATTATGCAAGATTGTTTAAATTTCAAGCAATAGTTTCTTAAATAAAAAACAAGTTCGTGAACTAGTTTTCATATTTACGGATTACTTTGATCCCAAATAAACTACTCCCTCCGTTTCTAAAAAATAGGCTTGTTTGGTTTTCACAAAAATTAAGAAAACTAATCATTGTAGCCACTTTTTCATGTTTTTCCTAATCTATCCTTTGGTCCCCACTCATTTGATATTAGAGAAATGAGAGAAAGAATTGGTCCCCTTTTTGTATTAAGAGAGAGAAGTGGTCCCCTTTATGGGTATACTAGTAAAATCATAACATTTGGCTTTCCATATATGGTAACAAGCCTATTTTTTGACATACCCAAATAAGGAAACAAGCTTATTTTTTTTAGAAATGGAGGGAGTAGTTTTCATATAGATCAACTCCGAAGAATGGAGACTATAAAAGCATGAGAAGTTTTTCTTGAGTTACAAAGATGGATGTGAACCCGAAATTTATCGATTAAAGATTTCCGACTACTAAAGTTAGCTCATAGAACCATTAAGCAATATTGGAGTTCAGTAACACCTAAAAACAAGCTAGTTCGCAAACTGATAAATCAATTGCTATACATGAGATTTTTTGAAGTGTGCATGAACTATTTGTGTACATGAACAACAGTTCGCAAACTATTAAATCAATTTGTGCGTGAATAATATTTCAAAGTGTCCACGAACATACTCAAAATTGACCGTCCGCAAATTGTTAAATCAGTTTGTAAACCATGAAAAATTTGAAAGAGTTCATGAACATACCCAAAAGTTCACCTTCGACAAACTATTAAATCAGTTTGTGAACAAGGAGCAAATTTTGGAGTTCCAGGAACATCAAGTTTTATACCCATACATAAACTGAACAATCGGTTTGTGAACATTAAACTACTTGATATTTTTAGGATCTCCGTTAGGAATCATAGTTTTTTGAACAATTAATTGTTCTAAACCTTAAAAGAAACCACTATGAACATCCAAACTTTATTTTTGTTTCAAAAAATTTCAAGTACAAGCTTGAACTCAAAACTTCTTATTTGCAATTCATCAATTACATTAAATCCATACGACATTGTCTCGGTATATCTATAGAATAATAGAATAGTGAGTAGTCAGTAGTCAGTCTTCACATACCTTTGTTGATGAAGTTCTCGTAGATGTCTGTGTTATCCTTCAGTCGTTTCTTTAATATTTTTAGGGTAATTCGGTAAATTCTAACACTCAACCACCAATTTCTAATCCTAATCCAAGACTAGCTCTAGTAAACAATATATAAATCAATATATAGTTGTGCATCAAACATTTACGACAAGCTTGACACAACAAAACTTGTGAGTTCGACTGACAGATGCTCTGACATTTTGCATTTGCGATAGTATTCGGAATATGATGATCATAAATGAAAGATCAAATAGTAGTTGATTTTCACCAGGGTTCTTTAACATATACAAGATAGGGCGAACATAAATTTGGTTCTTTTGACTTTTCAACTTCAAAATCACAATGACAGTATCAGGTGATCTTCTTTTTGGACCCTCAGACTGCATTCGAGTTCTGAATGCTGGATGTGATCTTACACGGGTATTATTTTCTTGTTTCCCCAGTGTTTTCAGTTTCCACTTCTTCTTCTTTTGTACTAAAATTTGTTTTTATTTTGTGAATGCAGGATAGTTTGCGTGATATGTTCATGTCATTTGGTGGAGTTAGTAGGCTGGTGAACAGGCTATCATTCAGATGCAGGATGTGGCTGATGCTACCAGTGTGATTCAGCACTTCAACCTTCTGGGTGCTAATTTTATCTGCTTTGTTTGTTTTTTATATTTATTTATATATTTAAATTTAAAAGTTATTAAGATTAGTACAACTGATCAATCTCATTTTATTTGGTTTTTACCATGTCTCAAGTGCCTCATAGGAACTGCACATAAAATAGAAAGGAGAGATCTCACTGTAAAAAATAACATGTTTCTGCAATACCCATCTTGCATTCTATTTTTATTGTTGGTCGTTTGTGCAGATCTGTTTCCTTGTCGACATATAAGAAACTTCAAAATGGCTCATATCCAGAATTCATGCCATGACACCCTTCATGTTTTGTCATATTTCTTTCGTTCACAAGTCATATAACATTATCATTTGTGTATTTCACCTCAATTTGCCATATTTTGTTTTAATTGATAAAGAGAGGTAGGTAGTGTTAGAGTATTTCTCGGTCGAACTCACAAGTGTTGTTATCTCAAGTTTGTTGTCAAATTTAGTTGTCAAAACTATATCTTGATTTCTAGTCTACAATTAATTAAGTCTCGGATTAGGATAGAAGATGTAGTTGAGAAACAAACATCACGACAGTCATCATTGCATTTTACCATTTGAAGATGAAGATCATCCAAAGCATGTTGAGTACTTCTTCAACAAAAGGTAAGTGAAGACCGAACCACCTATATCTCAATTATAGTGATTGTATTTAGGGGGGTGGGGCTTCTGATCGATTTATTGATTAATTAACTACTAGGAAATCACAACACTTTAAACCGATGGGGTTTAAATTGGTATGTCAAGTTTCTGGAAAATATTACAAAACTTGGTTCAAAAGAAGCTACAACCACCAAAGACCCTAACAAACTTGTCCTTTTAGAGCATTATTCTTCTGTTGTACATGTACCACTAATACCAGCCTGCATTTGGTGTTGTTATGCTTTTAGTATTCCCTTTTTGAACCTTTTATCTATCTAGTCTTCCCAAATATGTCTGAAAATTCTTGTTATAAGTACCAAGCAATATTCAAGATTCCTCAATCATTATTTATAGGATTAAAGTTGTGAGTGAGAGTTGTAGGAGACTTGACCTGTTCACCTTTTGTGTATGTATGTGCTTTAAAATTGATTTAGTTTCCTCCAACATCTCACCTCCAACCTTCACTTGTTTGGATCTTGATCTTGATGATTGTTAATGTATAAAAGTGAGAGTTGGATTAAACTACCTTTGTTTACAATCAAAATTTAGTTTTCTCAAACATCTCACATTCAGTGTACACTAATACTTATAGGAAACCCTTCATTCTAAGCTTTAATTGAAGCGAAATAACAACAAAGTTAAAGTTCTGGATGAGATGTTGAAGACAACTGAATCTATTATTCAATTCAACATCTCTTTCATGACCTTCACTTTGGACTTGGAGAAAAAAAAATCGTTATTTTCGGAGGTGAGGATTGGATAAAACTAAATTGACATTTTGTTACTTCGTTTTCCAAAGTTCATTTAGTTTTCTCCAATGCCTGACACAAAGTGGTTAATATCGTGTATCGGTATCGTATCGGTCAGGTCCGATACACTTATACAAAAGATAATATCGGTTTTTATCGGTGATACATCATTAAGAATAAAATCTTAAATATTTATAAATATTTCAGTCAAAAAAAATTAGTGTCGTATGGTACATTAATTCTCAAGATCAAAAGCTTCATAGTACAAATTAAAGGGTACAGAAGAACAAGATAATTAGGAGGAAGGGTTCTGTTTACGTATTTTCAGATCTAAATAATTTATTCTACCAAATTTCCCTTACCAATATTATCAGTGTATCCGTGAACCCGATATATCGGTTTGTACTAGCCGATACGAGTGTTTTTATCGTTCAATCCTTGTATCGCCGATATTTTAGATATTGTAAAGGTTTTTCCCGATACACCATAAAAACCTATAATATCGGCCGATATAACCGATATTGACTACCTTGGCTTGACATCAGGAAATTCCTATACATATGTGCCAAAGGGTCTTGGATCCTCTGTGCTTGTTGCTTCTTGTCCCTGGCCCCTTATATTCAATTACCACAAATTTTGGAGTTTGTTTTGATTGGTGGAATAACACAGAAGTCACCATTATTTAGTAGGTTGATATACGGGATAATGAGGTTTAGGGACGAAGGATACGATCCTAAATCGCAAGTGAGACTCCCACTGTGAGAGTCAAGTAGAAAAATAATCATCAATGCAACATATAGTTGTCCCCTTCATATGCATGGCAGTAGTAGTGCATATTGTTAAAATTTGATTATGGGGATTGAGTTCTAATAACTCCTAAAGAAAAGAAAAAGAAAAAAAAATGAGCAAAAACTTAAAGACTAATGAAAAAATTCAGTTTGCATTACCACATAATAATACTGCTCGAGCATGAAAACAATATATTACAAATATAAGACAAGACCAGCCATAACGCAAAACATGGGTAGCTTAGAGACATCTAGCGAGCTATTCATATATCCATTAAGTAGACCAAATTCATAAACTTATATCATGCTCTATCGAATAATTAGTTTTTAGATCGGTTAATTATGGGAAGAATGGGAGTCTCACTTTTCTATTTTCGTGTCCTAGTTGTTGTTCTAGGAATCATTAAGTCATACAAATTTTGTAAGTTTTATGCCTGTATATTAGAGGTCTAGCAAGTTCTTTATTTATCCTGCCAAGAGTTCGTCTTTCCTTTTCTTCTATATTTCCGGATTGAGATATCTCTACATCTCTTCCTTTAAATTCATCTTTCTCTCCCAAGGATACAACAAAATTAATACTCCACGAAACCAAGTAATACAAGAATGGATACCACCAATTGAACAGGTTTATGTTGTTGTTAGTGTTTTGGTTTTTCTTGGTAACTAGCTTAATTAAGCATTCGAAATCGACACAATAGTTCTTGCTGGGTTAAATGGTAGTGACAAAACTGTTCTCTTTTACAAACTTCGAGATGGCCCAGCACATCAGGGTACTGTTACATCCATGGTTCCAAATGAAGAAAATTTTGTGGTACGCTCTGATTCCTCTAAGAAAGGCAAGATAAAGCATGTCCGTGTAGTTGATGTTCCTGGACACGCTCGACTTCGACCAAAGCTTGATGAATATTTACCTCAAGCGGCTTGCCTTATCTAAGAAAGGCAAGATAAAGCTTGTCCGTGTAGTTGATGTTCATGTACACTCTCGACTTCGACCAAAGCTTGATGAATATTTGCCTCAAGCGGCTGGCCTTATCTTTGTCGTCGATGCTCTCGACTTTGTGCCAAACTTCCACGCAGCGGCAGAGTACCTGTATGAAATTTTGACCAATGCGCCTATTATGAAGAAGAGAATCCGACTGCTTATTATGTGCAACAAGAGTGACAAAGTGAATGCCCATACCAAGAAATTCATCAGAAAACAATGCGAGCATCAAGGAATGCCATATTCGCTGTTGATATGTCTACTAATATGCATTTGGTGTGGCTGACGAGACTTTCACGGTTTCTCAGTGTCATAATAAGGTAAGTGTGGGAGAATCATCTGGGCTCACAGGAGATAAATCACAGGTTGAGCATTTTATAAGGGAAAATGTGTATTGATCTCTATAACTTGTTTTGGAACTTCTTATGGCATTTTAACATTGTGACACTAACAATAACAAAAAGGGTTGAGGTGTTGCATGTTTTCCTGACTTAAATATGTTGTAAGAAAACGTTGATCGATCAACAATTTTATTTAAGTTGAATCTCACATTCAGCTAAATGATGAAGGTTAATAGCCAAAAAAAAATTTGCATGACATAAATACTTTGTAAAAAAACGTCAATTTTATTTAAATTGAATCTCACACAGCTAAATGATAAGTAGACAAAAAAAAAAAGAAAAATCAAATTTGTACAGTGGAGGCAAAAAAAGAAAGGAAAAAAAACAATTTTATTTAAACTGAATCTCACACAGCTAAATGATAAGCTAAATGATAAGTAGCAAAAAAAAAAAGAACCCACAATTGGGGGATATCAAAACTAATTGGGGGATATGAATTACTTCCCCCAACCAATAGTTTCTGCTAAGGGGTGTTTTTGGGGGCAAAAATACGAAACTACCCTTTACAATAATAAAAGCTAAATCAAACATAGAAATACCCCACTCCCTTTTAAATTCGAAACATTTCTCACTTCCTTTCAAATTCCATTTTCCTTCTCTACCCGGCTCCTCACTTTGATTTTTTTTTTTTTATTCTAGGGATGAAGACCACGCTGGGTAGTGATGAAGACCATGCCGTGCGAGTGCCTAAGATAGTTATTTATGATAAAACCATGCCGATACTGGGTTCCTCAGTACCGGCATAGTTATTTAGGATGAAGACCACGCTGGTACTGAGTTCCGGCATGGTTATTTAGGATGAAGACCAAGTCGGTACTGAGTTCCGGCATGCTCGATATAAATCTATCCATGCGGGTAGTCAAGTGAAAAAAATCAATTTTCTGGATACTTTTCATCATGTGCCGGCACAGAAATTTAAGCAACATACTATGTCGGAAGCAGTGCTGGCATGCTCGAAAATTAGATAGCTGTGCCGGAAGTGGACTGATTAGAACAAAAAAAAAAGGTTTTGAAGATCAAAACCAGAAAATTTTGTTACGAGACCGAACCCCCACGGATAGGGGCAAACAATTTATGAAAATTTCCGAAAAATCTTTGGCATGGTTTTTTGGTTTAATATCATGCGCAAGACAGAGCTTTTCAAATGCAACAATGGTGGATTCAAAGAAAAAAAATATCAAATTTTCAACCTCTTAGCAACATCTCTCTTCACAATCATCCTCCATTTTCACAAAAAAAAATACCCTCTCAAATATTTTTTCCCTCCTTCTACTCTCACCTCACTCACACAAATTCTAATAAAAATACACACTAATTTATCCCCCAAATACTTAAGATTTTTACTAATTATTATTAAGAATTAAAAAAATAATTACATAAGGGGTGACCCAGCTTTGATATTTAGATCCCTATTTTATCATGTAGCTATATCCCCTAATTAGTTTTCATATCCCCAATTGCCCGTTAAAAAAAAACAGAAAAAAATTCAAATTTGTACAATGGAGGTAAAAAGAACAAAAAAAGCCACCAAGCCCAAACAACGCTAGCCTGCCAAGGAAAGGAGTCCAGAGGCATCACACTGACTGAACTGTAGTTTATGTAGCCACAGCGGATATAAACAAACCTGGACTTTGTAATGTGTCCGATGTGGGACTAAAAATATGGTAAGACTCTAAAACCCCAATGCCTGCCTATTCATTCATTTGACTTCAAATTCAAAACATCAGTCTTTCTCTCTTTCCTTCAAGGAGATAAGAAAATTGTAGGAAGAAACCCTAATTTTTCTAAATAAGCAATCTAAGAAGAAAATTGAAGAATCAGCAGCAATTATGTCAAGCATGCATTTCGGAAGAGATGTACCGTGAATCCTTAATCTGTTTGGTATGCCCTAATTACTTCTTCCTCTCATTTTGTTTGTTAATTTGCACCTAATTCTACCACCCAGAAAAACAACAACCCTTTTCTGATGCTTGAAGACAACTTTACTTTACAGGTTATGTATGATTCAGTGTGTGAATTTGGTTAATATTGAAATGGATGATGATTACCCATTTATCATTACTTAGTCTTACTCTGTTTTTATGCTGATAGATCACCTGGAAGTTGATTATTAAGGATGTTTGATGAAGAGTCTAGAAGTTATTATGACTTGATACAGAGAGGGGCAAAGTTTGATTAGGTTTAAAGCTGGATTAGCCATGAATTTTGAAGTTGTATGGTGAATCTAGTGTATTTGAAAGCTGGTACTCTTTGCCTACGGTGAGTTTTGCAATATCCATATGGTGAGTTTTGGTGTATGTTTTAGTGTAATGAAGATTGATTGTTATTGAATTTTGGTTGATGAGGAGTGATTTTTTTTGTACATGGTTATCAAATGAATACGCAACCTTCAGAAGCTGAAGCAGGTTTTGATATTCGGATTCCACCTACAGTAGACCCATAACTGTTGATAAAGAGGTGAGCTTTTTGGAACTCTTATATTTGCTTAGTCATAGTTTATATTATGCAAGATTGAGTCTGTTGAAGATCAACTAGGCCGAGATTTTTAGAAACTTAGAGATGTGGCAACTTAATTGCTTTTACGGACTTGTAGCATGAACAATGCAATTGCCTTTGTTGGATGCCTCTAGCTATATGTAAATATCCTTAAACACACTTGAAACTTGAAAGTCTATGCCGAAACTGGGCAAGTAAGCTATATGTATTGTGTACCATCCTTCATTTAGTTACTGTTTGGCTCGGCCTGCTTAGATGAGTTACAAAATTCTAGCATATGCGGTTAGATTTCTCAAGCATGAATAGCGGTTTCAAACTTGCCTAAAACTCCATCCAAATGATAACCCAGACCCATGAAAAGTTAGACCTAGCTCAGGTTAGATTATTGACTTGACTGTCCAGAGTCATTGATTAATCACTTAAGTCAGATCACTAAGAATGTGCCGAATTTATCAGTCTGAGTATAATTTAGGGGGTTTAAAATGGTATGTAAAGTTCCTCCTTCAAACATACAGAACTTGCCCTAACAAACTTGTCCTTTTAGCTCATTATTCTTCTGCTGTACTACTAGCCTGCATTTTGTGATCTTGTGCTTTGAATATATTCCCTTTCTGAACCTTCTAGCTAGCTAGTCTTCTGAGTTCTGCCTGCTAATTCTTATTATAAATACCAAGCAACTTTCAAGCTTCATCTATCATTAGTTATGGTAAGTGAGAGTTGTAGGAAACTGTACCTTTTATGCATGTACAGTAAAACTTCGATAAATTAATAGCCTTAGGACTGGAGAAAATTATTATTTTAGCGAAGTTATTAATTTATCGAGTTAAAATTTAGCCTGTATAAGCCTAGCTGGGACCGAATAATTTTATTATTTTAGCGAAGTAATTAATTTATCGAAAATTAATTTACCGAAGTTTTACTGTAACTTCACTTATTTGGATCTTGAACTTGAAGAATGTTCTCTGGAAGTGAGAGTTGGATGAAACTAAATTGATGATTTCTAATTACTTTGGTTTGCAATCAACTTAGTTTCCTCCAATATCTTACATCCAGTGTACACTAATACTGATACCAGCATTCGTTCTCCATTTCTAAGCGCCAATGGACAGAAAAAAGACAAAGTTAAAGTTGTAGATGAGAGTTGCTGAAAACTGAACATGTACTGGTACTGATCATATATAGGAGTATGTGTGGTTCAGGTTTCTGTAATTCCTCCTCTACAACCTTCACTTTGGACTTGGAGAAAGAGAATGGTTATTTTTGGAAGTGAGGATTGGATAAAACTAAATTGAGGCTCTATTACTTTGTTTCATACAATCAATTTAGTTTTCTCCAATATCTCACATCCGAAAATTACTTAGACATTCGGATCCTCCATTTCCTTTGTCTCCCTGGCCCCCTATCTGCACCTGTAACAGGTTTAAGACTTTTCTTTTTTAATTAGTAGATGGTACAGAAGTCACCATTCTATAGGTGCAGACATGGGGTCAGGGAGGTATTGGACGACGGAGGGTACTTGTCCAAGTTGCAAGTGAGATTCTCACAGTGAATGCGGTATAATGGTTGTCCCCTTCATTGGCATGGCAGTACCTTGCATACTGTTAGAAACTGACTATGGGGATTGAGTTACAATAACTTGTAGTAGTAGTAGTAGTAGTTTTGATGATAAGTAACCCAATTTTGTTGAAGATGAACCTCGTGAAGTTGTAGGTGACAAAGAACGGACAGATGCTTACGTAAATCCTCTGATAACAGGTGATAAAGAACGGACAGATTTTTGGAGTTTCACATTTAAGGAACAGAAGAGTCTTGTCTCAAGGATTTGCAGTCAGTATGGAGAGCTCCAGTTGAACACTTCCCTCCGCAGTCATTATGGAGAACTCCAGTTGCCTCACTCGGAGGTTTTGATGCTCCAAGTTACCACATATCTTGAGAACAATTTCCCTACACGAGCCGCCTATGGTGCACCAGTAACCTCACGGACTGGTTTTTATGCTTCAAGTGGATCAGCCCCCCAGCAAAGCAATAATGCAATGGAGAATTATTACCAGCAGACAGGACCTACAGCACCAGCAACTTCACCGGCAGCCACTCTTTCCATTGTGAAACCTCAACAGAAGGACAGCAAATTTGAGACCAAATCATCAGTTTGTGCTGATACAGAGGGATTGTAAATTTGAACATATCTGGAATGGGTTTGTGTTTAAGAGTCAAGTTCAACAGAGAACAAGTTTGAGACGCCCCAAATCTCGTTCATTCTTTCTTATCAATTTGAGACAGTACACAGTATGGATAAGAAAACATTTTGCTGGTTGGGATACTCTCTTTTAAGCTTTTCTTCGGAAAGTGAAATTGATTCTTCTTCTGTTTGGGATACTCGGAAAGTGAAATTGATTCTGGTTGTGGTTGAAACCCCGCTACTTTTGTAATGAGATTGTGCTGAAAGAACCATAAACAATGATGCAACTGGTGGAATAGGGGTAGGTACAGATCACGAGTCTTCAACGTAATTTGGAATGACTGTCAAGAGAACAACACAGACTAGCAATTCATTTTTCTTCAAAAATTTTAGTTTTATGTTTTGTAGGGCTTTACCCTTGATTGGAGGGAGCCCTTCCAGAAATTCTGGACAGCCCTGAGAGACCCAAGGCCGAGGAGGGTGTTTGGAAATAGTTTTCAACCAGCAATTGACGCGCCTCGGTTATTACCTCATTAGCTGCGTCATTGCCCCAAGCGCAAAGATGAGTTTAGAGGTATGCATCAACTGCTTTTTATTGCTTCATTTTCACATCTCTAACTCTGGCTTGAACAGTGTGGGACTAACCTTTGTCACTTTTTACACTTTCGGTTCTAATGGTCGTGTAGTATTGCGTTTGTAATGCTTATACCAAAATTTAATATACAATCTAGCTTTTTTCAGATAGTAGAAGTGTGAAATCTCTGATCCCCAAGTTTTTGTCAATACTTGAGCTGGTTCTATTGTCAATGTGGGTTCTCCTTAACCTGTAGAAGGATTCAATTTAATTTGGTTCTTCGAAACATGCGCAAATACTTGTCGAAAAATACCCTTTTAACAAGAAACGTATGGGTTTATGAGGACGTTCGAATTTAAATTAGTGATTTACTTAAACTGTATGAATTTCAGTGATTGAATTTGTGGGAAGGTTTTTCAATAGATTCTCAGTTTTTGGTTCAATAGATTCTAAGTTGCCATTGGCATTGAAAATATTACTGTTAGTTGGATTCACTGGAAATTGCAGAGTTGGAGGCGGTAATCATATTGACTAGAGTAGCATATATACATATTCTCACCATAAACCCAAATCTAAAGCCAAGGAAAAAGAACTCTAGGCCCATCAAGACAATTTAGATAAAATCTATTACAGATGCATGGACCATTCCATAAGCGTTTTAAAAACTTGTGTAATTGGTTGAACCAGCAAATAGAGGACTATTAGAACTACTCAGCTAATCACCACATAATCTTGTAATCCTGTTACAAAAATGGGGTTTTTAAGAGGCTTCACCATAAGATTAAAAATTGGTAATACCTTAGACACGTCCATTGTACAACATAACGACTCCTTTCCAATTTGGACAAACAGTACTAGTATCCTTCATCACTTGCAAGTTGAACACAATACGAGCATCTGATGTTGCTTCCTTCCGGTTGCAATGTTACTCGCGGCAGGTGTTTCTATGTTTTTTCCTGTTTAGGTGCAGAGGAACCATACAATTGCTGCCTGAACTAGCAGAAGTAAGCCAAGTCTTTTTCCTGAACCATGCACAATGCCTGAACTGGCAAGTTAGCCATGTCTTTGGGAAAATACGGCCTGGCCAGCCAAGTTTTCCGAAACTAAAAAGACACAGTTAATTGGCAAGTTAGCCAAGTCTTGGAAACTATTGGTTTTGAATATTGTTGGGTTCCTCTAGGAAAAGAGAAACCCCTCAAAAAATAGGCGTATGCCGCTTATAAGCAACAAGCACACGGTATTCTTTAGTAAAAGGCGAAAGAATAGTTCGCTTTGTGCTTACCGCACGGCTGCGTGATTCATTTGGAGGAGTCTAGCGCTACTTATATACAGGGCATTTTGAGTTGGGTTGCGCTATCTGGCTCGTGTGGGACTAATTATTTTGAGATTTAAAGTTACCAACCAAAGGGGGAGAATAATGGGATTCAAAACTTCCGGAATTTAGTCAATTTGTTTCCAAGGAGAATGGAACGGAAAGGATGCCTTCCTCATTTTGTTAGAAGGCTCCAGTCTACACTTCGATCACAAGGATTACGCCCAACACCTCAAGCTTATGAAAGCTGGTGAGCTTTCTGTCAATGATTATGATCTTTTGAGTTAAATGATTACGCAGTATCAAGATACTGCTTCAAAAAAGAATCTTATCTTCAGGGTGATGATTAGATTAAGAAAGCGGCATATTAACGAAATGATGTTTTTGTGCAAGTATCCTGACTCAATTCCGTAGCCAAAAAGCAAAATCTAGCTGAAATGTTTGTTATTACGCTGAATAAGCTCATTTCAAGCATTACTGTATTTCTGGCGGACGTTATCATTCTGTATGTTTGATTTGTATTTGTAATGTATCATTTTTAGAATTGTGATTTTTATTTAAAGCACATAGCAGTTGTTAGTTTTCTGGATAATTTCCCCTTGATATATCGGTGCCGTGTCTCTAGCAATGTAACCTTAACCTTGAACTACAGAGCACAATCGATTTGTTAATTAAATGGAATGAGTTTAGTGGACTCAAGTTTTTGCACCCTCAAATTGTAACTGTAGCTGGTGATGTGATGCACCTTGGTCCTAGTGATGGTGCAGCATTGAAATCTTTCTGTTATGCTGGAACCCAAAAGAAAGAGACTGGACGAATCTGGAATAGTTAAGCTGTAGATCTGTCGTATTGGGGATGTACCTGAGGATGTAGCATGCGAGATGGGGATCAGAGCTCTCGCATCCCCTAGCATGAATTAACGAGAGGTATGGGTATCGATGCCCCACTTAACGTCTTAGCTTGTTAGGGCCATGTAATACTTCTTTATCTTTTATTTTTATTTTTTTTTCTTTTTTTTCTTTTCTTCTTCTTCTCTAGATTCTAGAAAAAATGGTGTTATCAAACAAATGCACCAGATGACATTGGATTTTGGTCATGGTAATGGTATTTGTTTTGTCAGAGCATACACAATGGTGTGTGTGTGCCGTGCCTTTGTCCATTGTCATGTATGTCTATTTCTCGAGCGACTGCAATGGGACAAAAACAAGGAAAAATACTGCCTGAACTGACAAGTTAGCCAAGTTTTCGAAACTAAAAAGACACAATTAATAGGTGCTTCACCCTGTGCATAGTTCTGCATTTCAAACCTCTTGAGTATCTTCTTGATGTCGGATTCTTGAGACAAACCTAATAGACCCATGTTTCTGTTTCGATGTATCTGAATACCAAGAACATAAGAAGCTTCTCCCAAGTCTTTCATTTCAAAATTAGATGAAAAAAAGTGTCTAGTGTCATGCAACATATGAAATATTGTTGCTAACGAGTAGAATATCATCAACATACAAAATTAGAATGATAAACTTGCTCCCACCAGATTTCAGATATATACATCTATCAACTTCATTCTCAACAAAACCATAAAACGACACTACTTGATCGAATTTCAAATACCAATGACTGGGATGCTTGTTTTAATCCATATATAGATTTCTTTAAGAAACATACCTTACCTTCTTGACCTTTAAATGTAAAACCTTCTGGTTGTTCCATGTAAATCTTTTCATCAAGATCACCATTCAAAAAAGCCGTTTTTCACATCCATTTGATACAATTCAAGGTCAAAATGAGCCACCATTGCCATGATAATTCTAAAGGAATCTTTCTTGGAAACTGGAAATAAAGTTTCTTTATAATCAACCCCTTCTTCTTGAGTAAATCCCTTGGATACAAGCCTAACATTGTGCCTTTCGATACTCTTATCAGCATTCCTTTTGATTTTGAAAATCCATTTACAACCAACTGTTGCCGCACCTTCAAGCAGATCTACCATATCTCATATGCCATTCTTGTCCATTAATTACAGTCCTTCATATATGGCAGGAATCCAAAAACGAAAGTTCTTTCCATTCACTGCTTGTGAATATGTCAATGGTTCTTCCAAATCATCGACATTTCTATCTGATTCTACCATGAAGGTATTAAAACCGGGTTTGACGACGTTTTCTTGGTCTAGTAGATCTACGGAGAACCAGTTCTTCCTTTTCAGCGGCTCTAGATGATTCTGGAATGTCACTTGTTGATTCTTTTGAACTTAGTAGCAATCGAATTCGAGTTGGATTCTCTTCTTCAAACACAATTTGGCGAGATTCACTTCCAATGATTTGATCATCCTCCAGAAACTTGGCATTATTAGTTTCAACAATCTCAAAAGGCCTAGAAAGATAATAAAACCACCATTTGATCTATTTGGGTAGCCAACAAAGAAACAACTTGTTGTGCGCGAATCAAGAGATTTTTCAGAAGGATTTAATAGCCTAGCTTCCGTTGCACAACCCCAAACATGAAGATGAATTAGACTAGGTTTTCTACCTATCCAAAGCTTATAAGAAGTCTTAGTAAATACTTTATTGCGTACATGATTCAGAATGTATACCGATGTCCTTAAAGCTTCTCGCCAAAAGGATTCTGGTAATTTAGTGTTACTTAATATAGTGTGAATCATATCTTTGTAGGATCTGTTACGTCTTTCAGCAACCCCATTTTGTTCCGGTGATCCGGGAGTAGTAAACTGAGGTACAATACAATGTTCTCGCAGAAATTCAAGTAGCTTTCCATGAGATTCTCCATAGAAATCAGTTTTTCCATAATACTCTCCTCCCCTATTTGATATCAATACTTTAATTTCCTTCTCAAGTTGGTTTTCAACTTCTGACTTGTAGATTTAGAAGACCTCTAAAGCATCTGATCTTTCACGAATGAGATAAGCATACCCATAACGCGAATAATCATCTATAAATGTGATGAAGTATCTCTGTCCACCTCTACAAGCAATCGTAAAAGGACCACAAATGCTTGTATGCACAATTTGAAGTAAGCCTTGACTTTTAATAGTTGTTTTCTTTCTCGATTTAACAAACTTTTTTTTTTTGAGAAAGGAAGGATATATTAAAAAGAAAAAGGTATTTACAGAATATTTACAATGACATCATTCCTACAAAAAAGAATAGGATTGAACTGTTACAAGTTCGTAATATCCTCCCAATTTTTTATTATCTGATTCACAGTAAAGTTCTTAAACGTTTATGTTGATAAACTCCACAGGTAAATCCATTGTTTAATGGCATTTTCCAATTCATACACTGTCTTGGCTCTTCCTCCATGCACCCTCCCGTTGCGCTCGTTCCACACCTCCCAGCAGTTGCGAAAGGTAGTAGTTTCCAAACCATCTTCACTCTTGTTGAAATTCTTTCCAATCTCCACTTCAATACACGACAAGAAATGAAGAGGCATAACCCAAATAACCTTCGATCTTGCTACAAAGAAATCTCACAACTGATTAATCACCCTGCAATGGATGAAGAGATGGTCCATCGTCTCCACCGCTGCATTACAAAAAAAGGCATAAATTGGATTGTACGGTTACTCCCCTATGTTGCAGCATGTATCTTGTTGGGATTGAATCATACAGCGAAGCCAAAAATAGGAAAATAACTTTAGGAGGCACATGTTTGTTTGTTAACAGATGATGGCCTTCCCAATCTGGGTCAGTCTCAGACAACTTCCTGTATATTGATTTTGCAGACGTCTCCCCCTCCAAACAATCTACCTCCCCTTGAGTCAAGTTTATCAACCTTGATGTCGTACTTTATTTCCAACAAATCGATTCTTTAATTTGGATCTAATTATCCTGTAAATTGAAAGTTCCATCTTGGTTCAAAGAGCGTGGCCACCGAATCCATTTTTCGCGCACTAATTTTGTATAATCTTGAATATTTCTCCATATTCTCGAAAGAGATACTTGCACACAAAAACGAATCTTGCCAAAACTTAATTGTGGAGCCATCTTTTACCTGCACCCCATAAAGAAACATCTTGGATTTTCTGTGAAGACAAACACTTGACCCATGTTTTCTTGTAAAATCCCAAACCACATCTTGCCAAAACCAATGGGGTCTTTAACTTGAAGCGGTAGTAAACACCTATTTTCTTCCCGAGCTTGCGTTTTTCACACATAATGCGTCTCCAAAGAAATGCTTCTTTGCCATACCTAATATGCCATTTTGCTAACAAAGATTTGTTCACTATTCTCAAGTTTAGAATACCTAAGCCACCTTTCCTCTTTGGTTTGCAAATTCTTTTAAAAGAAACCCAGCTCATCTTCTTTTTTTCCTCACCTTCTCCCCACAAGAACCTTCTCATGATAATGTTCAGCCGCTTCTCCACTGATACCGGAATGTGATGAAGTAGACATCCAAACTCTCAAGTGAACTCCTTATCAACACCACAATACCATCCTTGTTCATATATCTTCTCTTCCATGGAGCCAGATTTTTTTGCATTCTCTGAATAATTACCTCCCAAATCAACTCGTTCCTTCTATTAGAGCCAATTGGCATTCCCAAATAAGTCACAGGCAGCATATCCACTCTACACCCCAACTCCAAAGCTAACCCACTCACCGGATGATCCGCACCTATACTTTGATCATCATGCTCTTTTCTAGATTAAGTCGCGACCTCGTTAAGATTTCAAATAATAGCAAAATAACAAGAAGTCGTCTAACCTCAACAGTGGAAGCATCTAAGAAAATTATCGTATCGTCTGCAAACTGCATGTGTGACACCATAGTACCACCTTCCTTAACATGGAAGCCTCCAAGTTTACCTTGTCCTACTGCCTTATTGATGAGTAAAGATAGAACTTCTACCACCAAAAGAAAAAGAAAAGGAGATAAAGGGTCTCCCTGACGGATTCCTTTAGATGGTTTAATCAAACTCGTTGCTTCCCCGTTAACTAAAATGGAGAATTGGGCTTCAGTCACGCACCATCTCATCTACCAATCCATTTCGAGCCAAATCTATTCTTTACCAAAATAGTGAAAAGCGCAGGCCAACTTACGTTATCGAAGGCCTTTTGCATATCAATCTTACACATGATGCACGGTCTTTTTTGCCTCAGTCTGCTATCAACAAGCTCATTCGCAATCAAAATACCATCAAGTATCTGTCTATGCTTGATAAAAGCCCCATGCGCAGTAGATATCAATCCTGGCATGACCACCTTCATTCTTTCCGCCAAAATCTTGCAAATAATTTTATAAAAGCTGCTTATTAAGCTCAAAGGCCTAAAGTCCTTGACAGCGGCAGAGTCTTCTTTTTTAGGAATCAGTTTCAAAAAAGAGACATTAAGTCTCCAGTATAGCTTACCCTTGGAGAAAAATTCCTTGATTGCTGCCATAACATCATTCTTCAACACTCCCCAATAAGCCTTGTAAAACTCCAGGTTATATCCGTCCGGCACTGGATCTTTATTCGCTCCGCATAACTTGATAGCTTTCAGCACCTCATCCTCCTCAAAAGCTCTTTCTAGCCATGCCTGTTGTACCTGATCAATAGTCCTGAAATCTAAACTATCAAAAGATGGATTACTGGTGAAGTATCAGTAAACAAGTCAGAGTAATAATCATGAATCTCTTTAGTAATAACTTCATGGTTGAAAACATCAACCCCATCAACCTCCAACTTCGTAATACAATTTCTTTTCCTTTTGCCACCCGCGATTTGATGAAAATATTGGGTGTTTTTGTCGCCATCCTTGAACCCCTTCACCTTCGCTCGTTGATATTTCATCATAGCTCTGGTGAGCTTTGATGTGTTTAAAGAATTCAATAAATCCGTCCTTTCTTCGAGCTGAGAAGTAGATAAAACCGAAGTTTCCTCAAGAATGTTCAAAATGCTAATCTTCTTCTTAAGCTCCTCCTCATTACGCACGTTCCCAAAAGTGCTCATGCTCCAGGTCTTGATGAAGTACTTCAAGTTACAGTAGCTTCTAAAGAGAACAAAACCGGGGTACCCACAAAATCAAGTGAGTTCCACCAAACCTCCACCATTTTTACGAAATCTGGGTATTCCAGCCAGTGATTTTCAATTCTGAAACAAGAGTGAATTCTAATAGACGGAGATAGGTCAATTAGAAAAGCATTATGATATGATACAGTACGAACCAGAGATGTTTGAGTTGCAGTGCTGAACTTAGAATCAAAAGAAGTACATACCAAGCACCTATCTAACCTACATAGCAGTGGGTCATTGTGCTTATTGCTCCAAGTAAAAGCTCCTCCATGCAACGGTAAATCAATGAGTTCTTGTTCAGAGATAAAGTCGTTAAGGAACTTCATGTTCCTGACATCACCACCAGGCTTGTTCCTTTCCGAGTTACTCCTAACAACATTAACATCCCACACAAAACACCAGGCCTCAGACGACCAGTCTCTGACTTCAGTTAAATCCTTCCAAAATAATTCTCTTAAGGAGAATATGTGTTCGTCAAAATAAATTTGAAACCATCACTCCGGAATCTGAAAAGACAGGAAATAGAATTGATGCCCATTCTCTTGTCCAACAGCTCCATATGCGTATTGTCCCAAACTGTGAGAAGGCCACCACTATTACCCACCAAACCCTGTGAAGGTAATCCATTCCATAGTCAACATCATACCATAATTGACCAACAAATCAGCGTGACATTGCTGTCATCTTAGTCTCTTGAATGCAACATATGAGACATTTATGCTGGAAAATTAAGTATCGCACATAAATTTGCTTAATGTAGTCGTTCAATCCCCTAATGTTCCAAGATATCACTTTAGAACCCATCAGCACCACAATTATCCCTTGAGTTTACCTCCTCATTATCCTCTGCATCGTTTGAGGAATTAGAGATATGGGCATCACAACTATCATGCACATTCTGACATTCAGCAATTGCTTTGTACCTATCTCTGTACTTAAATAGAATCTCATATGTTACAGTCTTAGCCTTCCCTTCATCTTTAGACGAGATACTCCCCATCCTGCAGCATAACTCCACAACAAGTTTAGAAGTTGAAAATATAACCTCATTTGTATCTATATTCGTATTCTGTAAGTCCCCGGGCTTAATGACAATTTGATCATCCACCACATTGAACAATTGCAGATTTTGATCATTTTGCATATGACTTACACGAATGGGAGTTGTATGAGCACCCGGTATCTTCTAATCGGCTTGAGTGTAAGACCAATTGAAGGTCGTCGGTGGAGTCGAGGAAATAAACCTTCTTTCATTACTCAAGTTCAAAGATGGTTCATTAACCCCTATGGTGATAGGTACTCCGTCACACATCCATCTCTATCAAGAGCTAACGCACCCATGCCCATTGAATCATTTGAAGAAGCAGTAATGATGGGGACAACTCCTACACATGTACTAACTTTATTTTAATACAAGCTACACATGTACTAAAATATGAAAAATCTAGTTGTGGTAACATATTTTGCCTTACAAGCATTTGTATTCGATCTTTAGATATGTTCCTTAAACGTTGATGCCACGACATAGAAGAATTCTCTGAGTTTAAGCTTATTTTGACACCCTTAGAAGTATCAACATTCATATAAGACATTGAATTCACAGATTTAATAGCAACATTCATCTTATAAATATTTTCAACATTCGGCCCAAAACCAACCAGTTTAGAGTTATGAAATATACTAAAACAACCACCACCGATAGAAAAAGGTAAATCCCTTAGAGTCGAGTCTACCAACTGATATCAAACATCTTCTTACAGTAGGTACATAAAAGACATCAAAAAGATCAAAAAAATTCCCGTAATCCAGAGGTAGTCGCACATTTCCAATAGCTTTAACTTCCACTCCTTGAGCATTTGGCATGTATAGACAACGCTCCTCCTTACTTAGATTTCTCTGGCTTTTGAACGCCTGCAAGTAATTAGCAACATGAATGGTTGTTGCGGTGTCTAACCACCAAGTATTCAAATGAGTATTAACAAGATTAATCTCAAAGCACATCATATGAAAATCAGTACCTTGTTGTTTCTTTTTCAGCCAATTATTATACTTAAAACAGACCTTCTTCATGTGTCCTGGATTCTTACATAAATGACACTTAAATGGAAACTTTTTACCATCCTTATTAACTTCTAACTCATTGTTTTGTGTTTCCTTTTTCTGTTCTTGCGGTTTCTTATTCTTTCCTGATTTCTTGCTAGGATCAATAATAGTAAAATGTGCATACTCTTTAGTTTCACGTCGCTGCCTTTCCTCTTCTTGCACACAATGAGCGATCAATTCATTTACATTTCATTTTTTGTCACAAGTATTATAGTTAACCTTGAAAGTCTCGAATTGCTTAGAGAGTGAATTAACTACAAGTTGTACTAGAAAATCATCATTTAGATTCATATCCAGATCCCGTAATTTGTATACCAAATCTGTCATTTGAAGGATGTGATCTCAAATACTACCTTCACCATTATACCACATTGAAGTCAGCCGACCCATATGAGTACCAATCATTGACTTCGTTGAACTCATAAATTGTGACTGAATAACTTCCATCAGCTCTTTAGCAGTATCGTTCGTTGGAATTCCACCTCGAATGGCCACATGAATTGCACCTCGATTGATCATTATACTCATTTTGTTTGCCTTCTCCCATTTATGAAAATCTATCTTTTCATTTCTAGTAGAATAATTAACAAGCATTTCTGGTTTAGGTTCTCTTAGAGATATGTCATATTCCAAGTAGCCAAGGACTATATCAAGGTGTGACTTCCATTTGAAGTAGTTCGTGCCATTAAGAGGCTCAATACCAGCCAAATAACCTTGAACTTGTATAAGATTCATTGTAGCTGAAATACACATGTATTATGTATGAATAATATATATATATATATATATGTATTTCAACATAAAACATTCTTAAACATCATGATAACAACATGCATATTTCAGACTCGATACAACCACAAGTCCACTTTTGGGTAAACTTGTGATGTACCAAAGTCTAATGAAAACAAGGATAATTATCTTATACATAGTACTCAACGGATATTTTACAACTTTGGGTCGTAAAGAACTATCATTTACTATGTATAAATAGATTACCTTGCTCCATTACAGATGTGACAAGTATGATTAACCTTTGGGTATCGTCATACGAACAACATCTGAAGCGCAATTTTACATAGTCCTTTCATAAGAAAATATGCATCTTTTATCTGCTCTCAAAATATCACTTTGGCGACACATAGAAACGATAAAAGTTACATCAAGACTACTACAAGGCTTCAAATAATTCTTTAGATCAGCCTTATAACATGATGACAACAAAGCACATATCTTACATGATTTGAATATAAGGAGTTCATATCTAAGCTAATATGTGAATTGCTAAAATTTCATAACAATCACCATAATCTATAATCAAGTTTTGTAGAATATATTATACCTAAGGCTCAAATACCAATGTTAGAATACCAGCCTATAATCATGCTTAACAATTCCTTATTAGTTGTAATCAATTTGTATGTGAAAATGCTTAATACCTTATGCTCATATATAGTTGTATGCATGATCTAGGATCACATATTCTACAACTAAAAAAACACTTAACATGAAGTACATAGGAAGTATACATGCATACCTTAGATTTAGCAAAAAACAGTAGAAAGAAAACTTGTAGGAAAACACTTCCAATTCTATCTTCTCTAATTCTTTAATGATGTAACATTTCCTTTTTAAACAAGAGCCGAAATGGAGTCCACCTCATGCTAGGAAAGACATGTGTCATCCGACCTTCCATCAACAGTTGAAAAACAGCCTCACATAGCATTATTATAACTAGTATGCCATTCCAAATAGTCTAAGAGATACTTATCATTGTGTACCCTTAAAAATACATGATTAACATGAACAAACCTTGACCTCATTGATTAGGATTAGTATTAATCTAGTTTAAAGGAATACAAATCATGTTTTGTTGCTAAACCAACATAGCGACTAACATATTACTCTTAAATTTTAGCTGAGATTTAAAGTTACTAACTGATCTAGCTTTCTGGGCTTACCAACCAAAGGAGAATAGTGGGATTTCAAAGCTTCCATACTGCATTTACTAATGGAAAATATAAGTTTTGCGACCATCAGGATAGGTCATATATACGAGTTAAACAACATATTGTAACTAGGGATGCACATACTCCGGTACGGCCCGGTTCTCTTATGGAACCGGTCCCCGTATTTGGTGTTGGCCGGTACCTCCTTTTGAGGACCTAAGCACTGCACTGTACACTGTGTTGTACCCAGTACCTCACTGCACGGTCCGGTACAAGACCGGTACCGGGTTTTTACTCGAAAAACATTACAAAATATAATACAACATTTCCATAAGTTCAATGTTCAACAATCCAAAATAAGTTCAGGTTGCATACATACTTTAGTTCAACATATCCATAACTTCAAAACAACAATCCAAAATAATTTCAATTTGCTAAAAAGTAAAAACAACATTTCCACAACCATAAGTTTGTCTACGACAAGTCGACAAGAAATGAAATGCGATCATTGCAAACGAAAATGGATGGTTGCACAACCCTCGCACCGCAATCCTAGGCCACAAATCGCACTTTCCTCTCCAATAAGGCCATTGATTGGATAGCACAACATCAACCTGTGTGTATTACAAACCGATTGAGAACAAATAGCAAGCAAATACATAAGAAGTTCATAACTACAGTTGAATTTGTGTAGATTGAATATTTTCAGTCCATTCATTTCCATACATTACATAGTAGAAATGAGAATTTGATATAGAAATGGATCCAAATTATGTTTCAACAAGGACAACAAGATAAAGAAAGTTACCAACCTTCCATTTCTTAGCAAGGAGCCAAGGAATAAACTTCAAGCTTTTAGGAGATTCTCAATTATGACTGCAACATGCCAAAAAATAAATAAATAAGAAGTAAGTACCAATACAAAAAAAGTAAGTACTATTAAAGAAAACAAAAAAAGAAGAAAAACCTAAATAAGTACCTGCCGCATCTTCACCATCATCATCAGGTACATAATCACATAGAAGATCAAGAGCAATGGGTTTTTGTAAATAGCTTTGTGTACATAGCAATGCCTCAACTGTCGTTGTAGACATAGAAGCTCTCCATGGAGTAAGCACGCGCTTCCCGGTGCTAAAAGCTGATTCAGAGGCAACTGAAGACACATGCATGGCTAATATATCTCTTGCCATGTATGACAGTATCTTATACACCGTTTGCATTAGCTTTGCCACCAAGCCAATATGTCAAAGTCATCATCTTGATCTACTTTACGCATTTTTCCATCCATCACATCTGTCAAGTACCTATCTAACTCCGTTGTTCTTGCTTCTTCAACACAACTTGGGTTGTCCCAATGATGTCTCTTCCTTGATTGAATTCTAGATTTCAAGCCTTGAGATTACGTGCTAACTGAACTGGCAACTACCGGAGCAGCACTAGGTGACCCTTCCTCATGAGTTGAATACACTGACCTATAATCATCAAAGAGTTCCTGAAATTCTAATTTCACCTTTCTCATGATTCTTTGAACCTCCCACGAATTGTTCTCAAATAAACAGTTAAGAGTAAATTCTAGCCCCTTTAGTTTCTCTCTTGGATCCAACAGTTGAGCAAAAAACATAACAGAATTCATTTTCTCATACACACCCCAATACTTATTGTACTTGGCAAACATAAGACGAGACATACGTGCAATAAATGGATCGGATGCTACATTTTCTCTAAATTCAATTAATTGTTCATGGATGAATACCAATTCCCATAAGAAAGAATGTAGTGACTTGTGTAGAAGCAGAAAAATTCACAGTTGCATCGAAGAATACCTTTAAAAACTTCACAAGACCTCTAGCATATTTCCAATCTTCTGTATAAGGAGCATGAGTCTGTACTTTCTTTTTTATTCTTCTTATTTCCCTTGTTCTTGCCTCGTTGTATCTACCTCTTCAACCTCTTCTTCCATATCCTCAACCTCTTCATCTTCTTCCATATCCTCAACCACTTCTTCCACGATATCATCACTAGCTATAGCTTCCTCAATATCAGCATCACTTGGTAAACAGATTCCTTGCTTTGCTAAAAAATAAACCTCTCTTGAAAGTCCTTATCAATCTGTGCTAACATTGCAAAAACTTTTTCATATCTTTGAGCAGCTTCTAACATCAAGTAAGTGATGTTCCATCGGGTAGATACATCTAAAGTCAGTGCTTTATTGTAATCTACCTTTGCTATGGAAGCACATTGTTTAAACTTTTCATACCTAGAAGGAGAACCAAGAACATATTTTACAACTGACCTTATCCTTTTAACTGATTCATTAAAGAGTCGTACTGCATCTTTTATGACAAGAGCAAGAACATGGGCTGAGCACCTCACCTGATAAAAAATAATCAAGAAAACCACACACAAATTCAGAACCAGTACATACTCAATGGTCAACACACATTACACTAAAGCAAGGTCAAAAACAAATCATCTATGATTATTAATGAACATGTATTAATGATGCGAAATGAGAATCTTACATGTAAATATTTAGCTCGATTGGTGATCATGTCCAACTAGTAACAACTTGCTTCAGATGATCCATAAAAACTTGTGTTAAGTGACATTGTCTAGAGTGACACCAAATATATCTTTTAGACCCCAATCTTTCAAATAATCCACCAGCTTCTCACCGATTGCATTACCCGTGTGACCTTCAACTTGACAAAACATGAGTATTCTCTTCTAGCCTTCCGGTTCGATCAATGTAGTGGCGGTTACACAAATATAATTAAAATTATTTGGTGATGTCCATGTGTCAGTTGTCAAATATACCCTCTGCTTAGATGTCAAGAAGAAAGTTTTTAGGTTATTCTTCTCTTCTACATACATCTTTAACATATCCCTATAAATTGTCATACGTCCTGGAACCTTGAACCTAGGTTGTGCCTCTTGCATCATTGCCATAAAGCCTGACCCTTCTACTTTTCTAAAGGCATTTCATCCGTAATTATCCACTCAACAAGACGCCTTCTTAACCTATCATAACTGTAAGTATGAGCAATAAGTTTACCATCCTGACCTGGTTTTGGGGTGGCATCAACAGAGACGGTTGTCCCTTTTCTTTCTTCCTGTTAGGATTCTTTAGACATCTATTCAAATGCTTTCGTAATCCAGAAGTGCCATTATTGTCATTGTGAGCTTTGTATTTATTGCGGCAATGATGACATTCAGCCCACTCATCATTTATCCTAGTCATTTCCAACCAAGCAGTTGATCTCACTTTCTTAGTGCTTCTTTTTGGTATCACCAACTTCAATCGCTTTCAATTTACTTGTAGGAGTTGCAGTTTGATTCATTTGTGTGAGATGCAACTTGAGAGGATGATCTAACTTCTGTTTGTTGAGTTGTTCTTGTAGTTGGAGTTGCATTTGATGTGGTCATCTAACAAACATAAAACAGAACCAATTACATTCAGATTCTTGCAATCACAGATTAACACACCAACAATTACAAATTTACAATGCACATAAAATTGTTCCACCAGAAATTTTAGCCAACCGCATGATCTAAAGGCGATGACTAGTGAACATGGCATTATAATTACAAGCAACAATATAAGTGCAACACCTTGAGGGGTAGTTTACAATAACCAACCCAAGAGCTGTGCTAAAATCAGTTATCATCAACACCACTCAAGACAACTCAACACAAATCATAACCATTATCATTCACATACACTTAATTTAAGAAGATGAACATCAGTGACGTATTATTACAAATGCGAAACAGATCTAATGCAACAAATGAGGAATAGGCGGACCCAAAGAAAAGAAAACCTACAACTCCTTCGTAGCAGAGATAAACTATTTAAGAGAGGGGCTTCCAACCCTTAACCATGATGACTTGCATCAAACTATTGGTGAATGACTTTCAAAATTGGTTACTGCTAATAACAATAAAATAGATTTTCATCTTTGACAACCCATATCTATACCGTGACACAAGGTTATGAACCTACAAGAATTCTTTACATACAAATACAAATTAGAATCAGTAGGTGTAATAATACGTCACTGAGGTTTAGACTCTTATAAACAACTTCTCTGACCACTATATCTCAAAGATGCATTTATGCTACGCCACCAAAAACCAAAAAAGAGGAAAAAATAACATTTATCTCAAAGAAAATAGAACAAAAGCTCGGACTCAAGGATCCTAAAAGATGCCTTACCTTGCCTTCCTGGTATAACTTTGTCTCCCAAACTAGTAGTCATCAGATGTTTAGGAATGACTTTTCCGACGATCATGACATTGGTAAACCTATCAAAAAAAATAAAAATATAATGAAACATTTAAACAATAAATCAAATATGCAAAGATAATAGAATATGCAACACACATTGACCAAGCTGAAGCTTTAGCAATATAGGAGAGTTTGCAATGGGCACAACAACTGGCAACTGCAGTGAATGATTATACTGACGCAATTTTCCATCATCTTAGTTTTCATGTTTAGTTGAAAATCATAACCAACAAATGATCTTTACAAGAAGAAAAACATAACTAGCAAATGATGTTTATAAAAACTGTGCAGTATTTTAGTCAAATATGACAGGAAAATACAAACTCGCATGGCAGCAGTAACCATTTCAAAAGAGAACGAACAGTGGTGTCAAGTCCACAAATTATTAAGGCTTCCCATATGTGTCTTACTGACTAGTCAGCTAGAGAAAAAAGCTTGCATTTCCAGAAAACAAAATTTTGCAAGTAAATTTAGGTTTTGCTAACCATTAAACTACAGTAGAATTTTGCAATCTCACCAGCACAAAACCAAGCAAAGCACTCCAGACCAAAGAGAGCAGCAATAGCAGCGTCCTTAACCTTCAGTTCTTGCCTATTCTTCCATAGCTGCTTGACAGCACCAACTTCCTTCCAGAATGACTCAGTACGACCAGGAATACTGCAGAAAAAGATATTGGTGTTGCGTAAGCTTTAAGATTTATTGTCACTGACAAAACAAATTTGAGAAACCAGCAGTAGAAATTCAAATTTGAAAATATAACTCAAATTTTATATTCAAATTTTATAGTTGAAAATATAAAATTATATCAAATATCAAAGATACGAATCAAACAATAAAACAATAAATCTTAGTTTAAACCACAAAATAAAATGAAAATCTCACCAGAATCAACGAGCTTTGAGCGTATCTTTGAGATTTGAGCGTATCAAAATCCCCAATTCTTCCCGATTCAACACCTTAACAACACCATCAAGAACTCAAATTAGAAGATCATGTTCCCAAATCAAGTAAAAACCCTAAATAAATCTAAAATCAAACCCTAAATCAATCTATAATCAAACCCTAAATCGAACAAGAAGGAGAAGAATACTTACCTTACTCAGTCAGAGATGGTGAATAAGATGAACAAATCGATATTGTGTATAGAGAGAAGAACAGAAACGAGGGCTGCCCTGCCGCTGAGAAAAAAAAGAAGAAGAAAAATGAGAAGAATTATTGTCTCGAGTCTCGACAGTCGACAGTACACTCTATACCTATTTTGGACGATCGAGATTAAAATCCTATCTACATCTTAACGGCTAATAATCACCGGTACAAATGGTCCGGTTCAAGTCCGGTCCTTCCCAAGAACCTAGTGTCAGATCTGGTCTAGAGCGGTTCTCAACTTCATAAATCGGTGTCATTTGAAGATTCGGCTCAGGATTGGTCGGTTCCGGTTCCAGACCGTCCGGTACTCTCAACCGTTCTTGTGCACCTAATTGTAACGGTCTCTGATGGGGTCGCTGATAAAGCGTTTTTTTTTTTGTACGACTGATTTTAATGCTAACGAGGTGCCGACTCATTAAATCGGTCGTATATTTAAATTTTAATATGAAAAAAAAAAAGATTCGGATTTGCTGAAATGCCTGAATGGATGAATCTGAAATAATCTGACTGCATCAAATGAAACTCAAATTGAAGTCAAATGAGACTCAAATTAAAGTCAAGTCAAATGGAACTCAAATTAAAGTCAAGTGGAACCCAAACTCAAATTCAAATGAAACTTCAAATTTAACTCAAACTAAGAATTCAACATTCATTCATTTTATCCATTGGGTTCAAAATTACACAAAAAGGATGAAATTTTGAGTTCAGAACATACATGTCCAAGCTAGCTAGCAAATTCTAACAACAACATGCTAAACTAATAGTAAACAACAAAACGATAAGCTCCAATCCAATGACGATGAACTTAACCAATACTTTATAAATGATATCAAGTAGCGCATTCATGTGCTATGTCCCCGATTTACATACGATAAAGAACGTCATTCCTGCAAAGAAAATTAACAACAGTACAATGACTTCGTTCAGTTCCTAATACACGATAGAACAAAATAAGTTACTAGAGTATACTTCATACTCTGTCTTTAACATAAGGTCAAGTCACAAACGAAGTGAATAATTAACAAAGCAGTATGAAGATAAGGTCAAGTCGGTGTGTTAGCGCAAAGTCGCAGACATTCTAGCAATGGGTATCATAATCATTAGGTAGTTTGTGCTGGAAGCACATGTGTGAGGTAATTTGACAAAATTAAACCTAGATATAGGTCATGTAAACAACAAGTTGGCTCATCATTCCCAAGTATACAATCATCCAAAAAGCGTGAAAACATAAATGAAGAAAACTAAGAATTCGGGAAAAGAAGAGAAGTATAAAGGGAATTACTTTATGGAATGCTTTTGGTATGCAAATATTAATATCACAGTTTGGGCTTTTCGAGATGTGCAAGTGTTTGTAGGTAATCTAGAAGGGCACATCACAAGGATCAAGAAGTCATCCTAATTGTGATGAATTAGGTGTTGTCTCTAGACTTGAAGAAACCAGTATTTACGAGCATTTGGTATGATTTTGCTCATGCAATGGTAATCATCAACCGGCAAAAGAAAGCAAGATACAAAGGAAAGCATCAATCATCAGTATCTAATCCATGGAAGGGAAAATTCGATATATGTAGCTGACAGGGTAAATCGAAGGTAGATACAAAGAAATTGGTTGAATCCTTTGGAAACTCTTTTTTCTTTTGTAAGTAACAACATCACGGGGGAATAAGAAGACAATTGCACAAGTAATTCCCCTCATTAATATGGCTTAACTTGTAATCATAAGAAATTAGAAATCGGGAATGCATCAGAGTGTTCATTAGCGACATCTAAGATTATGCATAAGAAATTAGAAATCATCAACAACCAACATGTTATATATAGTGGGTTATAAGAGGTACAGATTATAGTACAATCTTAGTTCACGAGTTATATATAATGGAATATGGCTTAACTAGTAATCATAATAAATTAGAAATCAGAATGCATCAGAGTGTTCCTTAACGACATCCAAGATTATGCATAAGAAATTAGAAATCATCAACAACCAACAGGTTATAAGAGGTGAAAATTATTGTATTACCTATATCCAAGTTAGTGGGTTATTTTTTCATGGTACGTGTCCGGGTTTGTATACCCTTAAGACAAAATGAGTTTATTAGGAGTTCACAGAATTTTTTCAGTACGCATACTAGGTATGTGTACCAACCTAAGTTCACGAGCCGCATAACTTTTGGGGTTTGCATACGTATACCAAAAGTCGTTACCAAACTATAGTTATGTCGGTACGTGTCTTTGGGTACATGTATTGCGTCTCGGGACCTATAACAATTTGGGTCATATGTGTAGGCGGTACGTGTCTTGTCACGCATCCATATTTACAATAGTTTGATATCTCTTTAATAATCAATTTGAAACATTCTCGAATAACATCAATGACACATATCACTGTTCCAGGCTATTTTCAAATGATAATCTTGAATCATAATTTAGGTCATAACAATAAATTGTTCTTAACCAAATTCATCAAGTATGAACAAATGTTGTTAAGTTTAGTCAACATATTTCGAGAATAATTAACAAGATAAACTTGACTTGAATTTTTTGTTATGCATGTAGAGTCCAATTTAGTCATGCAACATAGTCTCATAGATCGAAAGGTGAAAACTTGAGTAATAGGTGGTTCGATCTTCACTTACTTTTTGTTAATGAAGTTCTCCAAAAGCTTTCGGTTGATCTTTCGCCTTCAAACGGTAGAAAGATGTGATGTCTGGTACTCAACTACACACTTTTATCCTAATCCGAGACTTGATTAAATGTATACTAGAAATCAATATATAGTTTTGATCAACTAAATTTGACAACATGCTTGAGATAGAAACACTTGTGAGTTCGACCAAGCAATGCTGTAACAATCTCCCCCTTTGTCAATTTTAGTGACAAAACCATAAATACATGGATTCAAAAATAAAGCTTCAAAACTCCGGAATCCATTATGCTTGATTTCCTCAGTTCTCCAACTCCTTGAATTCTTTGTTACTTCAAGTTGCCAATGATTCTGAACGTTTTCAACTCAACATCATTGTTGTTGAATATCCATAGCGATAACAATTTTGAAAAAAATATTATTAATCGTCGTTATACGAAACATAGTATCATTATCTTCTCCAAAGTTCAATTGTATTATAACTTCGAAGTAATACTACAATGATATGTTCCCCCCTTAGTCAATGTTAACTGGTTTGTACGACTAACAAAATCACGTCGACAAAATAAAATAATATTGTCCTTTTAGTCATCGTAAATGGAAAAACCACTTTGCGGTTGCAGATCGTTTCTTGTAAAGAAAAAAATAGAAACCATATATATAAATCACATGATTTTTATCAAATGGATGAAGATACCAAATTTAATTGAATGGAAGTTTATGGAACATGCATGTGAATCGTGATTGAATTCTTAGTAAAGGTAATTAAGTATATGGTAAAAACTTTTTTTTTCGTGATTATAATTTCTTTTAAGCGATATAAACTATAAATCATCTTTTGATGAATTTGTTTTTTCTTTCTCTATGAAAATATAAGAGAAGAAAGGATAATCAATCCACAACACATATATAATAATTAACATAATGAAAAAATGATAATTGATCACATAATATATTATATACATATACATTATTTGTAAACAAAGATAGTTAGAGTTACCATGTACAAAGATCTCTAATATCTAGCTTGGATGAAATAGAAAATATATAACTTTGTATATATGTGTTTACAAGTCCATCTAAACGTTGTGAATTCTTGGCATAAATACAAAAATAGGAAAAGAAAGTCGGTGAATGATTTACATATATAAAAACAATTCAATTTAATTTACGATTGAAAAAATAAACAAAAAGGGCATTGTTTTCACCATCCCAATTTTCCTTTGAAAGATGTAGCATATGATCTTTTGGTTCATATCACGTGCAAAACTAGCATTAGTGGAATGACATGCACAAAGGAAAAAGAAACTAGTGTAAAACTTTTTGCAACACCATCTTTTAATTTTCAATTGATATTGATAGAGCAAACGTGCGTGATAACGTATTGTGAATGTAAGAAGGTAGAGAAGGAGACAAAAATCAAAATAATAAAAGAGAATAAGAGAGAATTATCATTAGTTGTGTATCTTAGACAAATATTAACACCTCTATTTATAAGTCTAGACACAGGGACATCCCGGTAATAAACAAGATTTACCCTACATATTCTTAACATAATTACACGTTTATAACACATGTAAAATACTATTGTGCTAAAATTAATGGCGGGCTATAGCCTCTTTCTAGTCCTATCCCCGATACGCATGGTTCTTGTATTAGATTTAGTCATCATCTGAACCAAACCTAGTGATGAAATATGCTTACTTTTGAAGTTCGGTCAAGGACTCTAGGGTTCAATGGTTAAAGATGCATGTACCTTGTTTTTTACTCCTCAATGGTCCATCCTTTGTCTTTTGATCAATGATAAAAGTGACCAATATTTTTGGCAAATTGATTGTTTGGATGCATTACTTTTCAGGCTCATTGCGTGAAATTGCGGGTAAAAGTTGCAAAATAGAGTCATATGGACAATGCATAGATCAATAATAGGAAATATAGTAAACGTTTTCATTCAACATTTTCTTCTTTTCTCTGAACAAGTTTGTTGTTGTTAATCGGTTTACGATTTATTTATTTATTTACCATTCATAATTTATAACGAAGATAAAATTGTTTGTGTTATTTTTCATTTTTTTATTCAATTTTTTTATTTTAAAGCAACTCAAAGAAAAATCATTATGTATCCAAGTGTAAGCATAAGTAAAAACATCCATTTATGCAATTCAATATTTCCCAATGTGCAACCATGAGCTTTTTGAACCACTTGTATCTTTATCTCTTATATATCTGTCGGTCATCAGTATCATGCACCTGCTCACTTCTTTGAGTTGGTCAGTCATATATTGTTCCTATCGATCCATCGTGGCTGCATTGTTCATTGCTCCCATTGCTTTTCCCGTGGAAAGGTGCATGATATTAGAACTCTTTGTATTCTAAATCGTTTTCCCAATGTCATTTTTTCTCTTCAGTTCAATAATTTTTCGACTCATTTTATTTCATGTTTCTTAGTGTTGTGTTTTTCTTTGCAGGGGTGCCAAGCCAGAACTTACATGGACCATTCTCTTTCAATCTTTTCTTTGTGTATTATTTGGGTAAATTTTTGTATTCCATTGATAAAGCGTTATAACTTCTTATCCTACCAAGCATCTCTGTCGGTATACTAAATATCTTCAAATTTGAGTTAAAACAACAATTTTGGTCGCTGGTAATGTTTTTGAATCTTGTTTAGGGTCACTAGATAATGATTGATAAATACCATCACCCCTTATCCACCTTTTTTTTATTTTTTATAATGGTATAACTACCCTTATTTAATTAGTGTTAATGATTATGATTAATGTTAATGATAATGATTAATTATATTGTTAATGATTTATTAAGTTAAGTTGTAAGTGTTATATTTGTTGAAAAAAATCTGATTTTTATGTGAGAGAGTTGGGGTGAAAAAAATTAGGTTTTGAGATTTGGGGGATTTTTGTGATATAAAATGGATGATTCAAATGATCCGGGAGAATCTTCATCTCGTAAAGACAATAAAAGCGATCCATGTCAGTTTTCCAAAACGACTATGCTATTTTTTGACATTAGGACTTTGGCCTGGAATGAACTCCTTGTTTTGCATTAATTTTCACAGAGCAGTCAAAACCAAATACACATGGTTGAGCTGCAATGAATTAAGTTTCTATCAACCATGGACTGAATTTTCCCGAAAGAATCTGTTATTTTTATCTGCATGCTAGTGTAGATTTGGGCAGGTAAGTAGCATAGAAGTCAGTTGTATTTATATTTTGTATTTGTTGGTTTGTTACGAGGTGTTGTTGTCTTTTGGGTGTTTCTTAGCCTTAAATCACCATCTCAGTGCTTTGTATGTCTAACTATTTTGTTGTTGTTGTTGTTTTTATAAAAAATTTTTTTTTCCCGACCCCATACTAGGTGTGGGTTGAAAATTTCCACATATCGTTAAGATTAACAAGCATTGTCCCTATAGTTAGATTACATTTTTGCTTCCGGATGCTTTTCCATACAGTTCGGTTCCTAACTCTCGAAGATGACAAGATTGTCCCTATAGTTTCTTGACAGACTGTAACTGGAAACGCAGGGGTCTAACAACCACGCACACTATTTCGCTAGGCAATCTGTATGGACAACTCCAATACAATTCCAAGAGAGCCAACTAGGCAGTCAGACTCAATCACGGAAAAGTATCCAAGAGTTATATCTCTATTTCCCAAATCAATCTGCAATCAAACAGATAGGAATCTGTGAGCCTGATTGATTATGAGAAATAACTTGGATGGTACCAAAGACCAATATCCAAGTGTCAATCAATTTCAATCAACAACCAAAGGTTGGATTTACTAATTGATTGAACTACGCACAAACTGTGATATTTCAATTATATAAACAAATATAATGCGGAAAAGAAATAACACAGACACCAAAAATTTTGTTAATGAGGAAACCACAAATGCAGAAAAACCTCAAGACCTAGGCCAGATTGAACACCACACTATATTAAGCCGCTACAGACACTAGCCTACTACAAGATTAACTTCAGACTGGAATGTAGTTCAGCCCTAACCAATCTCACACTGATCAAGGTATAGTCGCGTTCCTTACGCCTCTGAATCCCATCAGGACTCTACGCTCTTGATTACCTTATCTGATCTCACCCAAAACTAAGAGTTGATACGACCCAAAGTCAAAAACTTATAAACCAATCTGTCTCCCACAGAAAAGTCTATAAAGATAGATAAATCTGTCTCCCACAGAAATACCTATGAAGTTTTGTTCCATCTTATGATAAATCAAGGTGCACAGGAACATATTGATAATCCGGTCTTATATTCCCGAAGAACAACCTAGAAATATCAATCACCTCACAATAACTTAACTATATGGTAGTATAACAAGTTATTGTGGAATCAAAAAGAATGAGACGAAGAGATTTGTGATTACGTTTTATATCTTACCTATCGGAGATAATTCTCGAGTTAATCTTAGAGAAGATGTACTCAATACGATAGAACAAGTAAGATCCGAATACACAACTACATAGAAAATAGTTGGATGTGGTTTCAAAATCCCAATGAAGCCTTTAAGCTGTTAACCTACATGGTTTTGGAATAAACCCAAGGTTAAAGGAGAATCGACTCTAGTCGCTACTAGTATCACACATGAGGTGTGGGGATTAGTTTTCACAGTTTCTAGAGTTCTCCCTTATATAGTCTTCAAATCAGGGTTTGCTTAGTTAGCTTAGAAACAAAGCATTCGTTATTCACCGTTAGATGAAATCCTGATTTAAGATGCAAACTAAGTTTTGCTTGAAAACAAAGCAATATCTCTCCACCGTTAAATGTACTTATCTTGTCACACACAAATGAAATATACTTCATTTAGATATGGGCAACCATACCTAAACGTGTACATTTGTTGGTTCAACAATAGTTATATTAACCAAAGTTAGCCATATGAACACTTTTGTCTAATCCACATTCATCGAACATATCTGGATCAACTTATGATGATCAAATATAATCAAAGGATCTAATTGTGTTCTTCATAGAGTTGTTCAATTGTCCATTATCTTATAGTAAAATACATGAACCAATCGAAGCAAAATCAGATTGATTCAAAGGAATCAATTCATGAACATTTAAACCCATGGTTTGCAAAGATTACATTCCTTATTATATAAGTGTATTTTGTTCATGAGTATGAAAACATACTTTGCCGATTTTAGAACTTGAACCACTCAAGTATGGGAACGGGGATGCATACTCAAGTTCGGGAAAGCTTGTCTTGACCAACAATATGCGAACGGTATGCATAATGCAGCTCCGGACTCAACATCAAGTAAAATTGTTTGCGAACGGGTACACATACTTGGTTCCCGGACTTTCACAGTTGAAACCGTATGCGAACGTGTACGCATACCTGGTTTTCAGACCTGAACCTCATCAACACAGTTTGTACCTAAGTACGCATACTTGTGATGGTTTTCCCAGGACAAAGGGTTTTAGCTCTAAACTCCCAATTCAATCATTGAAACATTCTTAGAAGACGACAATGGATGTCTCACACATACCATTAGCTAATAAGCAATTCTCAAGTGATTGAAGGATCAATACGAAATTTTCCAAGTCAACATCAAATGATTGTCTCACACAAATCATGTAAGATGTTTCAAGGCAATTTCCACATGATCATGTTTTGACATAAAGTCAAGAATGATGATGAATTTAGGTAAGACATAAAGCTACAACTTTTCGAGAAATAGATAAGCGAGTTATACTCATCTCGAAATATCAAATGTGTATGATATGAAAGACTATATCATATACGACTTGTCTCAATAGGAGATATGTAAGAATATAATGGACTTTCTGAGTGATAGAAAAGTTTTAGTCTCCACATACCTTTTGTTGATGAAGTTCCTCCGAGTTTTTCAGTAGATCTTCGTCTTTAGTTATAAGCGACGAGAAGTCTAAAGCTCAACTACACAATCTATCCTAGTCTGAAACACCTATTGATAGACTAGAACTCAAGACTATAGTTTTGATCACCTAAACTTGACAAACAAGCTTGAGATAGCAACGCTTGCGAGTTCGACCGAGAAATGCTCTAACAGTAGCATATTGACATAAATTTTGCTGGTTATACACTGTCAAGAAAGTAATAGATTTCCTACAAAGCTACCAGTTGGAAATACCCCCTATAGTATGAATTACCTATGGCGCTTCTCCAGAAAACTTAAAGGACTATGAAAAATATCAATAATTGGAAACACAAACTAGGATGCCACTTTTACTTTCTAATGTCCCTCTAAATCTACTGAGACTATATGGGTTTATTTAATGATACACCCCAATCTCTTTATTATCAAGTTAAGAAGAGATCTCATCATTTTCTCTCTTTCACACACTAAAATCTAAAGCCACAATCATGCAATGCAAAAGGATACAAAAACACATGGTTGAGCTACATATAAAACCAAAAAGAGTAATAGGAAATGTCTTGTTTTTCTTTAATATTATCAAAACATTTTGTGAGAAAGAAAAAAAATAAAGAAATAAAAGAGTTTCATAGGCTTAAAAAGTAGCACAATAGCTAGGTTAATCTAGATTATTATTGTTGGTTTAAGAAATTGGTTTGGATTTAACATTGGGGGTGATTCAGGAAATCGATTATTATTATTATATATGGTCTTAGTAAATTTTGTGACACATTCATCAAGAATTCTTATCCGCAGACTGCAATGGCGGATCATTATACTGTACTTAGAAACATAAATAGCTAGAACATAACATCTCCAAAACTTAGAATTAGCAATGATTTGTTGGTCTTCCCATCTAACTGTACTTACTAACATGTGTCCCTGCCTTCTATTTTTTTATTGGTCGTTTGTGCATTTCTGTTTCCTTGTCGACATTTAAAAAACTTCAAAATGGCTCATATCCAGATTTCATGCCATGACACCCCTGATGTTTTTTCATATTTTTTTCGTTCACAAGTCTGATAACATTATCATTTGCGTATTTTCACCTCAATTTGCCATATTTTGCAATTGATGAATAGGGGCAGGTAGGTATAGTTCACTTCATTAATTAATATGAGTGCAGGTGCAACTTAGATAACCTAAACGGTTAAATTATTAGCGTAGTTTCGAACTCTGCAGCTTTGTGTTGCCTTTTCCTGTTACCTCATATGCAAGGCACAACTTATGCAAAAAGCGATCTGTCAATTTTCCAGAATCGACTGTGCTATTTTTAGATACTAGGACTTTGGCCTGCAAAAAACTCATTATTGTGCATTGGTTTTCACGGAGAAGTCAAAACCAAATGCATATGGTTGAGCTGCATATAAAATCAAAAGTTATCATAAATTTTTAAAAAAATTTATTTGTTATACACTGTTAAGAAAGTAACATATTTCATATATTTTGATATCCTTTCTGACAAGATTGTCATACAACTTACCAGTTGTTTTATTTGTTGTAGCAGTATTGGCAGGAATTTAATAGTTCTATTTTCGTCACAAGAAGAGTTGAGGGCATTGGTACGTTAGTATGCTCTATTTCGCTTCTTCGTATATGTAAAAGAATTCTTTTGTTGTTTACGTTGTAATGCAAACTTTCAGCCACATCATTTTTGCTGGTCGTTTTGCAGATCCAGAGTACTTGCTGCGAATCAACAATCGCTATCTCAATCATAGTGATTGTATTCATGGGGGTAGGGCTTATGATCGGTTTATTGATTTTAACTACTAGGAAATCACAACAACTTTGTACCAGTGGGGTTTAAATGGGTATGTCAAGTTTTTGGACAAATATAACAAAACTTAGTTCAAAAGAAGATACAACCACCAAAGACCCTAACAAACTTGTCCTTTTTGAATAGACGAGGGTACCCAAATACACCACAATCTTTTAATTATCCACCTATAAGTCTTTTACCGAATGTGATTGTCTATGGACAGAGTCGAGACAATACAACAAATTCGTTTCACACGTCGTATGATCGTCTAAGGATACGAGATCGAGATAATACAACAACAAGGTCACTTGTGTGATTGACTATGGATACAAGATCGAGACGATACGAAAAAAAAAATGTGCACTTAATAATAACTACGGTATTAAACTGAAAACTCTATAGGATTAACATCAAGTGTTACGGAGTTAACGTATGTGTGTAATTTAATTAATTATAATAACAATTATAATGCAGAAAACAAAGTAAATGACACAACAAGATTTTGTTAACGAGGAAACCTCAATTGTAGAAAAACCCCGGGACCTAGTACAGTTTTGAATAATCTCAGAATTAAGCCGCTATACAAAATTTAATGTCAACTTCGTGAGACCAAGCAGACTAACCATAGCTACTTAGTTTCCTCAGTATCCCCGCACCTTCGACTTCTAAAGTCACGCACATGAATAACAAGTCCTTTGGATTGTATTCCAAACACTCTAATCAATCTTTCCAGAAGATATGTGAGTTGTTAACAAAGGCTCTTCTGTTTAATCTAATAAACTCATTTGTCTGGTTAAATCAATCTATCTTTTGATTAACGAAATAATCAAACTCGAGATTCGCAATCAATCAATATAAATCTCAAAGAGAAACTATAAAGCAATGCCAATCTCACGCGACTAATCAATCAAGTCTATCAAAGATAAACTGATTCTAGTAAAATCCCAGCCGATCAAGGTTTGTGAACTAAATCCACAAGATACGAAAACTAGTAAGAATTCTTCTTCGTCTTCAAATCTTCTATTGCCTTCAATAACCTGCACAACAACACTTGAATACTCTTGTGATCAATCACGCACAGAACGGAGTCTGTTAACAATGGATTATCATAAGATGTCTTTAGATCTAACAACAGTTCTAAAGATCCCGTTGATACTTTGATATAGTCTGAGTGAATCTTATATCAGAAGAGAAGAGTCTCCAGAATAAACAAACTAGGTGTAATCAAAGTTTCAACAACCGTTAGTCAATCAAATGAAATTGAAAACTAATAACATTTCAATTATCTAGTTTCCCACCAACGATACTCGTAGAGCTTCTTGATAATAAAGCGACAATCACTCCCATTAAAAAAACGAAGAAACGATTTGTTCTTCTTACCAGTTGAGTATTTTACCATTTTCCAACTAGAGTTCAAAAACAGTACCGTATATGAACTTCGTAGACACAAAGTTGAAATGGGTTTGATAGGTGGCTTAGGTGAAACAAAGTATAAAATCATACACCACTTCGACTTTGGGAATACACATATATAATTCAAAAAGAATTAAAACGTCGAGATGGTTTTGAAAACTGGCAGACTACTTGACACCCAAAAGGGGTGTTTGGATGGTGGTCATCAGTGAATAAAGTTGTTAGCAAACTTGACTTTGTTAACAAGTTACAAAGAAATTAAACAACTTGGTTTCCTTATGCCTAGTTTCTTCTGACCTTAACCGAATAAGACCTTTTCTCTTTCCCACTTCCCAGTAATAAAACTAGGGTTTTACGCATATCAACTACGGCGTGGATGAAAGATGAGATACTTACCAAAGTGAAGTATGCAACTTTTGATGATGAGTGATGCTAGCAAATGATGAACGAGAACAGGGATACTTAATGAACGATGATGATAGGAACCCAAATCCTCAACTGACTTCAAATTTAAACAAAATCAAAGATTTTTTTTTTTGTTTTTTATCTTTTTTTTTCCAGATAAAATATCTATATTGTTTGGGAATCCTCGACAGATTATTCTAGATAAAACTTTATAGATGAACAACAAGAACGAAAGGTAGCTCTGAATCCACCTGATATGGCACATAGAAGCGATTTGAAAACAAGGAGAATCCACTCCTTAAAGTAACCGATAAAATAATCCAATCCAGGAGCGAAGACGACAATTATGACTCTAATCCAAGAGTTAATAGAAAACAATGGTACAAACCAAACAAACTTAATAGTGTCATTAATCAGATAAAATGAGCTAAACCAAGCTACATTAGAATGACAAGAACAACAAATAATTATAGTTTAACTAAACCGTAACAAACCCTTGACTAAACGGAATTTCACGTACGTGCGGAGTTTATCCTAACCATCTAACAAAACTATATCAAATATTATAGCAAATCGTAACAAATGATATCACTAAACAGGTAACATGGACTGGGTCCAAGACTCATGATAGAGATCCAATATACGCCTCGTATCAGTTGAGGTGTTGCATGTTTTCCTGATATGGGGCTTAAATACTTTGTAAGAAAACGTCGATCGATCAACAATTTCAATTTTCTAGTTATTCAAATTAAATCACACATTCTGCTAAATAATGGAGGTTAGCCAAAAAAATAATAATGGAGGCAGCAAACCCGAACCCAAGCAGTGCCAACCTGCGCGCCTGCGAGCTGGTTGATTGGGGAATTGGAGGTAGCAAACCCGAACCAGACATTTTTTTCTCTTCTCTCTTCAATTTTCCTGTTATTCAAATTGAATCACATTAAATTAATTTTCATGCTAAATAATGGAGGATAGCAAAAAAAAAAAAAAAAAAAAAAAATGGAGGCAGCGAACCAGGCTTTCTTTTTTTTCTTCTCTCTTCAATTTTCATGTTATCCAAATTGAATCACACATTATGTTAAATAAAAGAGGTTATCTAAAAAAAATTTAAAAAAATGGAGGCAAAGAAAACCCGAACCTACACAGAGCCAACCTGCGAGCTGGTTGATTGGGGAATTAGAGGCAGCAAACCCGAACCAGACACTTTGTCTTTTCTTTTCTTCTCTCTTCAATTTTCCCTTTTTTTCTTAAATTGAATCACACATTCTGCATTCTGCTAAATAATGGAGGTTAGCTAAAAAAAATGGAGGCAAATCACACATTCTGGTAAATAATGGAGGCAAAGCAAACTCGAACCCAAACAGAGCCCGAACCGGGCACTTTGTCTTTTCTTTTCTTCTCTCTTCAATTTTCCTTTTTTTTTTTTTAAATTGAATCACACATTCTGCTAAATAATGGAGGTTAGCTAAAAAAAAATGGAGACAAATCACACATTACTTTAAATAATGGAGGCAAAGCAAACCGAGAACCCAAATAGAGCCAACTTGGAGGCGTGAGAAGGACCAAACTGACTTTTATCTTCTCTTCTCTCAAAAAAATAAAAAAATAAAAATCAAACTCCAAGCCAACCACCGCTCGTCCCCGGGCAATCTTTAGAAGCACTCAAATGGGCCAAACGGCTTTGGCTACATCAACATCATGCGAGATAGAAGGAAAAGCGCCCGGACTTACTAAGGCGATCGGAGGGACTACAACACCGTCAAATTGGGATCCCTTATCTAGAGTAGAAGAAATCAAAAATTGTATCAAGGATTTACGAGATTCGAACAAAAATGTAGTAGTTATTAACTCGTTGTAAGGAAGCCAACAAGGCGGCTCTTGCATTAGCTAACACGGCAAATGCAATGGCAACCTTGGATTACTACGGCTATCCTCTTTTCTTTTTGAAACTCTTTAGGTGGACAGATTTTTGGCCTTGAACTCCTCTTCAAGGACAAATGATATGTATCCAAATTAATCTATTAATCTATTTTCTTATCAAAAAAAAAAAAAAAAAAAAAAAACCCTGCTCGTCCCCTTCAGTCTCAGTGTATATAAATCAACCGGGACTTCGTAATGTTTCCGGTGTCGGACTAAAAAGTATGGTAAGACTCTAAAACCCCAATGTCTCTTCATTCGTCTGCTTTCAAATCCAAAACCTCAGTCTTTGTCTCATTCCTCCTCCAAGGAGATGAGAAAAATGTATGAAGAAACCCTAATTTTTCTAAATTAGCAATCGAAGAAGAAGATTGAAGAATCAGCAGCAATAATGTCAAGCATGCATTTCGGAAGAGATGTAGTTCGTAAATCCTTAATCTGTTTGCAAAAATTGGTATGCTTTAATCACTTTTTCCTCTCATTTTGTTTATTAATTTGCACCTTAATTTTACCACCCAGAAAAACAACAACCCTTTTCTCATGCTTGAAGACAACTTTACTCCATAGGTTATTATGATTCAGTGAGTGAATTTGGTTAATTTGATGATTACCCGTTCATTATTCTGTTCTTATGCTGATAGATCACCTTGGAAGTTGATTATTAAGGCAGTTGGTATGCCTGGACACGGATCAAGGATGTTTGATAACAGTGCTATGGAGAATTTGATGAAGAAACTGGAAGTTATGACTTGATACAGAGAGGGGCAAAGTTTAATTTGGTTAATAGCTGGATTGGCCATGAGGAAGTTGTATGGTGAATCTTGTGTATTTGAAAGCTGGTACTCCTTTGCCTATGGTGAGTTTTGGAGTATGTTTTAGTGTAATGAAGATTGAATGTTTTTGAATTTTGGTTGATGATGGGTGATTTTTTTACAGGGTTATCAAATGAATATGCAACCTTCAGAAACAGAAGCAGGTTTTGATATTCGGATTCCACCTATAGTAGACCCATAACTGTTGATAAAGAGGTGAACTTCTTTTTGGAACTCTTATATTTGCTTAGTCATAGTTTAAATATGCAAGATTGAATCTGTTAAAGATCAACTAGGCAGAGATTTTTAGAAACTTACTGATGTGGCAACTGAATTTTGCTTTTACCGACTTATAGCATGAACAATGCAATTGCCTTTGTTGCATGCCTGTATCTATAGGTAAATATCCTTAAACACACTTAAATTTTGAAAGTCTATGCCACAACTGGTCAAGTAAGCTATATGTATTGTGTACCATCCTTCATTTAGTTACTGTTTGGCTCGGCCTGCTTAGATGAGTTACTTAAAGAGGGTGGATGGAGGGGATTCAGGTCGCTGTTCGGAGTGAAATGGGTGTAGTGATAAACTGCTATGCTAGAAAATTGAGTATTTATTGATATACTGAAATACCCCAGAGATTTTTTTGCCATACACACAGAAGGTGTGCAAGATTCCTCATACTCTGGGGCAGGACTGACAATCTTAACAACATGGGCTAGCTAAAATTAATTTCCACGATTTGTACAAAGCTTCAGCCTTTCTTGAGTCTGAAAAAAAAACACTTGTTGTTTGATTATCACAGTTAACTAAGCATGGCCGTCAAAGACCACATTGGGCGTCCTCTAATGACAGCAACCGGTGATACCAACCCATGGTTGGATGTTTTTAAGAAATCCTGCTGGCGGAACACTCTCTAAGACTGAGATTTTGGCTTCTAAAAATACATGAGAGAGTTAGGAATTCCTACTTTTAGGTTCATCTTAATGAGCACAATGAGGTACCATGATTAATGAAGCAAGTTTTTTGTTATTTAAATTTGTAGTGCTGGGTAATCATTATCTTTGATGTTTGGTACTTATATTTTTTTTGCAGTACCTACAGAAAATCGTCTACATGAGAGGAGAAAAGATATATGAATCCGTGATCAGGACATTGAGTTCTTTTGAAGGAGGAAACCGTGAATCAACTTAGAGTTGTGCCAAAAATATCAGGTGGATCCTATTATTCATTTCCTGAAAGCATGTTAGAGCTGGTTTACTACCACAGTTAAGTCTTTCATGGATGAGCATGATGAGTATTAAATGAAACTTTCTTTGTCATATAGAAAACTAATTGTCGATTCCCCGTGTTACTAGCTAAAATCACCTTCCACGAAAATATCATGCCAGTTCCAACTTTTCCTGAAATTAGTAAAGGTTATACACATGACTCGCTCTCGCTATGAAATTCATACTTTTTCAGTTGGAAACTTTAACTGCTTTGGTCAATGTGAAATACGTATGAAGCTAAACCTATGCAGCATGTCAATCCATTCTTTCCTCAAACATAATCTGGTCGAACTTGTTGTCAATTTATCGGATAATGTTCTTGCTGTCGTTGGTGTATGACTATTTTCATGCTGTGAATGCAAACATATCTATATTGCCGAGTCAGATATTGTGGTATGTGTTGAACTTTTGATTCTTCAAATGAAGAAGCAAAAATCATGAATTTGCATTACTCCTGAAACTGCAGATATATTGCCTCCCTATTTTTGTGTCCAGACTGTGGGTTACAAACTTAAAACCCAAAAGCCACTTTTTTCCTCATAAATAAACTAATAAAGGCATATTTGATCCACTTGTATATTACTTGGTGAATTTGTTTTCTTGCATGATTTAGTAGCTGAAACATTTTGTATCTTATCTCATACTGTATCGATGTGTTTGTCTCATTTAGCTCTCCATATAAGGTCTCAGGAAATCAACCTGTCAGTCATAAACTAAATAAGTTCTGAAACAACTTCTGTGAAGCAAACGTGGTGATATTCTCAATTTGAAAACATATTTGACCTTTCCACAAAAAGTTGGGAATTGTAAAAAGGATATTTTCTAGTATCTTTCCATCCACAAAACTGTTAATATGTAGTCAATTATACCTTTGCAATGGAAAGAACATAATTTTAGCATATGCGGTTAGATTTCTCAAGCATGAATAGCGGTTTCAAACTTGCCTAAAACTCGATCCAAATTATAACCCAGGCCCATGAAAAGTTAGACCTAGCTCAGGTAAGATTATTGACTTGAGTCATTGATTAATCACATAAGTCAGATCACTAAGAATGTGCCAAATTTATCAGTCCGAGTATAATTTAGGGGGTTTAAAATGGTTTGTAAAGTTCCTCCTTTAAACATACAGAACTTGCCCTAACAAACTTGTCCTTATAGACCATTATTCTTCTGCTGTACTACTAGCATGCATTTTGTGATCTTGTGCTTTTAATATATTCCCTTACTGAACCTTCTAGCTAGCTAGTCTTCTGAGTTCTGCCTGCTAATTCTTGTTATAAATACCAAGCAACTTTCAAGCTTCATCTATCGTTAGTTATGGTAAGTGAGAGTTGTAGGAAACTGGACCTTTTATGCATGTAACTTCACTTATTTGGATCTTGAACTTGAAGAATGTTCTCTGGAAGTGAGCTAAATTGATGATTTCTAATTACTTTGGTTTGCAATCAACTTAGTTTCCTCCAATATCTTACATCCAGTGTACACTAATACTGATACCAGCATTCGTTCTCCATTTCTAAGCGCCAAGGGACAGAAAAAAGACAAAGTTAAAGTTGTAGATGAGAGTTGCTGAAAACTGAACATGTACTGGTATTGATCATTTATAGGAGTATGTGTGGTTCAGGTTTCTGTAATTCCTCCTCAACAACCTTCACTTTGGACTTCGAGAAAGAGAATGGTTATTTTCGGAAGTGAGGATTGGATAAAACTAAATTGAGGCTCTATTACTTCGTTTCATACAATCAATTTAGTTTTCTCCAATATCTCACATCCGACAATTACTTACATGTGTAACAGATTTTAGACTTTTTTTTAATTACTACTAGATGGTACAGAAGTCACCATACTATAGGTGCAGACATGGGGTCAGGGAGGTATTGGACGGAGGGGACTTGTCCAAGTCGCAAGTGAGATTCTCACAGTGAATGTGGTATAATGATTGTCCCTTTCATTGGCACGGCAGTAACGTTGCATACTGTTAGAAACTGACTATGGGGATTGAGTTGCTGTAGCTTGTAGTAGTAGTAGTTTTGATGAAAAGTAACCCAATTTTGTTGAAGATGAACCTCGTGAAGTTGTAGGTGACGAAGAATGGACAGATGCTTATGTAAATTCTCTCGTAACAGGTGATAAAGCACGGACATATTTTTGGAGTCACACATCTAAGGAACAGAAAAGTCTTGTCTCAAGGATTCGCAAATGGGCTTATTTCGTTTCGCAAAGGAAAATTTCCAGGTTCGTGAGATTCTCTGAGCAGTTGGTCTTCTTCTTGTTCTTTGAGCAAGCTGCCAATTTTAATTTTCCCTTTCTGAACCTTCTAGCCAGTTAGCTTGTCTTCTCAAATGTGTCTGCTATTTTTTGTTATAAATACCAAGCAATCGTCATGCTTCATCCTTCACTAGTGATGTTAAGTTGTAAGTCAGAGTTGTAGGATACTTTACATTTTAAGTACCTTTTATGTTTGTGTGCTTTAACTGTAGTCCAGTTTCCTCTAACATCTCGCCTCCAACCTTCACTTGTTTGGATCTTGAACTTGAAGAACAATGATGTCCGGAAGTGAGAATAGGATGAACTAAATTGATTATTTACTTCTTGTTTACAGTATCTCACATCCAGTATAGACTAATACTGATAGAAACATTCATCTCTATTCTAAGTGTCAACTAAAGTAGCGAAAAGATGAAGTTAAAAGTTGTAGATGAGCTGCTAAAGAAGCTGAGCCTTTGTTGGTACTGATCATTTCTGGGAATATATATGCATGGTTCAGATTTCTCCAGCATCTCATTCACGAGCATCACTTTGTACTTGGAGAAAGAGAATCATTATTTTCAGAAGTGAGGATTGATAAAACTAAATTGACTTTGTTTGATATGGCCAAAAAGAGATCATGCTGCTTTTGGGAAAATAAGCCTGGATGTTTTAATGGTAAAATATGTTGTAGTCTTACTGGTTTCCCAGACCTAGGCTGATTTTTCCTTGCATTGAATTCCTACCAACACTTACATGAATTCCTTGATATCATGGCTGCTTAAAAGTACTTATATTTATGTTCCCCTTGCTCGTATGTGATAAACATGATAATTGGTTTGTTGTATTTCATTCACAGCCTATTGAAGACCCATTCGGTGAGACATATAAATTTGTCCTCCCAGCCAAGACTTCCTGCCTCCGCCACTGCTTCCACCGCCAACTTTCAACCCAATGCAGTGGCCCAAAGTTCTGAAACCTTCCAACCAGCCCCACCAAAGATTCAACTAACCCCGTCTGGCTGCTCCAGTTGCTTCACTCGGAGGTTTTGATGCTCCAAGTTGACCACCCTGAGAACAATTTCCTTGCACGATCCGCCTATGGTGCACCAGTAACCTCACAGATTGGTTTTAATGCTTCAAGTGGATCAGCCCCCCCGAGCAAAGCAATAATGCGATGGAGAATTATTATCAGCAGACAGGACCTACAGCACCAGCAACTTCACAGGCAGACATTCTTTCCGTTCCAGTAGGACTACCTGCGAAACCTCAACAGAAAGGACAGCAAATGTGAGACTAAATCAACAGTTCGGGCTGATACACTTAGCCGAGGGATTGATAATTTGGACATATCTGGACGTGTAAGTGCTTCAACTGCGTCATTTGGTTTGTGATCGAGAAAACAAGATTTGAAAAACCAAGCACACAAACTGAAAGTCTGGGCTATCACTGGCTTCTTTGCTTTTCTTTGTTTCATTCCCTTTTACAGATGTTTTAATTACTTCTGGATTATATCTGGAAATAGGTTTACTTTGTTCTTTTCAATTTTTTAGTTCTGTGCTTATTTGCTTGTGCCCTGCAGCTAAAACCAATCCTCTGGCGAGCAAATTACATTGGAAGTTGCAGATTGCATGGAACCCAAGATTTTCCTTTTATTCAAAAATTTTAGTTTTATGTTTTGTAGGGCTTTACCCTTGATTAGAGGGAGCCCTTCCAGAAATTCTCGACGGCCCTGAGAGACCCAAGGCCGAGGAGGGGGTTTGGAAATAGTTTTCAACCAGCAATTGACGCGCCTCGGTTATTACCTCATTAGCTGCGTCATTGCCCCAAGCGCAAAGATGAGTTTTGCAGTGGTGTATCAACTGAATTTTATAGCTCATTTCACATCTCTAACTCTGGCTTTGAAAAATGTGGGACTAATTTTTGTCACTTTTGCAGATCCTAATGGTCGACTCGTGTCACGTTTTGAATGCTTATACCAAAATCGTATAAACAAACTATCTTTTCAGATAGGGGAAGTCGTGAAATCTCTGATTCCCAATATTGTGTTTGTATCGAAGTATTTGTCTTTACAGTAAGTATTTGTTTGTGGTTAACTACCTAGAGTTAGATGTCAAGGGCAGGTTTGTCTACTTTTGGGTGCAAATACATGTGACGTGGCACCGTTTTTTTCATTTTTGAATTTCGGATGGAAAAGCTTCTCAAAGAAACATATTTGTAATTCTGTTTAAAGGAGAAACATATTTGTAATTAAATTATTAAGAGGTACATATAGTCAAAAAACCCTTATTATTTTTTTCTTTTCCTCTTCTCTAGATTCTAGAAAAAATGGTGTCATCAAACAAATGCACCAGATGACACTGGATTTTGGTCATGGTCATGGTATTTTTTTTGTCAGAGCATACACAATGGTATTTGTTTTGTCATGTATGTTTATTTCTCGAGCGTCTGTAATGGCACAAAAACAAGGAAAAATACAGCATTACTCCCGTGAAGTATATACTGTGAACTGTTTCGGTGCTTGAAGCCAATGAAATACAAAAGGAAATTCATAGAGAGGGTTAATTTGAATGAATTACCTTTCGTAAGAAGTAAGTTTGTGAGCAACACCAAGTGATTCAAGAGCAATCTAAGCATTTGACAAAAGATTCAAGCCAGGACCAGTAACTCTCAGCTCATTTGCTTTCTCCAACCCTTTTTAGTGCCAAGGCTGTTGCTAAACCTGCAACACCACCTCCAACTATCACTACTTTTATCACAACATTTTCCATCTCTGTAATCATCTGATGGATGTATCACAACTTGCCAAGCAGAAACATTAAGAGCAAATCTAATTCATGCCTTGGTATGAATTGCTGTGCCATCTTGTATGATCACCCCGAATGAATCGTTATCTTGACATTCTTTCTGTTTTCTCAATTGAGAGAAGCTTCGAAGAAAAACAGTCCTCCCAACATTTCCCAATTACAACTGTAATTCTAAACTAGGCTCCCATTGTGCATTGCGACCAAGAACAGATTTCACCAGTCTGGACCTGAACCTAGCTGTGCAACAAAGTTTAGCTTTGATATTTGGAGGGTGCATGAGCCTTTGCAGTAGTGCAACGCAAGGGCGACGTGAGAACCCCAGAGCAGCAAGCTGCTGTGGTGGGATCTCCCATGAAAAAAAATTAATTTAATATCGTGTGAGCCGATGGCTCACATATCAGATACTATACTTGATCTTAGCCAAAAGGCCGAGAGAGGTATGCTTCTTCTCGTTCTAAGCTTCTGTTTTTATATTGTCTTGTTTCCATACCTCTGCTCTGGACTAGTCCATGTGGGACTAAATCTTAAGCTCACTGTCTTTTGATATTAGAGTTCCTTGCACAAAATTCTTAGCATTTGGTTGCAGTTTGATGCGCAAGCGCAAACAACTATTACTGTCCCAAGATATATGAGATGCTACGGAGTTCTTGGTGACCTATATAGAACCGTACTAGACTTATCTCCATTGGTAGCTTATTGGTTTCTAAAATAGCCAATCTTAACTCCAAAGCAAGGGGGAAAAATAAAAGAAGAAGCAAACTGGCCAACTCAGTTTGTATTTTACTGAGACGAGCTATAATGTATTGTTTGTATTGGACCCTTTGAGTTCCCGGAGAGACACGAAATAATGTATTTATTTGCTAATTGTGTTTTCAAATCCTAAGAGAGTGTTTGGGTCCAATCCCATTGGATACCTTAATACAAGATTGAGAACTAATTTCCGCTACGCTGTTGCTTAGGTTTACATTTAGATGCATGGAAATCTAGACAATGTGTATGGGACTCTATTACATTTGGAGTTAGTTGTGCAGACAAAAATTGATTTACTAATCTGTTGTGGTGACTTCCAAGCTGTAAGGAAAGACAAGGATTTGGAGAGTTTAAACGTGAAGCCAAATTACAGAAGTATGAATTCATTCTGGAAGTATTACTCGGGTCAAGAAGTTGCTCCATTTCGTACTGTCTTGGTGGGAATCATGAAGCATCCAATTACTTGTGGGAATTGTATTGTGGAGGTGGACAGGGCCTAATATATATTTCTTGGGATTTGCTGGGGTGATCAAGTTTGGTACCTTTCATATCGGTGGACTATCTGGAATTTATAATGCAAGCCATTACCACTTACGACATAAGGAGAGGCCTCCCCTTATAACTATCTTGTGCATGAGTACGATGTGTACAAGCTCATGCAAAAAAAAAGAAAAAGGTTGAAGAACCTATCGATATTTTTTCTCTCACATGATTGGCCTGTTGGTATCACCGACTATGGAAATTGGCCGTAACTGCTTCATTTCAAACCTTGTTCAAAAAGAGATTCAAGAAAAAACCCTGGGAAGTAAAGCTGTTGGAGATCTGCTAGAGAAATTGAATCCTCCTCACTGGTTTTCAGCTCATCTGCATTGCAAATTTGCAGCATTGGTTCAGCATGGGGAGAGCGGTCCAGCTACAAAGTTTCTTGCACTTGATAAGTGTCTCCCAGGTTGCAAACTTTTACAGATTGTGGATATTCCGTTGGAGCCTGCAGATTGTTGGAGATTCAGTATGATGAAGAATGGCTTGCAGTTACAAGGAAGTTCAATCCTATCTTTCCGTTGGCGAGTTGGAATCAGAAAAACTTCCAATGGATGGAAAATACTCTCAACTTCAAGCTTCTGAAGTTTGTGGATCGAACTTGCATAAAATGATAGCCTGAAATGGCGAGGCAAAAAAAAAATAAAAATTCACACAAACTCTCGTGTTTGTGCGTGTGGCTACATGGGCGGTAAGGCTAGCCGCGGCTAACCCCCTTTGGATCTTAAACCACAGAGCCTATACGACTAGGTCGATGCTAGTGGGCTCAATGTTGCGGTATATATACCAAGTGCAATTTTAATTCTGATCAATGTGGGTCTAACTTTTCGTATAGCAGTATAAAAGCAAATGAAAGGCCAAGGCCTTGTTCATTTCCCCGTTGAACAGTCTCTCAACCTCTCTCTCTCTATGTTTCTCTCGTTTCCTGATGAAGTGAAATTTGAAGAAATGTCAATGTGGAGACTTCCGGAAGAGATTCAGGTAGATATTTTTCTCAGATTACCACCAGTTAATTCACTTTCTAAATCTAGTCTTATCAAGAATCACCTTGCTAAATCTTACAATTCAAAGTAACAACCCTAGACTCATGTTTGGTCAATCTCAGTATGAACCCTATGATCAACTCCGAATATTACCAATTCAATTTCATCTTCATCAAAATTGAAAGTTGTTTCAATGGATTACCCATATGAAAATTTGTAACACTGGGTTCTTACAATGGTTTGATTTTCTTAGGTATTGCTAGTGGAGTGACAATTTTTATTTGTATTTGGAACACTAGTCGACTGCTGAATATATCCGATTTTCTGATTGATTGAAAGTTAAACTATGTTAGATATGGGTTCGTCTATGATAGCAACATCAGTAGTTACAAGATAGTCATGATTTCGGATAATGAAAATTGGTTCTTCAGAAAAAATTCAAATTCAAAATTGGTTTAGGCAAGATTAAGGGCGGAGTGTTGAACCTTTGGGTTTGGATTTTGAAGTCACAGTGGACTCAAGCTTTCAATCATTTGATTATTAAGTGGTTAATTGCAGTAGAAGGGTGTATGCATGGAGATCTAGACAGTGTAAATGCGACTTTGTTACATTTGGAGAAAGTTGAGAAGACAAAAATTGATTTACTAATCTGTTGTAGTGACTTTCAGGCTGCAAGGAATGAGGAGGATTTGGAGAGTTTAAACGTGAATCCAAATTACAGAACTATGTATGAATTCATTCTGGAAGTAATATTCGGGTCAAGAAGTTGCTCGGTTTCCTACTGTCTTTATTGGTGGGAATCATGAAGCATCCAATTACTTGTGGGAATTGTATTGTGGAGGCTGGACAGCACCTAATATATATTTCTTGGGATTTTCTGGGGTGATAAAGTTTGGAACCTTATGTATTGGTGGACCATCTGGAACTTACAATGCACACCATTACCACTTGGGACTTACGAGAGGCCTCCTTATACGAGAATCTATCATGTGCGGGATTTCGATGTCTACAAGCTCATGCAAGTTGAAGAACCTATCCGATATCATGTGTTGGTGTCACCGACTATGGAAATTGGCCATAACTGCTTCATTTCAAACCTTATTTAAAAAGGAGATTCAAGAAAGAACCCTGGGAAGTAAAGCTGCTGGAGATCTGCTAGAGAAAGTGAAGCCTCCTTGCTGGTTTTCAGCTCATCTGCATTGCGAGTTTGCAGCTTCGGTCCAGCATGAGGAGAGTGGCGCAGTCACGAATGGGTTAAGAGTAAGCTGGCAACTAGAGGCCTCAAGCCTTTTGTTTTTGTGCAGACTGTCCATCCCTACAATCCCAACCAGTCGATGTCGAGTGGTTCCTTATCTGGGCAATCGAAACCTCAAGCAATATCTCTATTGCAGCTCTTAGAGCTTCCATATCTTCTTGATGTTGCAGCAGAATCAGAACATAGTCCTATGCCCTATAGTTCCGACCATAAGATGAAGCGGCTTCTGATGGTGATGAAGATGACGCTGCAACTGATGATGTGGATGAAATTGAACTCCCTGAAGGTGATGTGGATACCTAACATGATATGTTAGCTTGTTTTGGTGATCTTATTCCCAATGAGCATAGTCTTATTACTCCTTATTCCTTGAATTTCTTGCTCAACCTTAGATAGGATTGCTAGTATAGCGTAATGTTTGGGGGTGTTTCAACCAATTTTTTTGACGGTTTGCGTCCCTCTATGAAACTTTGATAGACTCGATATCAGTGACCCTGTAGTTGAGTCAATCTACATATTGAAAAGGTAATATTCAACAATAGGTCTGATACATAAGAGCTTATGCTCATCTGCTAGTTGATGTTCTTGTATCTCACTATCTTTGAGTTATGCTGTGGTTGCATTGATGGCTATAAAGATGTAAAGCTATTATTTCTATCTTCACTAATGTTGTTTTTTCTACTTCATCGTTGAACCGGTTTTGGAAGAGAAGAGTTTGTATCAGAAGAGGAGGAGATAGCAGAAGGGGTGCCCTGAGTTTACCGGCATTGGATCTATATTGGTTCTCTTAAGCAATTATGATAACCTGAGTTTATGGCAGCTTGTTGTACAGGGAAGCAACTGAACCTAAGTGCAGCAAAAGTTTAGCCTTGATATTTGGTGGGGGTGCGCCAGGCCATTGCAGTAGTGCAACGCAAGGGCGACGCGTGAGAACCCCAGCAGCAAGCTACTGTGGTGGGAACTCCCCCATGAAAAAAATTAATTTAATATCGTGCCATCCGATGGATGGCATATCAGATATTAAACTGATAAGAACAGATACTACACTTGATCTTAGCCAAAAGGCCGAGAAAGGTATGCTTGTTCCAAGTATAGGCTCCTGCTTTTATATTGTCTTGTTTCAATTCCTCTGATCTGGACTAGTCCATGTGGGACTATATCTTAATTTCACTGCCTTGGATGTATTCTGGTGACAGTTTTGAACTGAAATGAGTCCATGGGCATGGGATGAGTTCAGTTTATTAGTGGTGACATTTAGCTATCGCTATGTGCTGATGTTTTAGTATATAATTGAACCCTTTTTCTATCGACTTCTTAGTTCAGTGAATCTCAATATTTGTTGTCAAAATTGTCTGTAATGCACTAATGCTGATGTTTATCTAAGTTGCTCGTGTTGAAGTTAGTAGTCTGGTATTTTAGATTTGCTCATGTCAAAGCTAGTAGTCATTACAGGCTAGATGACATTCTTCTCTGCCTCACACTTCTGATTCTTGTGTCTCAGCATTTTATCTTGATTTGGTCTCAGCATTTTATCTTGATTTGGGCATCCGGTTCACAAAAACAACAACAAATCATTAATTGGTGAACAAGAACAACCAATGATGGATTTAGCTGTTAATCAATGACATGACATTATACAAGTCTCATTCAAACATTCACAATCTATCGAGCTATTCTTTTGGTGTTTGAAAAGGGTCATGGAGGATCTCCTTCAGCAACTGAGACCCAAACTCTACTTAATAAAACATTCAGACAGTACTCCGAAGTGACTCGCTTAATGACCCAAAACCTGAAGGATGGGTATTCCATTAGTAACTTCTGATCCGGTCCTATTGGTATTGCGTACAAATAAGAATGCAGCTTCATTAGAGCATGTGAACGAGTTTATCCATAATGTATCTCGACTACTCAAGCTGTCTCAACACTTCAAACCTGGCTTCTTCCTTTGAGTTTAAGGGTCAAGTTCAACAGAGAACAAGTTGGAGACGCGCCAAACCCAAACAATAAAGTTACACCTTAATTGACAACAATGCACTGTTAGTAATAAATAGAACAACAATTTTATTACAAAAACAAGCAAATTTATACATATTTCTTTTGATTGTCTGCTATATTACTCCAAAAAAAAAATGAAAAACAAAACAAAATATTCGGCGAATTCCCATTTTTTCTGATTTCTCTCTGATTCTCTCGTTCTCAACAACCATATCTGCAGCGAAAACCTCATGATTTCATCTTTTCTTGCTTCTCATTCAGTTGAAGACGAAAACGTTACAAATCATATTCAGTCTCTACCACCAGACAAGTATATTACAGTTGAAGGCTTTTAACCGTATCGTGCATAATGTACAATCCATGGGTACCAGTCAACTCGCAAGCTTCCCATATTGACTAGCTCAACACTTGATGGAACCAAGGCACAAGTATAGAAGAAAGGGGTGCTGAATACAAATCGCATTCCTTGAAAGGTCCTCCACTACCAAAAAGAACACCAATGACAATGCCCAAGACTGTTTGTTCCCACAGGACCGGACCGACTCATTGCACCCTAACAGGTGAACAAATTTCAGAATCAAAAGAAAACAACAAAAGATTGATTGATTTATACTAAGATGCATAGAATCATGAGGGTTCGTAAATAACAAAAAACCACTCAACTCAAAGCATCTAAACAAACAACAATTTTTTTTATTATATACTTGTGGTACGTATGTGTTCGAACAATTCAACAGGAACTACTAATGAAACTAGGAAGTAATTAAATCTTCTTCACCATCCGGAAGCTGTGAAGCCTGTGTCTTTATTGCTTCGACGTCGAAATTCCAACCGCTGAACCCTTTTTTGTATCGTCCTGTTTCTCCCCTTTCCACTTCCGCCAGTTTCTTTTGTATAACCACGTATTCTTTTATCTTTGATTCTTTAGCGGAATCCCCCAGACTAGGTAGTTCCTTGAGCAGTGTACGTGTAAGATACTCACTGGACCGAGCTTTCTTGAAGAATGGATGCTTTAATAATTTTTGTGCTGAAGGACGCTCGTGAGCTTGTTTCTGCAAGCACGTCTTGATCATTTCCCTAAAAGACTTTGAGAACTTCTTGTCCCTTTCGCTATGATCAAGACTAGGCGGTGCATCTCGTATAATCTTCATAAGAATCTGCATCGGAGGAAATTCAGAGTACGGGGCATGCCCATGAGCAAGTTCCAATGCTGTTATACCAAAAGACCAGATGTCAGCCTTAAAGTCGTATACCTTTCCCTCCAGAACCTCAGGTGCCATCCAGCAGAATGTTCCCGTAAAAGTGTTTCTTCCATGTAGCCTCTTTCCTTCATCAAAAGGCTTGCAGAAGCACCAAAATCACAAAGCTTTATTGCACCGCGTGAATCCATTAAAATATTGCCTGCTTTGACATCTCGATGTATGTCCCCATGTTGGTGTACGTTCACTAATCCTTTCAAAACTTCACGTAAAATCGTAGCGATCACAGCCTCTTCGAATCCATCAGGAAAAGCTGACTTCATGATATGCAGACATGAACCAGCAGCCATGAATGGCATAACAACCCACATATAATGATCTGTAACGAACGAACAGTGAGCCTTCAAGAGATTTGGCTGATCCATCAAAGTCATGGTCTGTGCTTCATGAGCGATTTTACTCAATTCACTGTTCTCCTTTTCGAAATCCAACACTTTGATTGCAACAGTTTCTTGTGTCGGAATACAAACTGCACGATAAATTGTTGCAGTAGCTCCGCTACCTATTTCTTCAAACAGATTATAATGCTCAGCTCCTAAAGGGTACTTCTGCTGCTTATCCATCGTGCTTTCTCAGAGTTCTTCTCTTTCGTTTTCTTGAAAGATCTCTCTCTCTCTCTGAAAATTTATGTTATTCTCTATACGGAACCTGACACTAGATATTTATAAGAAACCATACGCCGCCTTATAAAAAACTTACTTAGACCCGGTCTCTATTCAGCAGTTATACGGCACAATCCTATTTCCAATCAACATTACACCTTCAATTCTGAAAAGGAGTGGAGTTATTATTCCTAAGTAAAACTAGAAAACTAAAAGGAAATATAATGCTTCCTTCCCAAGTTCCCCCTTTTCCAAAATCTTCCTCCACAGAAAACAAATGTTCAGAATCTGTATTGGAACCCATTTTGGAGTTCAGCACCGCATGACCTTCTCTTTACTTTCGGATTTGTTGAAAGTGAAAGTACAAGCACAACAGATTCATACATTATTACTAGACTAGGTTGTAAACCTTGTCAGGTTACTGTCATACCATCTTGTGCATGATCAAGATTACTGTTTCACGGTTTGCGCACTGAAATGTTAGTTATGAAACTTTTATCAGCTAATAATGCTCCCCTGGAATCTGTTATGTCGTTAAAACCGATCTTGATATGTGATCTCTTTTTTTTTTTTTTTTTTGTTAAGTGATCTTTTATGTGATCACTTCCAATGAGTACATTATTCAAGGTGTATTGGCTTCATGATACTTCAGGTGGTGATCGTATCTACTACACAAACAAAAATGCGTAGAATCAGATGAGATTTGAAAGGAAACGTTTTATGAACGTAGACAACTACCTTTCTAATTATACAAAATCATTATGTCTTTCCTTTTTACAGACAATACCGATTAAATTTGAAAGAGAGCTGAGGTAACAAATCCAGATGGTGATTTAGTGACAATCAAACCATTTAATATTTGTCAACCCTCGAAGGCTAGAGTCAAAGGCGATTTTGGGGCGATTTTAGGGTTTACTGTTCATTCTTCTCCGGCATCTCCTCTGGTGAGATGCAGGTCTCTTATCAAATTCCTACACCTCTAGAGGTTTCCTCCAACCCTCTAGAGGTTTCTTCATTGGGGGATGGTAATGGTAGGGTGCCTCAGGGTACTAATCAAGTTCTCGATCATGTTATTCCTCAGGATTTCGAAGATTTTCCGTCTTCTGAATCTTAATCTTCTCAAGCTTCATGGTCCTCTTTGTTTGATAAGAAGAAGCTACCAGATCTATCGGCTGATATGGAATTTTATTCGTATCCTGTGATTGATGGGAAAAGGCGATGGATATTCCATATGAAGTTTTCAACGAGGAAAATCGTCAATGTGAAGATAAAGTAATTGGAGCTTTTGTTGGGAGAAGGCTTCCCTTTAATTGGGTTCGAAATGATGTTCACAGAGCTTGGAAACCTAAAGGTAACATCCAAATGACTATTCATGGTGACAGTATGTTCATTTTTGATTTTCAATCTGCTGAAGATAGGACTAAAGCTTTAGAAGTGGGTTCTATGTTTATATCCAATAGACTATTCATAGTCAAACCTTGGTCTAGAACAGTGGAACAAATGAAATAGCGAGAATTAAAATATGTTCCGAGTTTGGATGAATTTTAGGAATGTACCATTATTCATGTGGAATAACAAAGGATTGAGTATGATTGCTAGCTTTCTAGGAAAGCCTCTCATGATGGACACCCAAACCTTAAATAAAACAAGAATGAGTTATGCAAGGATTTGTGTGGAGGTGAATGTTGAATGTGATTTTCCTGATTCCTTTACTTTCACTTTGGGAGGGAAGGATAAAGTTGAAATAAAGGTGGAGTACTCATGGAAACCTCCAAATTGCAGTGAGTGTGCTGTATTTGGTCATGTTGTAACTCACTGCCCCAAAAAAGTGCAATCTAATCAGAAGGTTGTTAAAAAGTGGATTCCTAAGAAATTGCCAACCAGTGCTCCACAAAATGCTAGTATGGATGAAGAATGGTGGATTACAAAACCTTAAAGAGGAGGGAAACAATTTGATTCCAGTGGTCAACATACTACTCCAAATGAAGTTGAGATTATTGATATGGAGTTAGAACAAGATATACCTACTGTCTTAAAAGAGGTTACCCAGGAAAAAGCTAAGAGAGTAAATGTGGCTCTTCAATCCAACCCATTTTTTCTACTAGATAAAGGTATGGATATTCCACATGAATTTTTAAATCAGAACAAGGAAAATTTAGAAGGCTTGCAGCAGACTCCTCAACATAATTCTTCTGGCATGGATCCTTCTAGTTCTGGCTCTAGAGCTCATTTTCAGCGAAGGGAAGCCCTTGCTCCTCCAGCAATCAATCTATTCCCAAAGATTGCATACTTAAAGAAGTCTGCTAGAGGTACGTACTCTTTCTCATTCCAAATTAAAATGATGTTCACCATAGGAGGGTGGAACATCAGGGGGTTAAATGACCCCTTGAAACAAGTAGAAGTTAAAAATCTTATACGAAATAATAATCTTTCTCTTATTGGCTTAGTGGAAACTCATGTTCAGACTTTTAATAAATTAAGAATTAGGAATAATATTAATCCTTCTTGGTGTTTTCTTGACAATGATACTAATAATATTTTTGGAAGAATTTGGGTTGGCTGGGACCCCAATAAAATGCAAGTTAATCTTCTTTTGGCTTCTTCTCAAGCTTTATTTTTAGAAGTTACTTCTACAAGGATGAATTTTATTGTTACTGTTGTTTATGGAGATAACTATTATCTTACAAGAAATTCTCTATGTGATATGATCATTTCTTTTGCTGCTCAAATAGTAAGCCTTGGGTTCTTCTTGGAGACTTCAACTCTATTCTTGTTCCTTCTGAAAAAGTTGGGGGTTCTCCCATTTTACCTTATCATTGTGATGGTTTTGCAAATTGTAGCCAGTTGTCTCAACTTATGGATCTCTCTTTTCTTGTTTGTTTTTATACATGGACTAATTGTCAACAAGATGGTGCTATTATAAGATCTAAATTGGATAGAGTTATGGTGAACTTGGAGTGGATTCAGCAGTTCCAACTGTCAAAAGCTGAATTTCTTTTACCAAGTATTTCTGACCACTCTCCAGCTATGGTGAACTTGGAGTGGATGAACCGTTGTAGTCGACTCGGGCCACGACTCCTATTCATGTACGAACCCAAGGGGCCGAGGCGATATCGTAATCGATGTCCTTCTCTGCACACAGTTTATATTTAAACTACCCTTTCGTAGGGTTTAAAAATAATGTCCCAAAGTTTAAAGTCCAAAGTCCAAAAATAAAGTGCAAAAGAAAAGGAAAGTCTAAAAAAAATAATATCTAAAAAATAAATAAAAATTTCTCTCTTTTTTTTTCTATATTTTTTAAAATAAAAAAATATATTTCTTCTTTCGCTCCTTTCGCTTTGCCTTTTACTCCAAGTCTTTAAGTATTCACCAAAAGCTTTGGCAAAAATTTTCTTTCGCTCAAAATTCCAAATTCGTAAGGAAAAGACAAAAACCCAAAAACGTAAAGAAGAACAAAAACAAATAAAAACCTAAAAGAAAAAAAAAAATCTAGCCTAAAGACAAGTCCGCGTCGGCGGCGCCAAAAATTGATGTGATTTTCAATTTAGTTGTAGTAAATAGTTCGTTCAAGACTTGTGAAAGCAGAATTTTAGACTTAATTTTAAATTAAAATTATAGCAAACTTAAATACAAGTGATATGAAAAATATGGAGAAGACTCAAAGTATGGATTCCACTAATTACCAATATCAAAGTGATTAATATTCTCTAATTATAATTATGCAAATCCTTCATTCAAATTGATTTTTAATATTCCAAAAGTTGATTTTTAGAAATAACAATTGTAGATCGAAAGTATGGGACATCAAAACCCTAGGCTAGCATGCTCCATCAATTGAAATAACAATTGTTTAACAAAACCATTTTATCTATTTATTAATCAAGGAAAATAATAATCATATAATATAAATAAAATAAAATAGAGATTACCACTTTTCATTGGCGAAATAGCTTCCTCCGTCGCCCCCGCAGGATGGGTTTAGCTCATCATGTTGGAAACACGCTCAAAATTCATTTTTATTGCTCAAAGGAAGTGTACAAATGATGAAATGGAGAGAAAATAATGAAAACCGGGTGTTTGCAACGTTTATAATTGTTGCAAAACACTGTTACAAAGAACGATAAAGATGAACTGCTGATGTTACTGTAGCTCTGCGACCCTCGTCTAAGTGTCGTTGTCACTGTAGAAAAACAGCGCCTCGCCGTGGTCTTTTGTTCTTCGTGTTCTTCACAACAACAGAAAATGGCGATTCTCTGACTTGATTTTCTCGCCCGTAGTGTTCTAAACGCTCCCAATCACTCCGTCCTCCTCAATGAGACCCCAAGAACCTATTTATACCGAACAACACCAAGAAATCTCGCTCATTAACCCACAATAATCCTCCATTTCTCGGTGTTAAAGAAAATATTTTCTTTCCTTTTTCATGCATATGCTGCTGTATAATTCGTGAAAAATATCCTTGTTTAAATACTGCACGCTTCTTCAGCAAGCCAACTCGATCCAGACACGTGAGTACACGTTTAAATTCGATGCAATCCCGTGATTATCTCTTTCCGTGAACGTGATGCGCTGTTCTCTTCGTTTGGATTATATAGCCAAATTCAATCGAACCAAATACATACACCAAGTCTGTTAAGCCCAATCAAACCATCCCAAGAAGTTTCAGCCATTGAGTCGCTCTAAAACATCCCCAAAGCTCGAACCAAGAATTTGCCATTTGAGAAAAAAATTTCCCACCAAAACCAAAAATTTGAAATGATGAAGATGGGAGCGATGGATAAATGGGCTATATATAGCGTGGGTGCTTACCTTAGAAAAAGTGAGGGTCCGTATAGCAATTGTCCTCCGGGTCCAAAAAGCACTTTTCGAGCAACTTTTTCCGCATAATGTAATTCTCCAATAACACCTAAACAAACATAAAAACACCAAAATTAGTACAAAAATCGAGACTAACAATAGAGACACTGAGGACAAATCAGACACAAAAATGTGTCTATCACGCTTCTCCGGAAAACTTAAAGGACTATGAAAGACATCAATAATTGGAAGCACAAACTAGGATGCCACTTTTACTTTCTAATGTCCCTCTAAATCTATTTGACTCTATGGGTTTATTTAATGATACACCCCAATCTCTTTATTATCAAGTTAAGAAGAGATCTCATCATTTTCTCTCTTTCACACACTAAAATCTAAAGCCACAATCATGCAATGCAAAAGGATACAAAAACATATGGTTGAGCTACATATAAAACCAAAAAAGAGTAATAGGAAATGTCTTGTTTTTCTTTAATATTATCAAAACTTTTTGTGAGAAAGAAAAAAAAAAAATAAAGAAATAAAAGAGTTTCATAGGCTTAAAAAGTAGCACAATAGCTAGGTTAATCTAGATTATTATTGTTGGTTTTTTGGTTTGGATTTAACATTGGGGGTGATTAAGGAAATCAATTATTATTATTATATATGATCTTAGTAAATTTTGTCACATTCATCAAGAATTCTTATCCGCAGACTGCAATGGCGGATCATTATATTGTACTTAGAAACATAAATAGCTAGAACATAACATCTCCAAAACTTAGAATTAACAATGATTTGTTGGTCTTCCCATCTCACTGTACTTACTAACATGTTTCCTTGCCTTCTATTTTTTTTATTGGTCATATGTGCATTTCTGTTTCCTTGTCGACATTTAAAAAACTTCAAAATGACTCATATCCAGATTTCATGCCATGACACCCCTGATTTTTTTCATATTTTTTTCGTTCACAAGTCTGATAACATTATCATTTGCGTATTTTCACCTCAATTTGCCATATTTTGCAATTGATGAAGAGGGGCAGGTAGGTATAGTTCACTTCATTAATTAATATGAGTGCAGGTGCAACTTAGATAACCTAAACGGTTAAATTATTAGCGTAGTTTCGAGCTCTGCAGCTTGGTGTTGCCCTTTCATGTTACCTCATATGCAAGGCACAATGCTTATGCAAAAAACGATCTCATTAATTTTCAGAATCGATTTGTGCTATTTTTCGATCTTCGGACTCTAGCTCGCAAAAACTCATTATTTTGCATTGGTTTTCACGGAGCAGTCAAAACCAAATGCATATGGTTGAGCTGCATATAAAATCAAAAGTTATCATAAATTTAAAAAAAAATTATTTGTTATACACTGTTAAGAAAGTAACAGATTTCATATATTTTGATATCCTTTCTGACAAGATTGTCATACAACTTACCAGTTGTTTTATTTGTTGTAGCAGTACTGGCAGGAATTTAATAGTTCGATTTTCGTCACAAGAAGAGTTGAGGGCATTGGTACGTTAGTATGCTCTATTTGGCTTCTTCGTATATGTAAAAGAATTCTTTTTCAAGTTTACGTTGTAATGCAAACTTTCAGCCACATCATTTTTGATGGTCGTTTTTACAGATCCGTAGTACTTGCTTTGCGAATCAACAATCGCTATCTCAATCATAGTGATTGTATTCATGGGGGTAGGGCTTCTAATCGGTTTATTGATTTTAACTACTAGGAAATCACAACAACTTTGTACCGGTGGGGTTTAAATGGGTATGTCAAGTTTTTGGACAAATATTACAAAACTTGGTTCAAAAGAAGATACAACCACTAAAGACCCTAACAAACTTGTCCTTTTTGAATAGACGAGGGTACCCAAAATACACCACAATCTTTTAATTATCCACCTATAAGTCTTTTACCGAATGTGATTGTCTATGGACAGAGTCGAGACAATACAACAGATTCGGTTCACACTTCGTATGACCGTCTAAGGATACGAGATCGAGATAATACAACAACAAGGTCACTTGTGTGATTGACTATGGATACAAGATCGAGACAATACGAAGAAAAAAAATGTGCATTTGATAATAAGTACGGTATTAAACTGAAAACTCTATAGGATTAACATCAAGTGTTACAGAGTTAACGTATGTATGTAATTTAATTAATTATAATAACAATTATAATGCAGGAAACAAAGTAAATGACACAACAAGATTTTGTTAACGAGGAAACCTCAATTGTAGAAAAACCCCGGGACCTAGTACAGTTTTGAATAATCTCAGAATTAAGCCGTTATACAAAATTTAATGTCAACTTCGTGAGACCAAGCAGACTACCCATAGCTACTTAGTTTCCTCAGTATCCCTGCACCTTCGACTTCTAAAGTCATGCACATGAATAACAATTCCTTTGGATTGTATTCCAAACACTCTAATCAATCTTTCCAGAAGATATGTGAGTTGTTAACAAAGGCTCTTTTGTTTAATCTAATAAACTCATTTGTCTGGTTAAATCAATCTATCTTTTGATTAACGAAATAATCAAACTCGAGATTCGCAATAAATCAATATAAATCTCAAAGAGAAACTATAAAGCAATGCCGATCTCACGCGACTAATCAATCATGTCTATCAAAGATAAACTGATTCTAGTAAAATCCCATCCGATCAAGGTTTGTGAACTAAATCCACAAGATAAGAAAACTAGTAAGAATTCTTCTTCTTCTTCAAATCTTCTATTGCCTTCAATAACCTCGCACAACAACACTTGAATACTCTTGTGATCAATCACGCATTTAACTGAGTCTGTTAACAATGGATTATCATAAGATGTCTTTAGATCTAACAACAGTTCTAAAGATCCCGTTGATACTTTTATATAGTCTGAGTGAATCTTATATCAGAAGAGAAGAGTCTCCAGAATAAACAAACTTGGTGCAATCAAAGTTTCAACAACCTTAGTCAATCAAATGAAATCGAAAACTAATAACATTTCAATTATCTAGTTTCCCGCCAATGATACTCGTAGAGCTTCTTGATAATAAATCGGCAATCACTCCCATTAAAAAAACGAATAAACAATTTATTCCTCTTACCAGTTGAGTATTCTACCATTTTCCAACTAGAGTTCAAAAACAGTACCGTATATGAACTTCGCAGACATAAAGTTGAAATAGGTTTGATAGGTGTCTTAGGTGAAACAAAGAGTATAAAATCATACACCATTTCTGACTTTGGTAATACACATATATAATTCAATAGAATTAAAACGTCGAGATGGTTTTGAAAACTGGCAGACTACTTGACATCCAAAAGGGGTGTTTGGATGATGGGCATCAGTGAATAAAGTTGTTAGCAAACTTGAATTTGTTAACAAGTTACAAAGAAATTAAACAACTTGGTTTCGTTATGCCTAGTTTCTTCTGACCTTAACCGAATAAGACCTCTTCTCTTTCCCACTTCCAGTAATAAAACTAGGGTTTTACGCATATCAACTACGGCAGTTGATGAAAGATGAGATATTTACCAAAGTGAAGTATGCAACTTTTGATGATGAGTAATGCTAGCAAATGATGAACGAGAAGAGGGATACTTAATGAACGATGATGATAGGAACCCAAATCCTCAACTGACTTCAAATTTAAACAAGATCAAAGGTGTTTTTTTTTTATCTTTTTTTTTCCAGATAAAATATCTATATTGTTTGGGAATCCTCGACAGGTTATTCTAGATAAAACTTTATAGAGGAACAACAAGAACGAAAGGTAGCTCTGAATCCACCTGATATGCCACATAGAAGCGATTTGAAAACAAGGAGAATCCACTCCTTAAAGTAACCGATAAAACAATCCAATCCAGGAGCTGATGCGTGTCGTGGGTGCAATCAAATTAATATCTTATTTCCACTCAATTAAAAATAATATAATGGAAGTCAAGTTCGTTCCCACGAGGAGCAAGAGATTCTAGTTGTAAAAATTGTCACGAAAAGGGGGGTGTAAAAAGCAAAAGAAAATTAACAAAACAATTAAAAGATAAAGTTGAAAGCAATAAGAGAGATAAGATCAAGGAATCCTTCTTCGTTGCAAAATAATTATTAAAGTTATGTTCTTTTCTACTTGTTATTAGTCACAGATTATCACCAACCGTAGGATAGCAGGTCCGCTTAGCTAGCCCCAAAATCCCTTATTTCACCGGTAACAAGTCCGCTTAGTTATCGATTCTATTCAAAAGAACCACCTTGAGGTTCGCTTACAAGATGTAATTCCCTAATGCATTAAGATCTATGAATTTAGGTTTAGTACTAGTAGTTAAACTCGGTTCGCTTGGTCCACTTTCTAGCGTTGTTTTTACACACAATCGCTCCACGGAATCCCTCCGCAAGGTCTCGTGTTTTCTACTTGTGTAAAGTGTCGAGAACGATTACTTATTCCCTAACTTGTACTAGAATTAGATTAAACTAACAAATCAATTTAGCGTGCACTCTAAACAATCTATCAATCAATCATGAATGAATAAACATTCCTATTAGTAAAAATAATCGATAATCATGTGAAAAACTTCAAGATATAATTGAAACAAAACTCAAATCATATATTAAGAACTAGGAATTCATCCTCAATCAATAAGAAAGTTAGCTACTCATGTTTTTGAAATTCACACAAATAATAATTAAAAGGAGAATTTTCAAGTTCACACAAATAATTAAGAAGAAGAATTTTCAAAGCAAGCAAAAACACAAGTGTTGTGTGTGTAGAGAGATGTGTGTAAAAGATGTAGAAAACTTCTCTATTTATAGGCTTCAATATTCTCCAAATCTTCCAAGGAATAGAATCCTTTTCCTTTAGCAATTCAATTTCCAAATCCAAGCCTTTCTCAACTCTTCCATCTTCTCTTTCCAAATTTGAGCCAAATTCTCCATCCAATTCCTAGTCCAAGTCTTCACAACCATGAGAGAAGTCCACAGAAAATTCTGGAATTTTTGGCTCGCCGGAAAACTGGTATTATGGCCGGAATCCGACCGGAAAACGTCACCGCCGCCCACCAAAATTTCAACGTCAATGGTATATTCGACTAACCGTCACCCACCGTTGGGGACTAACGGTCAAAACGGGTCAAACCATCACCAACGGTCAAGGGAGAGTCGGCTCAATCACCGAGTCGCCTTATCGGTCGGTCGGCCTAGCCCAAATGAATGGTCTCGAACTCCGAGCTAGATCGGCTCATCTGGTTGACTCGCTTTGAGGGAAAATCCTGACAGAGTTCCGTTTGTTTATAAGACTTTCCCGCCTAAATTCATGCCTCATTTTCTTCAATTCTGCACACCTAACATACATCTAGTTATAGGCATTCAATCATTCCATTATGCATCAATTATGTCTTCCGATTTCACCACATCCTTGAAAATCAACACCTCCATCTTGAATTCAAAGCTAACACAAATCGAACCATCCGCACTCTTCTAAATTCGGATCACCACCGTAGAGACCTCTCTTACTCGAATCCCCACCATCATCATCACCTTGCAGAGATCGAATCATCATAACCCCAATCCTACTCGTTAATCGATAGCGAACAAATCATAATTCATTGCCAACTCGATATCAATCGGAACCCATTTATCGATTCCCAACATTATCTCCATCTCGGTGCAACTCCATTTCACTCCCCATTAGAATCACAGACCCATCTGAGCAATAACACCATTAACGGCATCACCACAACACCCATCTCCGACCACAAAACCCTTTTAATCTCTTCCTCTCTGTGTTTGTTTACAAGACTACCCATTTCGATCAATCTCAATCTCCTTCTTTATCTCTGGCTTCACAACAGCTTCTCTTCCTCTTTTTCGATTCCATACCCCTATCTCTCGTATCTTCTCAATTTAGTTCTCGATCTCCTCTCGGTTTTTAATCGCCAATTTTCGGTCTCATTCTCGGATTCACGATGATGACGGCCATGACCGCTTGTTTTTAGTTTCAGGTGGAGGTGAATGAATGAGCGATTGGGAGAAGATAACTCTTCTCAATTTAGGGTTAAAGAAACAAGGTTGGATATTCATCACCTTGGGTCACCTTGATAAGGGATACCCAGCCGGCAGCCCCTTAACCTTCGTCGGTCTATATTTAGTACTCTCCAAGAGTTACCCCTTAACCTCGGACTGGCCTGGGATAGTGCTCGCCCGAAATGACAATATGAGAAATCATTTCTCATGATTTGACCTGAAATCGAGAGAAAATGGAGGCACACCTGAAATCAGATCGAGAGAGAGAGAGAGCTTCAGAGAGATTAGTTTTTCTTTCATCCCCTGAACCGATTGCTTGTTAATGGCAAGAATGGGAAGTTCGAATGGAGATTGATGGCAGAGTCGATGTGGGATTGATATTGGGAGAAAGGGCTCAGGGGATCGAAGTTGTTATACTGAGAGAAAGGGTTCCTGAAGAGCTCGATTTCAAGAAATTGAAGAAGGGTTTTTGAGTTTGAGTTCGAGTGAAGAGAAGTTGTTGTTGCTGTGCCTTAATGGAGGAGTACCGGTCCAGGGTTATGAGCTTGTGATGAAGAACAAGAAGCGGATCGAAAGATTCACTGGGAGACTTATTATTGATGGTTAGGGTGAAACTAAGGTTTGCTTGTGGGCTTTATTGAGAACCAGAGGAAGAAGAGAGTTCTGTGGTTGTTGAGATTTGGGTCTTGGTGGTTACAGGGATAGAGAACCTTAGATGATGTGTTGATGTGGTTTCAGTGATGAATTGGGAGGAGCTACTGTTTGATTTCTGAAATACAAAGGCTGGGTTGACCTGATTTAGTGAGCTTGTGGTGAAGAATTTGATGATGTCTATATCCCAGAGATGAATTTATTGTTCGGATGGCTCTGGTGTTGCTGGGAGCTAATGGTGTTGGACTTGGTGGCTTGTTTTTCAGTGCTGTGGTGTTGTTGGAGCTGGAGCTGTAAAGCTAGTCAGCTGCAGGTGGTGTGGACTGAAATGGCAGGAGCTGCAACTAATTGCAGGGCCTGAGAAGGAAGGAGTTGATGGTCAGAGTATGGATGGGAATGGCTCATGGGTAAACAGTCGTGCTGAGGCTGATTGCTTGAATGAGTTGCATTGGAGGGTTCAGTTGGATTAAGATACAGCTGTGGCTTGGTGGTGTTGACTTGTTTGTGAACCACAATTGCAGGACTATGTATGCTGAGTTAATGGAGGCAGGCTATATACTGGTGGTGACACTAATTGCAGGCCTGTAGAAGTTGCAGCTGGAACTAACAGGGTGGCAGAAAAGCTGTGATTCTGCTGTTGCCAGGGAGGTGATGGTTCAATACTATGAGCTAAGGTTGCAGGTGGAAGTGATTACAAGGCCTGAGATGTAGCTGTAAGTTGTGAATTTGTGGCAGTAGCATGGAGTTACAGGTTCTGAGTGCTGTGCTGTTGCAGGGTTAGGCTGGAGATGGAATGGGTGATCTGAGATGGTCCAGGGCAATGAATCAATGGCAGTGGTGCTAGCCTGAGAGTACAATGGTTTGGCAGACTTGTCATGTGAGCTGTGAAGGCTAGGCTGTTGTTTCAATGGAGATGGTGGATGCAGTGCTGTTGGTAGGTTGGAGCTCAGCATTGGCAGGCTGGAGGGAGGAGTTGAGATGTTGGCTGCCTGGTGCTGCTGTGGAATGGCCTGCGGCAATGGTGTATGAATGGCTTGAG